>JAKOOJ010000010.1:9643597-9648597 GCA_022577455.1 Arizona elegans | reverse complement strand
ATTTCTTTTTTCCTCCTTTCATTTTCTAAAGTTTTTAACCAATCTATTATAATTTGTATATTTTCATCTTCCATTACCCTATCACGACTTATATTAGTTTTAATCGGCCAATTTTCAATTGTCTTCCCTAAGAAAATTATATCTGGAATTAAAATTTTAACAAATTTGTTCCAAATTTTACTCAATCCCTTTAACCAATAGCTATTAATTACACATTTTGATTTTGCTTTATCTAAAAACCATGTTGAGCCAAATCTCTTAATGTCCTTTAATTCTAAATCTCTCCAATGACTATCTTCACCTTTAAATATTTTTACCACAGTCCGAATAGCATAAGCCCAATAATAATTGAGTAGTTTGGGGATTCCTAATCCACCTTCCTTTTGATTTTGATACCACATTTTCTTCACTAATCTAGGTCTTTTCCCACCATTGCAAAATTTATCCAATTTCTTCTGATATCCTTCAATATCTTTCTCTGTCAAGTTTAACGGTAACATCTCAAATAAAAAATTAAACTTTGGCAACAACATCATCTTACATATTGCAATTCTACCAAACCAAGACAACTTTATCATTTTATATTTATCTATCTTTTTCTCAATTTCATTCATCGCCACATCATAATTTAATTTTTTCATTTCTTTAACTTTGAGTGAAAGTGTTATGCCCAAATATTTCAATGTTTTTTTAATCCTTATCCCAAGTTGTTCTTGCATATTCTCCCACTCCTTACCATTATTATTCATTAATAATTCAGATTTTGACCAATTTATTTTCAAACCTGTCATTTCCTCAAATTCTTCCAAATGCTTATGTATCTTTTTCAAATCTTTCTCTATATCTTTCAAAATAATCAAAGTATCATCCGCATACAGATTTATCTTATATCCCTTATAGCCTTCCAATTCTTCATCTTTTTCTATCATTTTAGTCAAAATTTCCATAACCAATAAAAATAATGTTGGAGACAGGGGACATCCTTGTCTTGTACCCGCTTCCAATCTTATCTCTTCTGTCAGCCTTCCATTCACCTTCACTCTTGCACTACTTTTTTGATACAGTTTTGAAATAACATGTATAAACTTATTACCAAAACCTAGTACCTCAACAATTATTTTAATAGTTTCCCATTGTACAGAGTCAAAAGCTTTAAAAATATCTAATGATATTATACCTATTTTATCAGCATTATATTCAGCAACATCTATAATATTTAATACTCTTCTGACAATATCACTCATATATCTACCCTTCACAAAACCTACTTGGTTATAACTTATATATCTATCTATAAATCTACTTAATCTATTACTTATAATGGCAGTAAATATCTTTGCATCTTGATTAATTAAAGAGATGGGCCGATAGGACTCAATCCTTTCTAAGTCTTTATCTGGTTTAGGGATTATAGATATCACCGTTCTGTTCCATGACAACGGAACTTCTCCACCATGTAAAATTCCGTTAAATAGTTTTTGCAATTTTGGTATTATTATTTCCTTAAATTCTTTATAAAACTCAGCAGGTAATCCATCTTCACCTGGAGCTTTCCCTAATTTTATTTTTTGTATTACTCCATTAATCTCGTCTTGTGTTATATCTTCTTCCATTAAATCTTTATATGTTTGGTCAATTTTCACAACATGTTTTTCTAAATAGCTTCTCAGTTTTCCCCGATCAATTAATTTTTTCGAATATAAATTTTGAAAAAAGTTCCTGACCACTTCACATTTTTCTAATTTTTTATAGCGTCTTATGCCCTTATCATCTATCAAGGCTCCAATTTCTCTCTTCTCTCTTTTATTTTTCGCCATCCTTGCCAATAACTTAGAATTTTTATTGCTAAATTCAAAAAAATTCCTATTTAAATATCTCATATTCTTTTTTACCAATTCTATATCTTCTTCTATCAATTTATTTTTTAACAGATTTAATTCCTCCAAAAAAAACTTTTCTTTAGTAAGCAAAAATTGATTTTCCAATTCCTTAATCTGGCTTTTATCTTTTTCAATTTTATTTTTATAATTTTTATATTTTCTGCTTGATAACTTGATACTTTCCCCTCTAAACACTGCTTTCATCGCATCCCAAACAATTTCAAATTTAACCTCTCCATTATCATTCAATCTCCAACATTCTTCCCATTTTTTAAATATCCATTTTTTATCCTCCTCATTTTTATACAGTTTTTCATCATATCTCCAACAACTTCCTTTTTTCTCAAAATTAAAATCTATTTCCATCGTAACTTCTGCATGATCAGAATCCTTAAAAATTCCCACATCTATCTTATCCACATTATTCAACAAATCTTTAGAAACTAAGATATAGTCAATTCTTGAATATGTATTATGTATCTTAGAGTAAAAAGTGTACACTCTTTCAGTTCCTTTCACTTCTCTCCAGGCATCCACCACACCGTTTTGAAACATCCATTTATTTAAGATCCCCATTTTATTTGCTTCTCCACAACGAGTGGGGTTAGTACTATCTATTTTATCTCTAATTAAATTAAAATCTCCAGCCACAATTACTTTCCCTACACTTTCGATTTCCAAAATTTTAGTTATTTTTTCAAGAAATTCTTTTTGCTTCTCATTTGGTAAATATAAATTAACCAGTGTCACTTTTTCCTCGTTAATATTTCCCACAATTATTACATATCTTCCTTCTTCATCCACAATTACTTGTTCTTTTTCAAAATATACCCTATCTGATATCAATGTAGCAACTCCTCTTGCTTTTGAAGTTCCAAAAGATTTTTCATAAATTTGCATACCCTTTATATACATTTTATTTGAGTCTTCAGATTTCTGATGGGTTTCTTGCAAAAATAATATATCTGGTAGATCTCTTTTAATTTTAAGTTCCAATCGTCTTCTCTTAATCTGATTCCCTGTACCCTTCACATTCCATGTCATTATTTTTATTAAACCCATTTAAACTGTAATTTTTTTAATCCTTTCCCCTCCTCTTCCTTTCTGTGCCCAGATCCCAACACCAATCTCCCACATTCCAAACAACATTCAACATAGAAGAAAAAAAACAATAAAAAAAAACAAAAAAGGACAAAAAACACATCAAACATTGAATAACAAACAATCTTCGTCCCCCACATCCTCAATTGGTTTCTGCCTCTATAAAGAGAGTGGGGGAGAGGGGACGTGCCAATGGTCGGGTCACTTCTTTCGGGTAGTCTACTTAAATTCATCTCTCAGAGAAAAGGGTGGTAACTTTTCCCCGCACTCAGCTTCCTGCAATTCTTTTTCAAGATCCTTCAATTTCTTATCCACTCCATCTCCCATTATATCATCACGACTTTTCTTTTGTTCAACCATTGCAGGTGAGATTTCCTTCCGCTTTAATCCTTTAGGGTCTTGTCCTCCAGCAGCCCCTTTTTCTTCTGGTGTTGATGTTTTTGCATATGTTCCACCCATCTTGAGCATTTGATCTTTTATCTCTGTTACATCCTCATACTTTACAATCAATCCAAGTTCATGTAAGTATAACACTGCATCTGTTTCCAAAGTAATTATTTGCATTCTTCCTTTATAAAAAAAATTTTTAGTTGCTGTGGTGGTCTCCAGTTATATTTAATTCCATTGTCTCTCAGAACCTTTGTGATTGGTTTCAAAAAAAATCTCCACGCCCTTTCTTCTCTTGATATATCTGGAAAGACTTGAATAATTTTCTCCTCAAATTTCAAAGCTTCACCCATCTCTCTCACTTTCACCATCACTTCCAATTTGTCACTAAGATTTGCAAATCTGACAAGTACATTTCTATTTAAACCGTTTTGTCTTTTAAACCCAATTCTAAAAACACTTGCCAGATTTGTTGCTGTAAATGTGATTTGTGTATCCAAGTCATTGAGCCATTTTAAAACTCGTTGTTTCAAATTGTCCACTTTTTCTTCTTGAATTCCACGAATAACCAGATTATATTTCCTCGCTTCTTCTTCCAAAAGACAAATTTTTTTATCTTGTTGTTCATTTTTAAAAAAGATTTCTCCAATTTGCCGATCTATCTTTGCATCATGTGTATGAATCTGCTCAATTTCATCTTTAATTATTTTCATTTCTACTGTTTGCTTTGCAAAATTTTCATTCATTTCTTGCTTCATTCTTTTAATTTCCAATGTCATATTATCCATACTATCTGACAGTCCTGATATCTTTTCACTAATTTTAGTTAAGGCCACAGCAACTTGTTGCATTTCTAAGGATTGTTGGGTCGCCATTTTTTAATAAGTTTTAATTATCCACTTTTGCCAAGAGGGTCTGTAATGAAGATTAAGGGACAACAATCCAATATTGAAGCTGAGACAGCTTATTATTGCACTCAAAAGGACCAGCAATAAAAGTTTATAGTTCTCAATTCAGCTTACGTAATTTCCCTAAAAGAAAAAAAGCTAACATCCGTTGGAAGGCACTGCCCAGAAATGCGTTTTGCTGCTTCAACTCAAGCACTTTCACAAACAAAAGATCAACTTAAAGTTCACATATTCTTCCAAGAGAACCCTTCCACCAGTCTTTTGATGTTCCGTGCTTTTATCCCACAGCAAAAACAAACACAGATCGCGGTAATAATGAGAACAAAGGCAGCTATTTACTCCAAATATGCAATTGCGACTGCCTATCTGGTCACCCCTTACTCCTTCCACTTTCCCACGCTATGAAAAGCTTCAAAATTTGAGTCGTTCAGGGTGACCTACCGATTCCAAAGTCAATCTGCTGGGCCAGTAGCTCTTCTGATACAATTTATAAAATTTTGGTCCTTATCGGTGCATTTCAAACACTTTAATCCACATTTATCTTCTGTAAAATGCCCTGCGAAGTGAAGAAAACGTCCTCACACCACCAAGGCCATAACCACGCCCCTCCATATATCTATCTATCTCTAACTATCCATCCATCCTCTATCTATCTATCTATCTATCTATCTATCTATCTATCTATCTATCTATCTATCTAGCTATCTAGCTAGCTATCTAGCTT
>JAKOOJ010000010.1:9631097-9633597 GCA_022577455.1 Arizona elegans | reverse complement strand
CTAATGATCATCAATCTATCTATTAATCCATCCATTCTATCTATATATCTATCTATCTTCTATCTATTCATCCATCCATCCATCCTCTATCTATCTATCTATCTATCTATCTATCTATCTATCTATCTATCATCTATCTATCTATTCATCCATCAATCCATCCTCTATCTATCTATCTATCTATCTATCTATCATCTATCTCTATGTATCAATCTATCTATCAATAATTTATCTCTATCTGTCTATCTACCTACCTACCTACCTACCTATCATTCTCTCTCTCTCTTCCATCTATCCATCCATCCATCCTGTATCTATCTACTATCTATCTATCTATCCATTTATCTATCTATCTATCTATCTCTCTATCATCTCTCTCTAAGTATCTATCTATCTATCTATCTATTTATCTCTCTATCTATCTATCTCTCTATCATCTATCTATCTATCTCTATCCATCATTCCATCCTCTATCTATCTGTCTATCTATCTGTCTATCTATCTATCTATCTATCTATCTATCTATCATCTATCTATCAATCTATCTATCTATCTATCTATCTATCTATCTATCTATCTATCTATCTATCATATACCTCTCTTTCTCTCTCTCTCTCCCTTAAAAATCTCTGTCTGTCTGTCTGTCTGTCTGTCTGTCTGTCTATCTATCTATCTATCTACCTACCTACCTATCATTGTCTCTATCTATCTATCTATCCAGACATCCAGACATTTATGTATCTATCCATTTATGTATCTATCTATTTATCTATCTATCTATCTATCTATCTATCTATCTATCTATCTATCTATCCATCCATCCAAACATCCAGACATTTATGTATCTATCCATTTATGTATGTATGTATGTATGTATGTATGTATGTATCTATCTATCTATCTATCTATCTAGCTATCTAGCTATCTATCTATCTAATCAGACATCCAGACATTTATGTATCTATCTATCTATCTATCTATCTATCTATCTATCTATCTATCTATCTATCCAGACATCCAGACATTTATCTAGCTATCATCTATCTATCTATCTATCTATCTATCTATCTATCTATCTATCTATCATTTATCTATCTATCTATCTATCTATCTATCTATCTATCTATCTATCAATCTATCATATACCTCTCTTTCTCTCTCTCTCTCCCTTAAAAATCTCTGTCTGTCTGTCTGTCTGTCTGTCTGTCTATCTATCTATCTATCTATCTACCTACCTATCATTATCTCTATCTATCTACCTATCTATCTATGATCTATCTATCTATCTATCTGCCTCTATCCATCCATCCATCCTCTATCTATCTATTTTTATATCTATCTATGTATCTCTATCTATCCATCCATCCTCTATCTATCTATCTATCTATCTATCTATCTATCTATCTCTCTATCTATTCATCCATCCATCCTTTATCTATCTATCTATCCATCTTTTATCTATCTATCATCTATCTATCGATCTATCTATCTCTATCCAGCATTCCATACTGTATCTATCTAATGATCATCAATCTATCTATTAATCCATCCATTCTGTATCTATATATCTATCTATCATCTATCTATTCATCCATCCATCCATCCTCTATCTATCTATCTATCTATCTATCTATCTATCTATCTATCTCTATCTATCCATGGTTCCATCCTCTATCTATCTATCTATCCATCTTTTATCTATCTATCATCTATCTATCGATCTATCTATCTCTATCCAGCATTCCATACTGTATCTATCTAATGATCATCAATCTATCTATTAATCCATCCATTCTGTATCTATATATCTATCTATCATCTATCTATTCATCCATCCATCCATCCTCTATCTATCTATCTATCTATCTATCTATCTATGTATCTATCATCTATCTATCTATTCATTCATCCATCCATCCATCCCGTATCTATCTATCATCTATCTTCATCCATCAATCCATCCTCTATCTATCTATCTATCTATCTATCTATCTATCTATCTATCTATCATCTATCTATTCATCCATCCATCCATCCTCTATCTATCTATCTATTTATCTATCTATCTCTATCTATCCATGGTTCCATCCTCTATCTATCTATCTATCCATCTTTTATCTATCTATCATCTATCTATCGATCTATCTATCTCTATCCAGCATTCCATCCTGTATCTATCTAATGATCATCAATCTATCTATTAATCCATCCATTCTATCTATATATCTATCTATCTTCTATCTATTCATCCATCCATCCATCCTCTATCTATCTATCTATCTATCTATCTATCTATCTATCTATCTATCTATCATCTATCTATCTATTCATCCATCAATCCATCCTCTATCTATCTATCTATCTATCTATCTATCATCTATCTCTATGTATCAATCTATCTATCAATAATTTATCTCTATCTGTCTATCTACCTACCTACCTACCTACCTATCATTCTCTCTCTCTCTTCCATCTATCCATCCATCCATCCTGTATCTAT
>JAKOOJ010000010.1:9581097-9583597 GCA_022577455.1 Arizona elegans | reverse complement strand
GCCATCTGCCCGCGTCTGCAAAAAGAACCTCTTTATATAAAAACCCCCCAAGTGACATTATATTTGTATTCCACAAGATATGACCAAGATCCAGCCATAGCGGTATTTTGTAATTCCAGTTGTTTCGGTGCTTCTTCCAAACTCTCAGCAAAGAATCTCTAAGTATATGGCTTTTAAATACTTTATCCACTTTGCTGTCATAAAATAAGTAAGCGTGCCATCCAAATTCCAAATCAAAACTTTCTATATTCAGTATTCCAGTCTTTTTCCTTCCAAACCAATCACTTGCTAAAGTCAAAGCTGCTGCTTCATAATATAACTGTAGATTTGGAAGTTTGAGACCTCCCCTTTCTGGGATGTCTTGCATAATTTTCATTTTTACTCTTGGTTTTTTCTCGTTCCAGACAAATTTATTAATACCAGTTTGCCATGCTTTTAGTTGTTTATCATTTTTGAGCACCGGAATCATTTGAAACAAAAAAAGAAATCTTGGCAAAATGTTCATCTTAACTGCTGCTATTCTTCCAAGTAAAGACAGCTGCAGTTTTTTCCAAATCTCCATATCTTTTTGCACCTCTCGCCACAACGCCTCATAGTTGTTTTGAAACAATTTCATATTTGATTCTGCAACCTGAACTCCTAGATATTTTACCTTTGGTACAATCTCAAAACCTGCCCTCCTTTCTAACTCCAGTTTACGATCTTGTGTCATATTTTTAACTACCATCTTAGTTTTTCTCTGATTCAATCTGAAACCTGAAACTTTACCAAAGTCTTGTATAATGTCTTTCATCTGGATTATCGATTCCATTGGCTGTGTTAGGGTAACAACCAGATCGTCTGCGAATGCCTTTATTCTGTAATCCTCTTGCCTTATCATTATACCTTTCAATGTGTTAGAATCCCTTATTGTATTTAACAAGACTTCTAGTGTTAAAATGAACAACAATGGGGACAGTGGACATCCCTGTCTTGTACCTTTTTCAATTTTAAACTCTGTTGTCAAACTTCCATTGATAATGATCTGTGCCTTTTGCTCTTGATAAATTGTTGAGACCGCCTGTATATATTGGTCCCCAAAGTCCATCTTTTTTAATGTCTTTAATAAAAAATTCCAATCCACTCTGTCAAAGGCCTTCTCTGCATCCAGAAAGACCAGCACTGCAGGGATCTGTTTATTCTTCTCAAGATATTCCAATAAATCTATTACTTGCCTTACATTGTCCTTCATATGCCTACCCTCAATAAATCCCGCTTGGTCATCATGAATCACCTTTTGAATTACTGGCATCAGTCTGTTGGCTAATACTTTTGCGTAAATTTTATAATCCGTATTCAAAAGAGATATTGGTCTGTAATTCTCCGGTTTTTTGGGACCTGCTTGCTCTTTTGGTATCAAAGAAATATAAGCTGTAGTCCACGATGGAGGTACTTTTCCCCCTTGTTGTATGTTGCAAAATAAGTCTCTGAGTTGTTCCACCATTTCTGCCTGTAAAGTTTTATAATACACTGCTGTCAGACCATCCGTTCCAGGAGCTTTGGCTGTTTTTAATTGTTTTATTGCTGCTATTATCTCCTCCTCTGTTATGGGATAATCCATTCTTTCCTTTTGTTGTTCAGTAATTTTTGTAACTCTTTTATTGTCCAAATATTTTTCTATAAGTCCATTCTGCACCTCTTCTCTGGCATATAGTTTAGTGTAATATTGAAGAAAGGCTTCTTTTATTAAATTCTGTTGAAAAACTTCTTTCCCCCCAATATCAACACTATCAATAGTCCGTATGCTTTGTTTCTTCCTTAATGTGTAAGCCAACCACCTGCCTGGTTTATTAGCATTGCAGAATGTATTATGCTTCGCATATTGTAAGTTTGTTGCAACTTGTTCCGCTATAAGCATTTGGAATTGGTCTTTCAGAAGTTTTATAACACTAAGTATTCTTTCATCTGTTGGGTTTTTAATAAGTAACTGTTCTTTATCCTTTATTTCTGCTTCCAATTCAAGTCTTTTCTTTTGTCGAATCCGCTTATGTTTAGAGTTCATATATATAAGCACCCCTCTCATATAAGCTTTGCTTGCGTCCCACACAATTTCCATTGGGGTGCCTTTATTCAAATTCATTTCAAAAAACTCTTTCAGATGCTTTTTAAGTTCTATTATATTTTTCTCATATCTAAACAAGTTTTCATTTAATCTCCAAGAGCGTCTCTCATTCTTACATGTCTCAATTTCTATCCAGACTGGACTGTGATCAGTCAAAGTTCTTGGCAGAATCTTTGTTCTTTTTGTCCTAACAAGTAAGTCATCAGACAACAAGATAAAATCAATCCTGGAAAAGGATCTATGTCTGTCAGAAAAGAAAGTATAGTCCAGTTCTTTTGGGTTATGTATTCTCCAAATATCTTTTAATTCCAGGTCTTCTCTCATATCAAAAAAAGTCTGTGGTAATCTAATTCTTGATTTTGCCAAAGTCTTTTTATCTAATTTAGAGTCAATTACTCC
>JAKOOJ010000010.1:9503597-9513597 GCA_022577455.1 Arizona elegans | reverse complement strand
ATGTATCTATCCATTTATGTATCTATCTATTTATGAATCTATCTATCTATCTATCTATCTATCTATCTATCTATCTATCTATCTATCCAGACATCCAGACATTTATCTATCTATCATCTATCTATCTATCTATCTATCCAGACATCCAGACATTTATGTATCTATCTATCAATCTATCTATCTATCTATCTATCTATCTATCTATCTATCTATCCAGACATCCAGACATTTATCCATCTATCATCTATCTATCTTTCTATCTATCTGTCTGTCTATCTATCTTTCTTTTTTTTTTTTTTTTAAATACAATTTTTATTGGTTTATTTTTTTTGCAGAAAATAAAATATAGTCACGATTCAGTTTAACATCGGATTCGCAGTGTTTTAACATATATACATAAGTAAATGTCTGGTGTCATTTAAACTACACATTTCTAATTACTTTCTGCACCATTTATTCCTTCCTTAATTCTATCATTTATCCATTCGTACCATCTTCCCCACACAATATCATAGTCAGAGTTTTCGTCATCATTTATCTCGTGTGTTAATTTACTTATCTCTGCACACTCAAATATTTTATTAATTATAAGGTCGTCTGGTGGTAGGTCTTTCTTTTTCCAATATTGAGCGTATGCCAGTCTGGCAGCTGTGGCTATGTGTATTAGGAGATAGACCTTTTCCTTTCCATGCCCTTTCTTTGCCATTCCCAGGAGAAATATTTCTGGATTCAAATCAATTTCTTCTTTGAGTATATCTTTCGACCATCTCCGAATTTTGCTCCAATACCTTTTTGCTTCGGGGCATGTCCACCACATGTGAAAGAAGGTGCCGTGACCCTGGCCACATTTCCAACAATTTGATTGTGCATTGGGGAACATCTTTGCTAATCTTGCAGGTGCTAAGTGCCACCTATGAAGCATTTTGTAATGGTTTTCCTTATACGTGGCTGCTCTAGTTAATTTATAATTTTTGTTCCAGGCATCTTCCCATTCATTAAGGTCCAAACTGTGTCCAATATTTCTCTCCCATGCTCTCAATTGGTTTCTAATTATATCCTCATCTCTGTCTTCGTCCAATAGATAGTTATACAGTTTGGCCAACGCTTTATTCCCTTGTCCCATCAAAATTTTATCTAAACCATTATGTCCTGATTCTAGGCCATACTCATCTTTATCTTTCTGGTATCTTGATTTTATTTGTAGGTAGGTCCACCAGTCTAAGGTTATACCTTGATCTCTCAGAGCTTCATTTGATTTAATGTTTCCCCCTCCATCTACAATGTCTTTGTATCTGTACAGTTTCTCCATTCCCCACCTATTGGGGTAAATCATTGCCTCTACCGTGGAAAGCCAGATTGGGACCTTGGTATAGTATCTCTGCCTGATCCCCACCCATGTTTGTATTAGAGAGTCCCTGATTTTATGCCTGTGGAAATAAGTTTTCTTTTTGTTGTCTTTGTCCCATAAATATGCATGCCACCCTTTCTGTAAGTCATGACCTTCTAACACTAAAATTCTCTTGTTCTCCAGGGTGATCCAATCCTTTATCCATATCAACTTTGCCGCTCTATAATACGTTTCCCAATTTGGGAGTCCGAATCCTCCCACATTCCTTTTTTCCTGTAGAATTTTAAGTGAGATCCTTGATTTTTTCCCTTCCCAGACAAATTCCCTAATGGTCTTATTTAATTCTAAAAAAATTTTTTTCTCTAAAATTACTGGTAGGTTTTGGTATAAAAATAAAATCTTGGGGAGAATGTTCATCTTAATTGCCGCAATTTTGCCTATAAGTGATAGTTTAATCTTTTTCCATCTATCCAAATCTTGTTTTAATTTATTAATTAGTGGGGAATAATTATCTTCTTTTAGGGAAGAACACCTTTTAGTTAACCAAATTCCTAGGTATTTTATTTTTGGGATTACTTGTAGGCCCAAAGTTTCTTCTATCTCTTTCTTTTGTGACTCAGTTACATTTTTAGTGAGTATTTTGGTTTTAGATTTATTCAGTTTAAGGCCTGCCACCTCTCCATATTTACCCAATTCCTCTAGTACTTTTTGTCCAGATATCAGTGGATCTTCTAATATTAGCGCCACATCGTCCGCGAAGGCTTGTGTTTTATAGGTCTCTTTTCTAATTCTCAGGCCTTTGATTTCCTCGTTATTTCTGATGTTTCGTAGCAAAACTTCCAGGGCCAAAATAAATAGTAACGGTGACAACGGGCAGCCTTGCCTTACTCCTTTCTTAATTTGGAAAGTTCTTGTCCTGTCTCCGTTTAGTAAAATGCTCGCCCTCTGATTGTCATAAATAGTTTTTATCATTTTTTCGAAGTTTTGCCCAAATCCTATTATTTTAATTTGTTTGGTCATAAAATTCCAATTTAGGTTATCGAATGCCTTTTGGGCATCCAAAAAGACTAAGGCCAACTGCTTTTCTGGGTGTTCTTCGTAGTATTCTAGAGTATCTAGTACAATTCTCAAATTATCCCTAATTTGTCGTCCTGGGAGAAAACCATTTTGATCTTTGTGAATCCAATTATTTAATATTTTTTTAGTTCTTTCTGCCATTATACACATAAATAATTTATAGTCGGTGTTTAGAAGTGAGATTGGTCTGTAGTTTTGAATTTTTTTGGGGTCGGCACCTTCCTTCGGCAGCAGTGTAACATGGGCTTCCCTCCATGAATCAGGAATTTTGGAGCCCGTCAAAACCTCGTTAAAAATTTCCATTAATTTTGGTTGTAGAATTTCTTCCAGTTTTTTGTATATTTCTCCTGGGAATCCATCTGGGCCAGGTGATTTGTTATTTTTGAGTTTGGACAGGGCTTTTTTGAACTCTTCGGTTGTTATCTTAGCATTGAGCATCTCCTTCTCTTCCTCTGTTATTTGCGGGAGCTCCGCCTCTGCCAAATATTGATCTATTCTTCCCTCCGAGGTCTCCTCTTCTTTATATAGGGATTCATAGTACTCTCTCGCTCTTTCTAATTTATCTTCTTCTTTATTTAAAAGATTTCCCTCCGCATCTTCTAATATCTGGATTGTCCCTTTTTCATTTTCCTTTTTTAATTTGTAGGCCAGCCACCTGCCCGATTTATTAGCGTTCTCAAAATAGTGCTGTTTTGTTCTTTTTATTTTTTGGGCTAGCTCTTCTTGATCTAGAATGTTTAATTTATGTCTCCACACCATCCAATTTTCCTTTGCTACAGTGTCACCGGGCATTTTTTGGAGTTTCCTTTCTGCTTCATCTAGCTGTTTGATAAGATCTTCCCTGGATTTTCTTTTTAGTTTATTTTTATATGCGGAGTAAGATATTATTACCCCTCTCAGGTATGCCTTCAATGCATCCCATACTATTTCGCTGGGTGTCCCTTGGTTCTCATTTTCTCCAAAAAAAGTCTTAATTTCTCCTTTTAATTTTTCTACAAACTCTTTGTCACACAATAATTTCGTATTTAGCCTCCATCTTTGTTGTTTCTTTCTCTTTATATTTCTCCATTTTATTTCCAGAGGGTTATGATCTGCCCAGACGTTTGGGCTAATTTCTGCCGTCTCAATTTCTAAACCTAGCGTCCTAGTGACCCAAGCCATATCTAACCTCGACCATGACTGTTGTGAGTTGGAGTAGAATGTAAATTGTCTTTCAGTTGGGTGCAAAGTTCGCCATATGTCAATTAAATTCACTTCCTCCACCAAATCAAAAAAGGCTTTTGGCAGGGTTGCCCTTTTATTTTTATTCATTTTATTGCTTTTGTAATCATTAACTGGGTCTATAATTCCGTTGAAATCACCTATCATGCAAATTTCATTATGTTCCATATTCCCTAATTGTTCACGTAGCTTTTTAAAGAATTCTCCTTGTTTTTTGTTTGGGGCATAAATGCCCACTAGTAACATTTTAGAGTTTTCTATCGTGACTTCAACCATAAGTATTCTACCTTTTGTATCATTATATTTCAATTCTGCTTCAATACCTTTTTTAACATAGATTGCTACAACTCTCTTTCTTTTTTCTGCTAATGAGGTGAATAGTTTACCAAATTTTTTATACTCCAGACGTTTGCCCTCGTCCTTTTTTATATGGACCTCCTGTAAACAGATTATATCCATATTTTGTTTTGCTAGCTTTGTGAGTGTTAATTTCCTTTTTTTGCTGTCGTTTAAACCATTAACATTTACTGAAATTAGTTTTAGATCTTTCATTCCTGATTTCCTTGCTCGGTTTTAGTTCTTATTTAGTCTTACGGCTCTTACTGGTCTTGTTTTTTTCTCCTTGGCCTCTCCTTCGGTCTTCTTTTCCTCCGCGGTTTCTTCCTCCTGTAGATTTGTCGCCTCTATTTCCTCCTTACTACTTTGTTCTTCTTCTGCACCCCTTAACTGATCAAGAAAATCTTGTGCTGTGCTCAAACTGTCTATTTTTATTTTTCTCCCCTGCCAGGTGATTAGCATCCCCTCTGGCAGGAGCCATCTAAATAGTATATTTCTTTTGTTCAATTGCGCCGCCAAAAATCTATAGCCTTTTCTCACCTCCCTCACTCTTCTCGGAATCTGTTTCAGTATTATCACTTCCTTTCCTCTGTAAGTTATTTGACCGTCCCTCGCCATATTATATAAGATGTCTTTTACTTTCTTTCTTGCGAATCTAATATGAACTTCTCTGGGGAGCCTATTTCTCCTCGCATAATTTGTTTGCACTCTATAGACGTCGTCCAGTTCCCTGATAATCTCACGTTTGTCTTGTTGGAGTATTTCTGCAATTAATTCCGCCATCTTCTCTCCTAAATTCTCGTCTTTATCTTCTTCCACATTTTGAAAGCGCAAGTAGAACGACGCCCTATCCATCTCTAATTGTATCAATGAGTCTTCTAATTCCTTATTTTGCGTCGTCAGCGTCTGGTCTACCATATCCAGCTTCTTCTCATTTTGTTCTATTTTTTGCTCCGCCTTCTGGATCCTTTCTTCATTGTTCGAGATTGAGACTTGTATCTCATTCATCTTCTGGTCCAGTTGGTGGGTATCTGTTTTTAATTCGGTGTGATTGTTAGACATTTTCTCCTGCATGGCCACCATCGTTTCTTGAATTAGAGTCAATGTTGCCTGTACTGTTAATAATGTTGGTGTTGCTATGGCCTTGTCCGTTTTTTGTGCTCCTTCCATTGATTTTTGGGTAGCCGGGGAGGTCATGGATATGGTGGGATTTGAGGGGGTCTTCTTCCCTGTTTTCAGAATCGTCGATGATATACTCGTCATTTCTTCCAGGATTTTTTTTTGTTCTCTAATTATTTTCTCGATATTTCTCCAAATTTTCATACACTAACTGTCACCTCTTTTTATGTTTCTTCAGCGTATAAGAGGCAATTTTTTTTTTATCGAACAATGTCTATCTGTCTATCAATCTATATCACTTCCAGTCTCTATCTTAAATAAAATTAACAGTCACTATCAATTTATCAATCTACCTCACTTCCAGTCAATATCTTACGTGGATAACAAAAGTTGATTTGTAACTTATAATTATATAATTATAATAGTAATTAATTTGTGTGATAAATAGCAATTAATTGATAGGAGCTTATTTCTACTTATTACTACTTATTTCTACTTCTACTTATTAGTAATTAATTCAAGACCTAATAGTTCAAGACACAATAATCCAATTGCTCCTAGGTAAATCTATAATCAGTAGCTGGAATTCATGTCTGAATTACTACTTAAAAAAATTATTGATTCAAATTTCTATACTTCTAATTACCAATAAGTTAATATATGTAAGTATTTTGATTCTAATATAGCAATATATCAGTATGTAAAATATATACAAGTAGTATTTATACAGATAAGTATAGATAAATATAATTAGGTGCAATTAGATAGTTAAATAAGTAAGTGAAAATCTAATAGACTCTATAAGGTATATCTTATATCTTATATATATATATATAAACAATTAAATACGATAGAGATTTACGCTTCTTGTTGATCACAGTGCTAATATGCAGAAGCTCAAGGTATCGAAAAAGTTTTTTTTTTTTTTTCAGAAAAAAAGGAAAAAGGGGAAATTTTCCAAGTTTTTAGTTGGGAACAAACAAATATTTCCACCAGTAAGGGGGTGGTATCCTTTCTCACACCGCCGCCGGTTTCCTCTAGTCCTTTCTTCTTCCCCCGTTTACTCTGCCACAGTCAAAACTCTATGGTAAGCCTCGGAGCTAGATCGTCTCTGTGCCTGTCCTTTCCAATTTGCACTGTCAGATTTCTTCAATGGATGCACTTCCTGTTTTCTGAAACAATTAGAAAGCGTCCAATCTCCGATTTAGTTCGTCTCTCTGCTTTGACCAGCAAATGAAAAAGAAATTTCTTCTGGATTCTTTTGGCTTCCTTACTCCCAGTGCCCACCAATCCTCTTCTTGTGCAGGCAAATTTGCGTCCTCGGCTTCTTATCTTCGCGCCGGCTTGTCGAGCTCCATAATCTTTCAGGCTATTTTTCACTCTCCGTCGCCGCTTTTTCCCCGTTTGAAAACCTTTCCACCCGACTCCGCCGGCCCCTTACTGATGTTCACTTTCACTTGGGCAGGGAGGACACGGTTCAATCTCGACACTGCAGCCTCCGATCTTCCTTGCTTCCCATCTGATTGTCAGCTACCACAGCTTCGGGTCAGCCATTGAAAGGCTGACTTCACACGCGTCGGTTTGACAGAGCCGCCGGGTTTTGCGAGAAGTGTTTGCGCTTCACTTTCTCGCTCGCCTGACTCTCTCTATTGTCCGCGGGACTCTCCAGGACCCGCGCCCCCGAAGGGATCCCAAGACGTGGTGACAAGCGGTGTTGAGGAGTGGCGATCACTCACTCAGCACCATGTCGCTGCAGCTCGCCGACCGGAAGTCTCTGTCTATCTATCTTTCTATCTATACAGACATCCAGACATTTATGCATCTATGTATCTATCTGTCTGTCTGTCTGTCTGTCTGTCTGTCTGTCTATCTATCTATCTATCTATCTATCTATCTATCTATCTATCTATCTGTCTGTCTGTCTGTCTGTCTGTCTTTCTATCCCGACATCCAGACATTTATGTATCCATCTATCTATCTATCTATCTATCTATCTATCTATCTATCTATCCAGACATCCAGACATTTATCTATCTATCTATCTAACTATCATCTATCTATCTATCTATCTATCTATCTATCTATCTATCTATCCAGACATCCAGACATTTATCTATCTATCTATCTATCTAACTATCATCTATCTATCTATCTATCTATCTATCTATCTATCTATCTATCTATCCAGACATCCAGACATTTATGTATCTATCCATTTATGTATGTATGTATGTATGTATGTATGTATCCATCTATCCAGACATCGAGACATTTATCTATCTATCATCTATCTATCTATCTATCTATCTATCTATCTATCTATCTATCCAGACATCCAGACATTTATGTATCTGTCTATCTATCTGTCTATCTATCTATCTATCTATCATCTATCTATCAATCAATCTATCTATCTATCTATCCATCCATCCATCCATCCATCCATCCAAACATCCTGAAATTTATGTATCTATCCATTTATGTATCTATCTATTTATGAATCTATCTATCTATCTATCTATCTATCTATCTATCTATCTATCCAGACATCCAGACATTTATCTATCTATCATCTATCTATCTATCTATCTATCCAGACATCCAGACATTTATGTATCTATCTATCTATCTATCTATCTATCTATCTATCTATCTATCCAGACATCCAGACATTTATCCATCTATCATCTATCTATCTTTCTATCTATCTGTCTGTCTATCTATCTTTCTATCTATACAGACATCCAGACATTTATGCATCTATGTATCTATCTGTCTGTCTGTCTGTCTGTCTGTCTGTCTGTCTGTCTATCTATCTATCTATCTATCTATCTGTCTGTCTGTCTGTCTGTCTTTTTATCCCGACATCCAGACATTTATGTATCCATCTATCTATCTATCTATCTATCTATCTATCTATCTATCTATCCAGACATCCAGACATTTATCTATCTATCTATCTAACTATCATCTATCTATCTATCTATCTATCTATCTATCTATCTATCCAGACATCCAGACATTTATCTATCTATCTATCTATCTATCTATCTATCTATCTATCTATCTAACTATCATCTATCTATCTATCTATCTATCTATCTATCTATCTATCTATCTATCCAGACATCCAGACATTTATGTATCTATCCATTTATGTATGTATGTATGTATGTATGTATGTATGTATGTATGTATCTATCCATCTATCCAGACATCCAGACATTTATCTATCTATCATCTATCTATCTATCTATCTATCTATCTATCTATCTATCTATCTATCTATCTATCCATCCATCCAAACATACAGAAATGTATGTATCTATTCATTTATGTATCTATCTATTTATGAATATATCTATCTATCCAGACATCCAGACATTTATGTATCTATCTATCTATCTATCTATCTATCTATCTATCTATCTATCTATCTATCTATCTATCTATCTATCTATCTATTCAGACATCCAGACATTTATGTATCTATCCATTTATCTATCTATCTATCTATCTATCTATCTATCTATCTATCTATCATCTATCTATCTTTCTATCTATCCATCCACATATCCAAACATTTATGTATCTATCTATCTATCTATCTATCTATCTATCTATCTATCCAGACATCTAGACATTTATCTATATATCTATCTATATATATATCTATCATCTATCTATCTATCTATCTATCTATCTATCTATCTATCTATCTATCTATCTATCTATTTGTCTATCTATCCATCCAAACATCCAGACATTTATGTATCTATCCATTTATGAATCTATCTGTCTATCTATCTATCTATCTATCTATCTATCTATCTATCTATCTATCTATCCAGATAGCCAGACATTTATGTATGTATGTATGTATGTATCTATCTATCTATCTGTCTGTCTATCTATCTATCTATCTATCTATCCAGACATCCAGACATTTATCTATCTATCATCTGTCTATCTATCTATCTATCTATCTATCTATCTATCTATCTATCTATCTACCTATCTATCTATCTATCCAGATATCCAGACAATTATGTATCTATCCATTTATGTATGTATGTATTTATGTATGTATGTATGTATGTATGTATGTATGTATCTATCTATCTATCTATCTATCTATCTATCCAGACATCCAGACATTTATCTGTCTGTCTGTCTATCTATCTATCTATCTATCTATCTATCTATCTATCAATCCAGACATCCAGACATTTATCTATCTATCTATCTAACTTTCATACATTTATCTATCTATCTATCTATCTATCTATCTATCTATCTATCTATTTAATTATCTATCTATCTATCTACCTCTCTATCTATCTATCTATCTATCCAGACATCCAGACAATTATGTATCTATCCATTTATGTATGTATGTTTGTATGTATGTATGTATGTATGTATCTATCTATCTATCTATCTATCTATCTATCTATCTATCTATCTATCCAGACATCCAGACATTTATCTGTCTGTCTGTCTATCTATCTATCTATCTATCTATCTATCTATCTATCTATCTATCTATCTATCTATCTCTCTCTCTATCTATCTATCTATCTATCTATCTATCTATCCAGATATCCAGACATTTATGTATCTATCTATTTATGTATCTATCTATCTATCTATCTATCTATCTATCTATCT
This sequence comes from Arizona elegans, assembly GCA_022577455.1. Classification (NCBI taxonomy): domain Eukaryota; kingdom Metazoa; phylum Chordata; class Lepidosauria; order Squamata; family Colubridae; genus Arizona; species Arizona elegans. The sequence goes on along the minus strand of JAKOOJ010000010.1, from coordinate 9,503,825 downwards.
ATCTATCTATCTATCTACCTATCTATCTATATCTACAGACATCCATACATTTATGTATCTATCCATTTATGTATGTATCTATTTATCTATCTATCTATCTATCTGTCTGTCTGTCTGTCTGTCTGTCTGTCTGTCTTTCTATCCCGACATCCAGACATTTATGTATCCATCTATCTATCTTTCTATCTATCTATCTATCTAACCAGACATCCAGACATTTATCTATCT
>JAKOOJ010000010.1:9471097-9473597 GCA_022577455.1 Arizona elegans | reverse complement strand
TCTTGATAAATTGCTGAGACCGCCTGTATATATTGGTCCCCAAAGTCCATCTTTTTTAATGTCTTTAGTAGAAAATTCCAATCCACTCTATCAAAGGCCTTCTCTGCATCCAGAAAGACCAGCACTGCAGGGATCTGTTTATTCTTCTCAAGATATTCCAATAAATCTATTACTTGCCTTACATTGTCCTTCATGTGCCTACCCTCAATAAATCCCGCTTGGTCATCATGAATCACCTTTTGAATTACTGGCATCAGTCTGTTGGCTAATACTTTTGCATAAATTTTATAATCCGTATTCAAAAGAGATATTGGTCTGTAATTCTCCGGTTTTTTGGGACCTACTTGCTCTTTTGGTATCAAAGAAATATAAGCTGTAGTCCACGATGGAGGTACTTTTCCCCCTTGTTGTATGTTGCAAAATAAGTCTCTGAGTTGTTCCACCATTTCTGCCTGTAAAGTTTTATAATACACTGCTGTCAGACCATCCGTTCCAGGAGCTTTGGCTGTTTTTAATTGTTTTATTGCTGCTATTATCTCCTCCTCTGTTATGGGATAATCCATTCTTTCCTTTTGTTGTTCAGTGATTTTTGTAACTCTTTTATTATCCAAATATTTTTCTATAAGTCCATTCTGCACCTCCTCTCTGGCATATAGTTTAGTGTAATATTGAAGAAAAGCTTCTTTTATTAAATTCTGTTGAAAAACTTCTTTCCCACCAATATCAACACTATCAATAGTCCGTATGCTTTGTTTCTTCCTTAATGTGTAAGCCAACCACCTGCCTGGTTTGTTAGCATTGCAGAATGTATTATGCTTCGCATATTGTAAGTTTGTTGCAACTTGTTCCGCTATAAGCATTTGGAATTGGTCTTTCAGAAGTTTTATAACACTAAGTATTCTTTCATCTGTTGGGTTTTTAATAAGTAACTGTTCTTTATCCTTTATTTCTGCTTCCAATTCAAGTCTTTTCTTTTGTCGAATCCGCTTATGTTTAGAGTTCATATATATAAGCACCCCTCTCATATAAGCTTTGCTTGCGTCCCACACAATTTCCATTGGGGTGCCTTTATTCAAGTTCATTTCAAAAAACTCTTTCAGATGCTTTTTAAGTTCTATTATATTTTTCTCATATCTAAACAGGTTTTCATTTAATCTCCAAGAGCGTCTCTCATTCTTACATGTCTCAATTTCTATCCAGACTGGACTGTGATCAGTCAAAGTTCTTGGCAGAATCTTTGTTCTTTTTGTCCTAACAAGTAAGTCATCAGACAACAAAATAAAATCAATCCTGGAGAAGGATCTATGTCTGTCAGAAAAGAAAGTATAGTCCAGTTCTTTTGGGTTATGTACTCTCCAAATATCTTTTAATTCCAGGTCTTCTTTCATATCAAAAAAAGTCTGTGGTAATCTAATTCTTGATTTTGCCAAAGTCTTTTTATCTAATTTAGAGTCAATTACTCCATTCCAGTCTCCCATAATTAAAATAGATCTATAATCCCATTGAAGTATTTTAGTATGCAGCATTTTATAAAAATAGTCCTGTTGTTGATTAGGAGCATAAATTCCTATCAGAAGAATTTGACTATTGGCAGAAAGTAATTCAATTGCTACAAACCTACCATCTTGATCAGCTTCTATAAGTTTGGCTGTTAATTTTTTGTTTACATAAATAACCACACCATTCTTTTTTTGATTAGTTGAGGATATAAAATGTGTTCCTAATTTGGAATTTTTCAAATAGTTTTGATCTTGAACTGTAATATGCGTTTCTTGTAAACAAATTATATCATTATTATGTTGTTTTAAATATGCAAATATTTTCTTCCTTTTTTGTGTTGCATTCAACCCATTCACATTCCAAGATAAACATTTAATCATCCTTATTCTCCTTCTGGAGCGAAGCGCAGAACCTTAGGATGTCATCTGAGATCCTCTGTCCTGCTTTTCCCACAGCTCCAGCCTTGTCTTGACTCTCCTGCTGTAACTTTTCTTTAAGTTCCTTAGCTTTTGCTCGAGTTATACGCTGATCCTTAACTTCAGCCGCCCAAGCCAGCTCCGAGATTGGAGAAGGTTCCAGCAAAGGCTCATCCAAAAAGCCTCCTTCAGCACCCTTCAGCTCTGCTAATTCCTGCTTAGATTGTTGTTCTTTAATCTCCAAAACTGTAGATGTGCGTGGGGATGGAGTTCTTTCTTTAAAGATGTCATTATAAAATTGCTCCGCCTTCTCCACAGTATTCAGACGGTGTTTCTCTCCCTTATATCTCAAAATTATGCCAGTTGGGGCGTCCCAACGAAATGGGATTTGATTATTCTGCAGTTCTTTAACAAGAAAACCATACTCTTTTCTAGATTTCAACATCTTAGGTGGGAGCTCCTTGTAAACTGTAATCTTGGATCCACTCACTTGCACAGAAGTGAGAAAAGATTTTTGCAAAATGTCATTTCTTATTGCTCTATCTGTAAAATATATGACCACATCTCTAGGCAGTTGTCTTTGT
>JAKOOJ010000010.1:8661097-8663597 GCA_022577455.1 Arizona elegans | reverse complement strand
GTATGTATGTATGTATGTATGTATCTATCTATCTGTCTGTCTGTCTGTCTATCTATCTATCTATCTATCTATCTATCTATCTATCTATCTATCTATCTATCTATTCAGACATCCAGATATTTATGTATCTATCCATTTATCTATCTATCTATCTATCTATCTATCTATCTATCTATCTATCTATCTATCTATCATCTATCTATCTTTCTATCTATCCATCCACATATCCAAACATTTATCTATCTATCTATCTATCTATCTATCTATCTATCTATCTATCTATCTATCTATCATCTATCTATCTTTCTATCTATCCATCCACATATCCAAACATTTATGTATCTATCTATCTATCTATCTATCTATCTATCTATCTATCTATCTATCTATCTATCTATCTATCTATCTGTCTATCTATCCATCCAAACATCCAGACATTTATGTATCTATCCATTTATGAATCTATCTATCTATCTATCTATCTATCTATCTATCTATCCAGATAGCCAGACATTTATGTATGTATGTATGTATGTATGTATGTATCTATCTATCTGTCTGTCTGTCTATCTATCTATCTATCAATCTATCTATCTATCTATCTATCCAGACATCCAGACATTTATCTATCTATCATCTGTCTATCTATCTATCTATCTACCTATCTATATATATATCTATCCAGACATCCTGACAATTATGTATCTATCCATTTATGTATGTATGTATGTATGTATGTATGTATGTATCTATCTATCTATCTATCTATCTATCTATCTATCTATCTATCTATCTATCTATCTATCTATCTATTCAGACATCCAGACATTTATGTATCTATCCATTTATCTATCTATCTATCTATCTATCTATCTATCTATCTATCTATCTATCTATCATCTATCTATCTTTCTATCTATCCATCCACATATCCAAACATTTATGTATCTATCTATCTATCTATCTATCTATCTATCTATCTATCTATCTATCTATCTATCTATCTATCTGTCTATCTATCCATCCAAACATGCAGACATTTATGTATCTATCCATTTATGAATCTATCTATCTATCTATCTATCTATCTATCTATCTATCCAGATAGCCAGACATTTATGTATGTATGTATGTATGTATGTATGTATCTATCTATCTGTCTGTCTGTCTATCTATCTATCTATCAATCAATCTATCTATCTATCTATCCAGACATCCAGACATTTATCTATCTATCATCTGTCTATCTATCTATCTATCTATCTACCTATCTATATATATATCTATCCAGACATCCTGACAATTATGTATCTATCCATTTATGTATGTATGTATGTATGTATGTATGTATGTATGTATGTATGTATGTATCTATCTATCTATCTATCTATCTATCCATCCATCCAGACATCCAGACATTTATCTGTCTATCTATCTATCATCTATCTATCTATCTATCTATCTATCTATCTATCTATCTATCTATCTATCCAGATATCCAGACATTTATGTATCTATCTATTTATCTAACTATCTATCTATCTATCTATCTATCTATCTATCTATCTATCTATCCAGATAGCCAGACATTTATGTATGTATGTATGTATGTATGTATCTATCTATCTATCTGTCTGTCTGTCTATCTATCTATCTATCTATCTATCTATCTATCTATCTATCTATCTATCTATCTATCTATCTATTCAGACATCCAGATATTTATGTATCTATCCATTTATCTATCTATCTATCTATCTATCTATCTATCTATCTATCATCTATCTATCTTTCTATCTATCCATCCACATATCCAAACATTTATGTATCTATCTATCTATCTATCTATCTATCTATCTATCTATCTATCTATCTATCTATCTATCTATCTATCTATCTATCTATCTGTCTGTCTATCTATCTATCCATCCAAACATCCAGACATTTATGTATCTATCCATTTATGAATCTATCTATCTATCTATCTATCTATCTATCTATCTATCTATCTATCTATCCAGATAGCCAGACATTTATGTATGTATGTATGTATGTATGTATGTATCTATCTATCTGTCTGTCTGTCTATCTATCTATATATCAATCAATCTATCTATCTATCTATCCAGACATCCAGACATTTATCTATCTATCATCTGTCTATCTATCTATCTATCTATCTATCTATCTATCTATCTATCTATCTATCTACCTATCTATATATATATATCTATCCAGACATCCTGACAATTATGTATCTATCCATTTATGTATGTATGTATGTATGTATGTATGTATGTATGTATGTATCTATCTATCTATCTATCTATCTATCCATCCATCCAGACATCCAGACATTTATCTGTCTATCTATCATCTATCTATCTATCTATCTATCTATCTATCTATCTATCTATCTATCTATCCAGATATCCAGACATTTATGTATCTATCTATTTATCTATCTATCTATCTATCTATCTATCTATCTATCTATCTA
>JAKOOJ010000010.1:8611097-8613597 GCA_022577455.1 Arizona elegans | reverse complement strand
ATCTATCTATCTATCTATCTATCTATCTATCCAGATAGCCAGACATTTATGTATGTATGTATGTATGTATGTATCTATCTATCTATCTGTCTGTCTGTCTATCTATCTATCTATCAATCAATCTATCTATCTATCTATCCAGACATCCAGACATTTATCTATCTATCATCTGTCTATCTATCTATCTATCTATCTACCTATCTATATATATATCTATCCAGACATCCTGACAATTATGTATCTATCCATTTATGTATGTATGTATGTATGTATGTATGTATGTATGTATCTATCTATCTATCTATCTATCTATCTATCCATCCATCCAGACATCCAGACATTTATCTGTCTATCTATCATCTATCTATCTATCTATCTATCTATCTATCTATCTATCTATCTATCCAGATATCCAGACATTTATGTATCTATCTATTTATCTAACTATCTATCTATCTATCTATCTATCTATCTATCTATCTATCTATCTATCTATCTATCCAGATAGCCAGACATTTATGTATGTATGTATGTATGTATGTATGTATCTATCTATCTGTCTGTCTGTCTGTCTATCTATCTATCTATCTATCTATCTATCTATCTATCTATCTATCTATCTATTCAGACATCCAGATATTTATGTATCTATCCATTTATCTATCTATCTATCTATCTATCTATCTATCTATCTATCTATCTATCTATCTATCTATCATCTATCTATCTTTCTATCTATCCATCCACATATCCAAACATTTATCTATCTATCTATCTATCTATCTATCTATCTATCTATCTATCTATCTATCATCTATCTATCTTTCTATCTATCCATCCACATATCCAAACATTTATGTATCTATCTATCTATCTATCTATCTATCTATCTATCTATCTATCTATCTATCTATCTATCTATCTATCTGTCTATCTATCCATCCAAACATCCAGACATTTATGTATCTATCCATTTATGAATCTATCTATCTATCTATCTATCTATCTATCTATCTATCCAGATAGCCAGACATTTATGTATGTATGTATGTATGTATGTATGTATCTATCTATCTGTCTGTCTGTCTATCTATCTATCTATCAATCTATCTATCTATCTATCTATCCAGACATCCAGACATTTATCTATCTATCATCTGTCTATCTATCTATCTATCTACCTATCTATATATATATCTATCCAGACATCCTGACAATTATGTATCTATCCATTTATGTATGTATGTATGTATGTATGTATGTATGTATGTATCTATCTATCTATCTATCTATCTATCTATCTATCTATCTATCTATCTATCTATCTATCTATTCAGACATCCAGACATTTATGTATCTATCCATTTATCTATCTATCTATCTATCTATCTATCTATCTATCTATCTATCTATCATCTATCTATCTTTCTATCTATCCATCCACATATCCAAACATTTATGTATCTATCTATCTATCTATCTATCTATCTATCTATCTATCTATCTATCTATCTATCTATCTGTCTATCTATCCATCCAAACATGCAGACATTTATGTATCTATCCATTTATGAATCTATCTATCTATCTATCTATCTATCTATCTATCTATCCAGATAGCCAGACATTTATGTATGTATGTATGTATGTATGTATGTATCTATCTATCTGTCTGTCTGTCTATCTATCTATCTATCAATCAATCTATCTATCTATCTATCCAGACATCCAGACATTTATCTATCTATCATCTGTCTATCTATCTATCTATCTATCTACCTATCTATATATATATCTATCCAGACATCCTGACAATTATGTATCTATCCATTTATGTATGTATGTATGTATGTATGTATGTATGTATGTATGTATGTATGTATCTATCTATCTATCTATCTATCTATCCATCCATCCAGACATCCAGACATTTATCTGTCTATCTATCTATCATCTATCTATCTATCTATCTATCTATCTATCTATCTATCTATCTATCTATCCAGATATCCAGACATTTATGTATCTATCTATTTATCTAACTATCTATCTATCTATCTATCTATCTATCTATCTATCTATCTATCCAGATAGCCAGACATTTATGTATGTATGTATGTATGTATGTATCTATCTATCTATCTGTCTGTCTGTCTATCTATCTATCTATCTATCTATCTATCTATCTATCTATCTATCTATCTATCTATCTATTCAGACATCCAGATATTTATGTATCTATCCATTTATCTATCTATCTATCTATCTATCTATCTATCTATCTATCATCTATCTATCTTTCTATCTATCCATCCACATATCCAAACATTTATGTATCTATCTATCTATCTATCTATCTATCTATCTATCTATCTATCTATCTATCTATCTATCTATCTATCTGTCTGTCTATCTATCTATCCATCCAAACATCCAGACATTTATGTATCTATCCATTTATGAATCTATCTATCTATCTATCTATCTATCTATCTATCTA
>JAKOOJ010000010.1:8401097-8403597 GCA_022577455.1 Arizona elegans | reverse complement strand
ATGTATGTATGTATGTATGTATGTATCTATCTATCTATCTATCTATCTATCTATCTATCTATCTATCTATCTATCTATCTATCTATTCAGACATCCAGACATTTATGTATCTATCCATTTATCTATCTATCTATCTATCTATCTATCTATCTATCTATCTATCATCTATCTATCTTTCTATCTATCCATCCACATATCCAAACATTTATGTATCTATCTATCTATCTATCTATCTATCTATCTATCTATCTATCTATCTATCTATCTATCTATCTGTCTATCTATCTATCCATCCAAACATGCAGACATTTATGTATCTATCCATTTATGAATCTATCTATCTATCTATCTATCTATCTATCTATCTATCTATCTATCCAGATAGCCAGACATTTATGTATGTATGTATGTATGTATGTATGTATCTATCTATCTGTCTGTCTGTCTATCTATCTATCTATCAATCAATCTATCTATCTATCTATCCAGACATCCAGACATTTATCTATCTATCATCTGTCTATCTATCTATCTATCTATCTACCTATCTATATATATATCTATCCAGACATCCTGACAATTATGTATCTATCCATTTATGTATGTATGTATGTATGTATGTATGTATGTATGTATGTATGTATGTATGTATCTATCTATCTATCTATCTATCTATCCATCCATCCAGACATCCAGACATTTATCTGTCTATCTATCTATCATCTATCTATCTATCTATCTATCTATCTATCTATCTATCTATCTATCTATCCAGATATCCAGACATTTATGTATCTATCTATTTATCTAACTATCTATCTATCTATCTATCTATCTATCTATCTATCTATCTATCCAGATAGCCAGACATTTATGTATGTATGTATGTATGTATGTATCTATCTATCTATCTGTCTGTCTGTCTATCTATCTATCTATCTATCTATCTATCTATCTATCTATCTATCTATCTATCTATTCAGACATCCAGATATTTATGTATCTATCCATTTATCTATCTATCTATCTATCTATCTATCTATCTATCTATCTATCATCTATCTATCTTTCTATCTATCCATCCACATATCCAAACATTTATGTATCTATCTATCTATCTATCTATCTATCTATCTATCTATCTATCTATCTATCTATCTATCTATCTGTCTGTCTATCTATCTATCCATCCAAACATCCAGACATTTATGTATCTATCCATTTATGAATCTATCTATCTATCTATCTATCTATCTATCTATCTATCTATCTATCTATCTATCTATCCAGATAGCCAGACATTTATGTATGTATGTATGTATGTATGTATGTATCTATCTATCTGTCTGTCTGTCTATCTATCTATATATCAATCAATCTATCTATCTATCTATCCAGACATCCAGACATTTATCTATCTATCATCTGTCTATCTATCTATCTATCTATCTATCTATCTATCTATCTATCTATCTATCTATCTACCTATCTATATATATATATCTATCCAGACATCCTGACAATTATGTATCTATCCATTTATGTATGTATGTATGTATGTATGTATGTATGTATGTATGTATGTATGTATCTATCTATCTATCTATCTATCTATCCATCCATCCAGACATCCAGACATTTATCTGTCTATCTATCATCTATCTATCTATCTATCTATCTATCTATCTATCTATCTATCTATCTATCCAGATATCCAGACATTTATGTATCTATCTATTTATCTATCTATCTATCTATCTATCTATCTATCTATCTATCTATCTATCTATCTATCTATCCAGATAGCCAGACATTTATGTATGTATGTATGTATGTATCTATCTATCTATCTGTCTGTCTGTCTATCTATCTATCTATCTATCAATCAATCTATCTATCTATCTATCCAGACATCCAGACATTTATCTATCTATCATCTGTCTATCTATCTATCTATCTATCTACCTATCTATCTATATATCTATCCAGACATCCAGACAATTATGTATCTATCCATTTATGTATGTATGTATGTATGTATGTATGTATGTATGTATGTATGTATGTATGTATCTATCTATCTATCTATCTATCTATCTATCCAGACATCCAGACATTTATCTGTCTATCTATCATCTATCTATCTATCTATCTATCTATCTATCTATCTATCTATCTATCCAGATATCCAGACATTTATGTATCTATCTATTTATGTATGTATCTATCTATCATCTATCTATCTATCTATCTATCTATCTATCTATCTATCTATCTATCTATCTATATCTACAGACATCCATACATTTATGTATCTGTCCATTTATGTATCTATCTATTTATCTATCTATCTATCTGTCTGTCTGTCTGTCTGTCTGTCTGTCTGTCTTTCTATCCCGACATCCAGACATTTATGTATCCATCTATCTATCTATCTATCTATCTATCTATCTATCTATCTATCTATCTATCCAGACATCCAGACATTTATCTATCTATC
>JAKOOJ010000010.1:8246097-8248597 GCA_022577455.1 Arizona elegans | reverse complement strand
CTATCTATCTATCTATCTATCTATCTATCTATCCAGATATCCAGACATTTATCTATCTATCTAACTATCATCTATCTATCTATCTATCTATCTATCGATCTATCGATCTATCCAGACATCCAGACATTTATGTATCTATCCATTTATGTATGTATGTATGTATGTATGTATGTATGTATGTATGTATGTATGTATGTATCTATCCATCTATCCAGACATCCAGACATTTATCTATCTATCATCTATCTATCTATCTATCTATCTATCTATCTATCTATCTATTCAGACATCCAGACATTTATGTATCTATTCATTTATCTATCTATCTATCTATCTATCTATCTATCTATCTATCTATCTATCATCTATCTATCTTTCTATCTATCCATCCACATATCCAAACATTTATTTATCTATCTATCTATCTATATATCTGTCTATCTATCCAGACATCTAGACATTTATCTATCTATCTATCTATCTATCTATCTATCATCTATCTATCTATCTATCTATCTACCTATCTATCTATCTATCTATCTATCTATCTATCTATCTATCCAGATAGCCAGACATTTATGTATGTATGCATGTATCTATCTATCTATCTGTGTGTCTGTCTATCTATCTATCTATCTATCTATCTATCTATCTATCTATCTATCCAGACATCCAGACATTTATCTATCTATCATCTGTCTATCTATCTATCTATCTACCTATCTATCTATCTATCTATCCAGACATCCAGACAATTATGTATCTATCCATTTATGTATGTATGTATGTATGTATGTATGTATGTATGTATCTATCTATCTATCTATCTATCTATCTATCTATCTATCCAGAAATCCAGACGTTTATCTGACTATCTATCATCTATCTATCTATCTATCTATCTATCTATCTATCTATCTATCTATCTATCTATATCTACAGACATCCATACATTTATGTATCTATCCATTTATGTATCTATCTATTTATCTATCTATCTATCTTTCTACCTATCTACCTATCTATCTATCTATCTATCCAGACATCCAGACATTTATCTATCTATCTATCTATCTATCATACATTTATCTATCTATCTATCTATCTATCTATCTATCTATCTATCTATCTATCTATCCTTCTACTTATCTATCCAGACATCCAGACATTTATCTATCTATCTATCTATCTATCTATCTATCTATCTATCTATCTATCTATCTATCATCTATCTATCTATCTATCTACTTATCTATCTATCTATCTATCTATCTATCCAGACATCCAGACATTTATGTATCTATCTATCTATCTATCTGTCTATCTATCTATCTATCATCTATCTATCTATCTATCTATCTATCTATCTATCTATCTATCTATCTATCCATCCAAACATCCAGACATTTATGTATCTATCCATTTATGTATGTACGTATGTATGTATGTATCTATCTATCTATCTATCTAGCTAGCTAGCTAGCTAGCTATCTATCTAGCTATCTAATCAGACATCCAGACATTTATGTATCTATCTATCTATCTATCTATCTATCTATCTATCTATCTATCCAGACATCCAGACATTTATCTAGCTATCATCTATCTATCTATCTATCTATCTATCTATCTATCTATCTATCCATCCATCCATCCATCCATCCATCCAAACATCCTGAAATTTATGTATCTATCCATTTATGTATATATCTATTTATGAATCTATCTATCTATCTATCTATCTATCTATCTATCTATCTATCTATCCAGACATCCAGAAATTTATGTATATATCTATCATCTATCTATCTATCTATCTATCTATCTATCTATCTATCTATCTATCTATCCAGACATCCAGACATTTATGTATCTATCTATCAATCTATCTATCTATCTATCTATCTATCCAGACATCCAGACATTTATCCATCTATCTGTCTGTCTGTCTGTCTGTCTGTCTGTCTGTCTGTCTTTCTATCCCGACATCCAGACATTTATGTATCCATCTATCTATCTATCTATCTATCTATCTATCTATCTATCTATCTATCTATCTATTTATCTATCTATCTATCTATCTATCTATCCAGACATCCAGACATTTATCTATCTATCTATCTATCATCTATCTATCTATCTATCTATCTATCTATCTATCTATCTATCTATCTATCCAGACATCCAGACATTTATCTATCTATCTATCTAACTATCATCTATCTATCTATCTATCTATCTATCTATCTATCTATCTATCTATCTACCTATCTATCCAGACATCCAGACATTTATGTATCTATCCATTTATGTATGTATGTATGTATGTATGTATGTATGTATGTATGTATGTATGTATCTATCCATCTTTCCAGACATCCAGACATTTATCTATCTATCTATCTATCTATCATACATTTATCTATCTATCTATCTATCTATCTATCTATCTATCTATCTATCTATCCTTCTACTTATCTATCCAGACATCCAGACATTT
>JAKOOJ010000010.1:8161097-8166097 GCA_022577455.1 Arizona elegans | reverse complement strand
TATCTATTTATGAATCTATCTATCTATCTATCTATCTATCTATCTATCTATCTATCTATCAATCTATCTATCCAGACATCCAGACATTTATGTATCTATCTATCTATCTATCTATCTATCTATCTCTCTCTCTCTCTCTCTATCTATCTATCTATCTATCTATCTATCCAGACATCCAGACATTTATCTATCTATCATCTATCTATCTATCTATCTTTCTTTCTATCTATCTATCTATCTATCCAGACATCCAGACATTTATCCATCTATCATCTATCTATCTTTCTATCTATCTGTCTGTCTATCTATCTTTCTATCTATCTATCTGTCTGTCTGTCTGTCTGTCTGTCTATCTATCTGTCTGTCTGTCTGTCTGTCTGTCTTTCTATCCCGACATCCAGACATTTATGTATCCATCCATCCATCTATCTATCTATCTATCTATCTATCTATCTATCTATCTATCTATCATCTATCCAGACATCCAGACATTTATCTATCTATCTATCTATCAATCAATCTATCTATCTATCTATCTATTCAGACATCCAGACATTTATGTATCTATCCATTTATCTATCTATCTATCTATCTATCTATCTATCTATCTATCTATCATCTATCTATCTATCCATCCATCCATCCAGACATCCAGACATTTATCTGTCTATCTATCATCTATCTATCTATCTATCTATCTATCTATCTATCTATCTATCTATCTATCTATCTATCCAGATATCCAGACATTTATGTATCTATCTATTTATCTATCTATCTATCTATCTATCTATCCAGATAGCCAGACATTTATGTATGTATGTATGTATGTATCTATCTATCTATCTGTCTGTCTGTCTATCTATCTATCTATCTATCAATCAATCTATCTATCTATCTATCCAGACATCCAGAAATTTATCTATCTATCATCTGTCTATCTATCTATCTATCTATCTACCTATCTATCTATATATCGATCCAGACATCCAGACAACTATGTATCTATCCATTTATGTATGTATGTATGTATGTATGTATGTATGTATGTATGTATGTATGTATCTATCTATCTATCTATCTATCTATCTATCTATCTATCTATCCAGACATCCAGACATTTATCTGTCTATCTATCATCTATCTATCTATCTATCTATCTATCTATCTATCTATCTATCCAGATATCCAGACATTTATGTATCTATCTATTTATGTATGTATCTATCTATCTATCTATCTATCTATCTATCTATCTATCTATCTATCTATCTATCTATATCTACAGACATCCATACATTTATGTATCTATCCATTTATGTATCTATCTATTTATCTATCTATCTATCTGTCTGTCTGTCTGTCTGTCTGTCTGTCTGTCTTTCTATCCCGACATCCAGACATTTATGTATCCATCTATCTATCTATCTATCTATCTATCTATCTATCTATCTATCCAGACATCCAGACATTTATCTATCTATCTAACTATCATACATTTATCTATCTATCTATCTATCTATCTATCTATCTATCTATCTATCTATCCAGACATCCAGACATTTATGTATCTATCTATCTATCTATCTATCTATCTATCTATCTATCTATCTATCTATCTATCTATCTATCTATCTATCTATCCAGACATCCAGACATTTATGTATCTATCTATCAATCTATCTATCTATCTATCTATCTATCTATCTATCTATCCAGACATCCAGACATTTATCTATCTATCATCTATCTATCTATCTATCTATCTATATATCTATCCAGACATCCAGACATTTATCTATCTATCTATCTATCTATCTATCTATCTATCTATCTATCTATCTATCTATCTATCTATCTATCTTTCTGTCTATCTATCTATCCATCCAAACATTCAGACATTTATGTATCTATCCATTTATGAATCTATCTATCTATCAATCTATCTATCTATCTATCTATCTATCTATCTATCTATCTATCTATCTATCTATCTATCTATCTATCTATCTATCTATCTATCTATCTATCTATCTATCTCTCCAGATAACCAGACATTTATGTCTGTATGTATGTATGTATGTATCTATCTATCTGTCTGTCTGTCTATCTATCTATCTATCTATCTATCTATCTATCTATCTATCCAGACATCCAGACATTTATCTATCTATCATCTGTCTATCTATCTATCTATCTATCCAGACATCCAGACAATTATGTATCTATCCATTTATGTATGTATGTATGTATGTATGTATGTATGTATGTATGTATGTATGTATCTATCTATCTATCTATCTATCTATCAATCTATCCAGACATCCAGACATTTATCTGTCTATCTATCATCTAACTATCTATCTATCTATCTATCTATCTATCTATCTATCTATCTATCCATCCATCCATCCATCCATCCATCCAAACATCCAGAAATTTATGTATCTATCCATTTATGTATCTATCTATTTATGAATCTATCTATCTATCTATCTATCTATCTATCTATCTATCTATCTATCTATCTATCTATCTATCTATCTATCAATCTATCTATCCAGACATCCAGACATTTATGTATCTATCTATCTATCTATCTATCTATCTATCTATCTATCTCTCTCTCTCTCTCTCTCTCTCTCTATCTATCTATCTATCTATCTATCCAGACATCCAGACATTTATCTATCTATCATCTATCTATCTATCTATCTTTCTTTCTATCTATCTATCTATCTATCCAGACATCCAGACATTTATCCATCTATCATCTATCTATCTTTCTATCTATCTGTCTGTCTATCTATCTTTCTATCTATCTATCTGTCTGTCTGTCTGTCTGTCTGTCTATCTATCTGTCTGTCTGTCTGTCTGTCTGTCTTTCTATCCCGACATCCAGACATTTATGTATCCATCCATCTATCTATCTATCTATCTATCTATCTATCTATCTATCTATCTATCATCTATCCAGACATCCAGACATTTATCTATCTATCTATCTATCAATCAATCTATCTATCTATCTATCTATTCAGACATCCAGACATTTATGTATCTATCCATTTATCTATCTATCTATCTATCTATCTATCTATCTATCTATCTATCTATCTATCATCTATCTATCTTTCTATCTATCCATCCACATATCCAAACATTTATGTATCTATCTATCTATCTATCTATCTATCTATCTATCTATCTATCTATCTATCTATCTATCTATCTATCTATCTATCTGTCTATCTATCCATCCAAACATCCAGACATTTATGTATCTATCCATTTATGAATCTATCTATCTATCTATCTATCTATCTATCTATCTATCTATCTATCTATCTATCCAGATAGCCAGACATTTATGTATGTATGTATGTATGTATGTATATATCTATCTATCTGTCTGTCTGTCTATCTATCTATCTATCAATCAATCAATCTATCTATCTATCCAGACATCCAGACATTTATCTATCTATCATCTGTCTATCTATCTATCTATCTATCTATCTACCTATCTATCTATATATCTATCCAGACATCCTGACAATTATGTATCTATCCATTTATGTATGTATGTATGTATGTATGTATCTATCTATCTATCTATCTATCCATCCATCCATCCAGACATCCAGACATTTATCTGTCTATCTATCATCTATCTATCTATCTATCTATCTATCTATCTATCTATCTATCTATCTATCCAGATATCCAGACATTTATGTATCTATATATTTATCTATCTATCTATCTATCTATCTATCTATCTATCTATCTATCTATCTATCTATCTATCTATCTATCTATCTATCCAGATAGCCAGACATTTATGTATGTATGTATGTATGTATCTATCTATCTATCTGTCTGTCTGTCTATCTATCTATCTATCTATCAATCAATCTATCTATCTATCTATCCAGACATCCAGACATTTATCTATCTATCATCTGTCTATCTATCTATCTATCTATCTACCTATCTATCTATATATCTATCCAGACATCCAGACAATTATGTATCTATCCATTTATGTATGTATGTATGTATGTATGTATGTATGTATGTATGTATGTATGTATCTATCTATCTATCTATCTATCTATCTATCTATCTATCTATCCAGACATCCAGACATTTATCTGTCTATCTATCATCTATCTATCTATCTATCTATCTATCTATCTATCTATCTATCTATCCATCCATCCATCCATCCATCCATCCAAACATCCAGAAATTTATGTATCTATCCATTTATGTATCTATCTATTTATGAATCTATCTATCTATCTATCTATCTATCTATCTATCTATCTATCTATCTATCTATCTATCAATCTATCTATCCAGACATCCAGACATTTATGTATCTATCTATCTATCTATCTATCTATCTATCTATCTCTCTCTCTCTCTCTCTATCTATCTATCTATCTATCTATCTATCCAGACATCCAGACATTTATCTATCTATCATCTATCTATCTATCTATCTTTCTTTCTATCTATCTATCTATCTATCCAGACATCCAGACATTTATCCATCTATCATCTATCTATCTTTCTATCTATCTGTCTGTCTATCTATCTTTCTATCTATCTATCTGTCTGTCTGTCTGTCTGTCTGTCTATCTATCTGTCTGTCTGTCTGTCTGTCTGTCTTTCTATCCCGACATCCAGACATTTATGTATCCATCCATCTATCTATCTATCTATCTATCTATCTATCTATCTATCTATCATCTATCCAGACATCCAGACATTTATCTATCTATCTATCTATCAATCAATCTATCTATCTATCTATCTATTCAGACATCCAGACATTTATGTATCTATCCATTTATCTATCTATCTATCTATCTATCTATCTATCTATCTATCTATCTATCATCTATCTATCTTTCTATCTATCCATCCACATATCCAAACATTTATGTATCTATCTATCTATCTATCTATCTATCTATCTATCTATCTAT
>JAKOOJ010000010.1:8056097-8061097 GCA_022577455.1 Arizona elegans | reverse complement strand
CTATCTATCTATCATCTATCCAGACATCCAGACATTTATCTATCTATCTATCTATCTATCTATCTATCTATCTATCTATCTATCTATCTATTCAGACATCCAGACATTTATGTATCTATCCATTTATCTATCTATCTATCTATCTATCTATCTATCTATCTATCTATCTATCATCTATCTATCTTTCTATCTATCCATCCACATATCCAAACATTTATGTATCTATCTATCTATCTATCTATCTATCTATCTATCTATCTATCTATCTATCTATCTATCTATCTATCTATCTATCTATCTGTCTATCTATCCATCCAAACATCCAGACATTTATGTATCTATCCATTTATGAATCTACCTATCTATCTATCTATCTATCTATCTATCTATCTATCTATCTATCTATCCAGATAGCCAGACATTTATGTATGTATGTATGTATGTATGTATGTATGTATCTATCTATCTGTCTGTCTGTCTATCTATCTATCTATCAATCAATCTATCTATCTATCTATCTATCCAGACATCCAGACATTTATCTATCTATCATCTGTCTATCTATCTATCTATCTACCTATCTATATATATATCTATCCAGACATCCTGACAATTATGTATCTATCCATTTATGTATGTATGTATGTATGTATGTATGTATCTATCTATCTATCTATCTATCTATCTATCTATTCAGACATCCAGACATTTATGTATCTATCCATTTATCTATCTATCTATCTATCTATCTATCTATCTATCTATCTATCATCTATCTATCTTTCTATCTATCCATCCACATATCCAAACATTTATGTATCTATCTATCTATCTATCTATCTATCTATCTATCTATCTATCTATCTATCTATCTATCTATCTATCTATCTGTCTATCTATCCATCCAAACATCCAGACATTTATGTATCTATCCATTTATGAATCTATCTATCTATCTATCTATCTATCTATCTATCTATCTATCTATCTATCCAGATAGCCAGACATTTATGTATGTATGTATGTATGTATGTATCTATCTATCTATCTGTCTGTCTGTCTATCTATCTATCTATCAATCAATCTATCTATCTATCTATCCAGACATCCAGACATTTATCTATCTATCATCTGTCTATCTATCTATCTATCTATCTACCTATCTATATATATATCTATCCAGACATCCTGACAATTATGTATCTATCCATTTATGTATGTATGTATGTATGTATGTATGTATGTATGTATGTATGTATGTATGTATCTATCTATCTATCTATCTATCTATCTATCCATCCATCCAGACATCCAGACATTTATCTGTCTATCTATCATCTATCTATCTATCTATCTATCTATCTATCTATCTATCTATCTATCTATCTATCCAGATATCCAGACATTTATGTATCTATCTATTTATCTAACTATCTATCTATCTATCTATCTATCTATCTATCTATCTATCTATCCAGATAGCCAGACATTTATGTATGTATGTATGTATGTATGTATGTATCTATCTATCTGTCTGTCTGTCTGTCTATCTATCTATCTATCTATCTATCTATCTATCTATCTATCTATCTATTCAGACATCCAGATATTTATGTATCTATCCATTTATCTATCTATCTATCTATCTATCTATCTATCTATCTATCTATCTATCATCTATCTATCTTTCTATCTATCCATCCACATATCCAAACATCTATCTATCTATCTATCTATCTATCTATCTATCTATCTATCTATCTATCTATCTATCATCTATCTATCTTTCTATCTATCCATCCACATATCCAAACATTTATGTATCTATCTATCTATCTATCTATCTATCTATCTATCTATCTATCTATCTATCTATCTATCTATCTATCTGTCTATCTATCCATCCAAACATCCAGACATTTATGTATCTATCCATTTATGAATCTATCTATCTATCTATCTATCTATCTATCTATCTATCTATCCAGATAGCCAGACATTTATGTATGTATGTATGTATGTATGTATGTATCTATCTATCTGTCTGTCTGTCTATCTATCTATCTATCAATCTATCTATCTATCTATCTATCCAGACATCCAGACATTTATCTATCTATCATCTGTCTATCTATCTATCTATCTACCTATCTATATATATATCTATCCAGACATCCTGACAATTATGTATCTATCCATTTATGTATGTATGTATGTATGTATGTATGTATGTATGTATCTATCTATCTATCTATCTATCTATCTATCTATCTATCTATCTATCTATCTATTCAGACATCCAGACATTTATGTATCTATCCATTTATCTATCTATCTATCTATCTATCTATCTATCTATCTATCTATCTATCTATCTATCTATCTATCATCTATCTATCTTTCTATCTATCCATCCACATATCCAAACATTTATGTATCTATCTATCTATCTATCTATCTATCTATCTATCTATCTATCTATCTATCTATCTATCTATCTATCTATCTATCTATCTGTCTATCTATCCATCCAAACATGCAGACATTTATGTATCTATCCATTTATGAATCTATCTATCTATCTATCTATCTATCTATCTATCTATCTATCTATCTATCCAGATAGCCAGACATTTATGTATGTATGTATGTATGTATGTATGTATCTATCTATCTGTCTGTCTGTCTATCTATCTATCTATCAATCAATCTATCTATCTATCTATCCAGACATCCAGACATTTATCTATCTATCATCTGTCTATCTATCTATCTATCTATCTACCTATCTATATATATATCTATCCAGACATCCTGACAATTATGTATCTATCCATTTATGTATGTATGTATGTATGTATGTATGTATGTATGTATGTATGTATGTATGTATGTATCTATCTATCTATCTATCTATCTATCCATCCATCCAGACATCCAGACATTTATCTGTCTATCTATCATCTATCTATCTATCTATCTATCTATCTATCTATCTATCTATCTATCTATCTATCCAGATATCCAGACATTTATGTATCTATCTATTTATCTAACTATCTATCTATCTATCTATCTATCTATCTATCTATCTATCCAGATAGCCAGACATTTATGTATGTATGTATGTATGTATGTATCTATCTATCTATCTGTCTGTCTGTCTATCTATCTATCTATCTATCTATCTATCTATCTATCTATCTATCTATCTATCTATTCAGACATCCAGATATTTATGTATCTATCCATTTATCTATCTATCTATCTATCTATCTATCTATCTATCTATCTATCATCTATCTATCTTTCTATCTATCCATCCACATATCCAAACATTTATGTATCTATCTATCTATCTATCTATCTATCTATCTATCTATCTATCTATCTATCTATCTATCTGTCTGTCTATCTATCTATCCATCCAAACATCCAGACATTTATGTATCTATCCATTTATGAATCTATCTATCTATCTATCTATCTATCTATCTATCTATCTATCCAGATAGCCAGACATTTATGTATGTATGTATGTATGTATGTATGTATCTATCTATCTGTCTGTCTGTCTATCTATCTATATATCAATCAATCTATCTATCTATCTATCCAGACATCCAGACATTTATCTATCTATCATCTGTCTATCTATCTATCTATCTATCTATCTATCTATCTATCTATCTATCTACCTATCTATATATATATATCTATCCAGACATCCTGACAATTATGTATCTATCCATTTATGTATGTATGTATGTATGTATGTATGTATGTATGTATGTATGTATCTATCTATCTATCTATCTATCTATCCATCCATCCAGACATCCAGACATTTATCTGTCTATCTATCATCTATCTATCTATCTATCTATCTATCTATCTATCTATCTATCTATCCAGATATCCAGACATTTATGTATCTATCTATTTATCTATCTATCTATCTATCTATCTATCTATCTATCTATCTATCTATCTATCCAGATAGCCAGACATTTATGTATGTATGTATGTATGTATCTATCTATCTATCTGTCTGTCTGTCTATCTATCTATCTATCTATCAATCAATCTATCTATCTATCTATCCAGACATCCAGACATTTATCTATCTATCATCTGTCTATCTATCTATCTATCTATCTACCTATCTATCTATATATCTATCCAGACATCCAGACAATTATGTATCTATCCATTTATGTATGTATGTATGTATGTATGTATGTATGTATGTATGTATGTATGTATGTATCTATCTATCTATCTATCTATCTATCTATCTATCTATCCAGACATCCAGACATTTATCTGTCTATCTATCATCTATCTATCTATCTATCTATCTATCTATCTATCTATCCAGATATCCAGACATTTATGTATCTATCTATTTATGTATGTATCTATCTATCATCTATCTATCTATCTATCTATCTATCTATCTATCTATCTATCTATATCTACAGACATCCATACATTTATGTATCTGTCCATTTATGTATCTATCTATTTATCTATCTATCTATCTGTCTGTCTGTCTGTCTGTCTGTCTGTCTGTCTTTCTATCCCGACATCCAGACATTTATGTATCCATCTATCTATCTATCTATCTATCTATCTATCTATCTATCCAGACATCCAGACATTTTTCTATCTATCTAACTATCATACATTTATCTATCTATCTATCTATCTATCTATCTATCTATCTATCTATCTATCTATCTATCTATCTATCTATCCAGACTTCCAGACATTTATCTATCTATCTATCTTTCTATCTACCTATCTATCTATCTATCTATCTATCTATCTATCCAGACATCCAGACATTTATGTATCTATCTATCTATCTGTCTATCTATCTATCTATCATCTCTCTATCAATCTATCTATCTATCTATCTACCTATCTATCTATCTATCTATCCAGACATCCCGACAATTATGTATCTATCCATTTATGTATGTATGTATGTATGT
>JAKOOJ010000010.1:8033597-8036097 GCA_022577455.1 Arizona elegans | reverse complement strand
ATCTATCTATCTATCTATCTATCTATCTATCTGTCTGTCTATCTATCCATCCAAACATCCAGACATTTATGTATCTATCCATTTATGAATCTATCTATCTATCTATCTATCTATCTATCTATCTATCTATCTATCCAGATAGCCAGACATTTATGTATGTATGTATGTATGTATGTATATATCTATCTATCTGTCTGTCTGTCTATCTATCTATCTATCAATCAATCTATCTATCTATCTATCCAGACATCCAGACATTTATCTATCTATCATCTGTCTATCTATCTATCTATCTATCTATCTATCTATCTATCCAGACATCCAGACATTTATCTATCTATCATCTATCTATCTATCTATCTTTCTTTCTATCTATCTATCTATCTATCCAGACATCCAGACATTTATCCATCTATCATCTATCTATCTTTCTATCTATCTGTCTGTCTATCTATCTTTCTATCTATCTATCTGTCTGTCTGTCTGTCTGTCTGTCTATCTATCTGTCTGTCTGTCTGTCTGTCTTTCTATCCCGACATCCAGACATTTATGTATCCATCCATCTATCTATCTATCTATCTATCTATCTATCTATCTATCTATCTATCTATCTATCTATCTATCTATCTATCTATCATCTGGATATCTGGATAGATAGATAGATAGATAGATAGATAGATAGATAGATAGATAGATAGATAGATAGACAGATAGATGATAGATAGACAGATAAATGTCTGGATGTCTGGATAGATAGATAGATAGATAGATAGATAGATAGATAGATAGATACATACATACATACATACATACATACATAAATGGATAGATACATAATTGTCTGGATGTCTGGATAGATATATAGATAGATAGGTAGATAGATAGATAGATAGATAGATAGACAGATGATAGATAGATAAATGTCTGGATGTCTGGATAGATAGATAGATTGATTGATAGATAGATAGATAGATAGACAGACAGACAGATAGATAGATAGATAGATACATACATACATACATAAATGTCTGGCTATCTGGATAGATAGATAGATAGATAGATAGATAGATAGATAGATAGATAGATAGATAGATAGATAGATAGATAGATAGATAAATAGATAGATACATAAATGTCTGGATATCTGGATAGATAGATAGATAGATAGATAGATAGATAGATAGATAGATAGATAGATGATAGATAGACAGATAAATGTCTGGATGTCTGGATGGATGGATGGATAGACAGACAGACAGATAGATAGATAGATACATACATACATACATACATACATAAATGTCTGGCTATCTGGATAGATAGATAGATAGATAGATAGATAGATAGATAGATAGATAGATTCATAAATGGATAGATACATAAATGTCTGGATGTTTGGATGGATAGATAGACAGATAGATAGATAGATAGATAGATAGATAGATAGATAGATAGATAGATAGATAGATAGATAGATAGATAGATACATAAATGTTTGGATATGTGGATGGATAGATAGAAAGATAGATAGATAGATAGATAGATAGATAGATAGATAAATGGATAGATACATAAATGTCTGGATGTCTGAATAGATAGATAGATAGATAGATAGATAGATAGATAGATAGATAGATAGATAAATGTCTGGATGTCTGGATAGATGATAGATAGATAGATAGATAGATAGATAGATAGATAGATAGATAGATGGATACATAAATGTCTGGATGTCGGGATAGAAAGACAGACAGACAGACAGACAGACAGATAGATAGACAGACAGACAGACAGACAGACAGATAGATAGATAGAAAGATAGATAGACAGACAGATAGATAGAAAGATAGATAGATGATAGATGGATAAATGTCTGGATGTCTGGATAGATAGATAGATAGATAGAAAGAAAGATAGATAGATAGATAGATGATAGATAGATAAATGTCTGGATGTCTGGATAGATAGATAGATAGATAGATAGATAGATAGATAGATAGATAGATAGATACATACATACATACATACATACATACATACATACATACATACATACATAAATGGATAGATACATAATTTTCTGGATGTCTGGATAGATATATAGATAGATAGGTAGATAGATAGATAGATAGATAGACAGATGATAGATAGATAAATGTCTGGATGTCTGGATAGATAGATAGATTGATTGATAGATAGATAGATAGATAGACAGACAGACAGATAGATAGATAGATACATACATACATACATACATAAATGTCTGGCTATCTGGATAGATAGATAGATAGATAGATAGATAGATAGATAGATAGATAGATAGATAGATAGATAGATAGATAGATAGATAAATAGATAGATACATAAATGTCTGGATATCTGGATAGATAGATAGATAGATAGATAGATAGATAGATAGATAGATAGATAGATAGATAGATGATAGATAGACAGATAAATGTCTGGATGTCTGGATGGATGGATGGATAGATAGATAGAT
>JAKOOJ010000010.1:7588597-7591097 GCA_022577455.1 Arizona elegans | reverse complement strand
TAGCTATCTATCTATCTATCTATCCAGTCATCCAGACATTTATCTATCTATCTATCTATCTATCATCTATCTATTTACCTATCTATCTATCTATCTATCTATCTATCTATCTATCTATCTATCTATCTATCTCTCTATTCAGACATACAGACATTTATGTATCTATCCATTTATGTATGTATGTATCTATCTATCTATCTATCTATCTATCTATCTATCTATCTATCTATCTATCCAGATATCCAGACATTTATGTATCTATCCATTTATGTATCTATCTATTTATCTATCTACCTATCTATCTATCTATCTATCTATCTATCTATCTATCTATCTATCTGTCTGTCTTTGTATCCCGACATCCAGACATTTATGTATGTATCCATTGATGTATCTATATATTTATCTATCTATCTATCTGTCTGTCTGTCTGTCTGTCTGTCTGTCTGTCTGTCTGTCTGTCTGTCTTTCTATCCCGACATCCAGACATTTATGTATCCATCTATCTATCTATCTATCTATCTATCTATCTATCTATCCAGACATCCAGACATTTATCTATCTATCTATCTAACTATCATACATTTATCTATCTATCTATCTATCTATCTATCTATCTATCTATCTATCTATCTATCTATCTATCTATCTATCTATCTTTCTATCTATCTATCTATCTATCTATCCAGACATCCAGACATTTATCTATCTACCTATCTATCTATCTATCTATCTATCTATCTATCTATCTATCTATCTATCTATCTATCTATCTATCTGTCTGTCTATCAATCCAGACATCCAGACATTTATCTATCTATCTATCTATCTATCTATCTATCTATCTATCTATCTATCTATCTATCTATCTATCTATCTATCTATCTATCTATCTATCTCTCTCTCTATCTATCTATCTATCTATCCAGACATCCAGACATTTATCTATCTATCTATCTATCTATCTATCTATCTATCTATCTATCTATCTATCTATCTATCTATCTATCTATCTATCCAGACATCCAGACATTTATGTATCTATCCATTTATGTATGTATGTATGTATGTATGTATGTATCTATCTATCTATCTATCTATCTATCTATCTATCTATCTATCTATCTATCTATCTATCCAGACATCCAGACATTTATGTATCTATCTATCTATCTATCTATCTATCTATCTATCTATCTATCTATCTATCTATCTATCTATCTATCTATCTATCTATCCAGACATCCAGACATTTATGTATCTATCTATGTATGTATCTATCTATCTACCTATCTATCTATCTAGCTATCTAGCTATCTATCTAGCTATCCAGACATCCAGACATTTATCTATCTATCTATCTATCATCTATCTATTTACCTACCTACCTATCTATCTATCTATCTATCTATCTATCTATCTATCTATCTATCTCTCTATTCAGACATACAGACATTTATGTATCTATCCATTTATGTATCTATCTATCTATCTATCTATCTATCTATCTATCTATCTATCTATCTATCAAGACATCCAGACATTTATGTATCTATCTATCTATCTATCTATCTATCTATCTATCTATCTATCTATCTATCCATCCATCCAGCCAAACATCCAGACAATTATGTATCTATCCATTTATGTATCTATTTATCTATCTATCTATGTATCTATCTATCTATCTATCTATCTATCTATCTATCTATCTATCTATCTATCTATCTATCCAGACATCCAGATATCTATCTATCTATCTATCTATCTATCTATCTATCTATCTATCCAGACATCCAGACATTGATCAATCTAACATCTGTCTGTCTGTCTGTCTGTCTGTCTGTCTATCTATCTATCTATCTATCTATCCAGACATCGAGACATTTATGTATGGATGTATGTATGTATTTATGTATGTATGTATGTATGTATCTATCTATCTATCTATCTATCTATCTATCTATCTATCTATCTATCATCTATCTATCTTTCTATCTATCCATCCACATATCCAAACATTTATGTATCTATCTATCTATCTATCTATCTATCTATCTATCTATCTATCTATCTATCTATCTATCTATCTATCCAGACATCTAGACATTTATCTATCTATCTATCTATCTATCTATCTATCTATCTATCTATCTATCTATCCATCCAAACATCCAGACATTTATGTATCTATACATTTATGAATCTATCTATCTATCTATCTATCTATATATCTATCTATCTATCTATCTATCTATCCAGATAGCCAGAAATTTATGTATGTATGTATGTATGTATGTATGTATGTATCTATCTATCTATCTATCTATCTATCTATCTATCTATCTATCCAGACATCCAGACATTTATCTATCTATCATCTGTCTATCTATCTATCTATCTATCTATCTATCTATCTATCTATCTATCTATCTACCTATCTATCTATCCATCCAGACATCCAGACAATTATGTATCTATCCATTTATGTATGTATGTA
>JAKOOJ010000010.1:7578597-7581097 GCA_022577455.1 Arizona elegans | reverse complement strand
CTTTCTATCTATCCATCCACATATCCAAACATTTATGTATCTATCTATCTATCTATCTATCTATCTATCTATCTATCTATCTATCTATCTATCTATCTATCCAGACATCTAGACATTTATCTATCTATCTATCTATCTATCTATCTATCTATCTATCTATCTATCTATCTATCTATCTATCTATCCATCCAAACATCCAGACATTTATGTATCTATACATTTATGAATCTATCTATCTATCTATCTATATATCTATCTATCTATCTATCTATCTATCCAGATAGCCAGAAATTTATGTATGTATGTATGTATGTATGTATGTATGTATGTATGTATGTATGTATCTATCTATCTATCTATCTATCTATCTATCTATCTATCCAGACATCCAGACATTTATCTATCTATCATCTGTCTATCTATCTATCTATCTATCTATCTATCTATCTATCTATCTATCTATCTATCTACCTATCTATCTATCCATCCAGACATCCAGACAATTATGTATCTATCCATTTATGTATGTATGTATCTATCTATGTATCTATCTATCTATCTATCTATCTATCTATCTATCTATCCAAACATCCAGACATTTATCTGTCTATCTATCATCTATCTATCTATCTATCTATCTATCTATCTATCTATCTATCTATCTATCTATCTATCTATCCAGATATCCAGACATTTATGTATCTATCCATTTATGTATCTATCTATTTATCTATCTATCTATCTATCTATCTATCTATCTGTCTGTCTGTCTGTCTGTCTGTCTGTCTGTCTGTCTTTCTATCCCGACATCCAGACATTTATGTATACATCTATCTATCTATCTATCTATCTATCTATCTATCTATCTATCTATCTATCTATCCAGACATCCAGACATTTATCTATCTATCTATCTATCTATCTATCTATCTATCTATCTATCTATCTATCTATCTATCTATCTATCTATCTATCTATCTATCTATCTCTCTATTCAGACATACAGACATTTATGTATCTATCCATTTATGTATCTATCTATCTATCTATCTATCTATCTATCTATCTATCAAGACACCCAGACATTTATGTATCTATCTATCTATCTATCTATCTATCTATCTATCTATCTATCTATCTATCTATCTATCTATCTATCTAGCCAGCCAGCCAGCCAGCCAGCCAGCCAGCCAGCCAAGCATCCAGACAATTATGTATCTATCCATTTATGTATCTATTTATCTATCTATCTATCTATGTATCTATCTATCTATCTATCTATCTATCTATCTATCTATCCAGACATCCAGACATTTATCTATCTATCTATCTAACTATCATACATTTATCTATCTATCTATCTATCTATCTATCTATCTATCTATCTATCTATCTATCTATCTATCTATCTATCTTTCTATCTATCTATCTATCTAGCTATCTATCTATCTATCTATCTATCTATCTATCTATCTATCTATCTATCTATCCAGACATCCAGACATTTATCTATCTATCTATCTATCTATCTATCTATCTATGTATCTATCTATCTATCTATCTGTCTTTCTATCCCGACATCCAGACATTTATGTATCTATCTATCTATCTATCTATCTATCTATCTATCTATCTATCTATCCAGACATCCAGACATTTATCTATCTATCTATCTATCTATCTATCTATCTATCTTTCTATCTATCTATCTATCTATCTATCCAGACATCCAGACATTTATCTATCTATCTATCTATCTATCTATCTATCTATCTATCCAGACATCCAGACATTTATCTATCTATCTATCTATCTATCTATCTATCTATCTATCTATCCAGACATCCAGACATTTTTCTATCTATCTATCTAACTATCATACATTTATCTATCTATCTATCTATCTATCTATCTATCTATCTATCTATCCAGACATCCAGACATTTATCTATCTATCATCTGTCTGTCTATCTATCTATCTATCTATCTATCTATCTATCTATCTATCTATCTACCTATCTATCTATCTATCCATCCAGACATCCAGACAATTATGTATCTATCCATTTATGTATGTATGTATGTATCTATCTATGTATCTATCTATCTATCTATCTATCTATCTATCTATCTATCTATCTATCTATCCAAACATCCAGACATTTATCTGTCTTTCTATCATCTATCTATCTATCTATCTATCTATCTATCTATCTATCTATCTATCTATCTATCTATCTATCTATCTATCTATATATCTATCCAGATATCCAGACATTTATGTATCTATCCATTTATGTATCTATCTATTTATCTATCTATCTATCTATCTATCTGTCTGTCTGTCTGTCTGTCTGTCTGTCTGTCTGTCTGTCTTTCTATCCCGACATCCAGACATTTATGTATACATCTATCTATCTATCTATCTATCTATCTATCTATCTATCTATCTATCTATCTATCTATCTATCCAGACATCCAGACATTTATCTATCTATCT
>JAKOOJ010000010.1:7506097-7508597 GCA_022577455.1 Arizona elegans | reverse complement strand
ATCTATCTTTCTATCTATCTATCTATCTATCTATCTATCTATCCAGACATCCAGACATTTATCTATCTATCTATCTATCTATCTATGTATCTATCTATCTATCTATCTATCTATCTGTCTTTCTATCCCGACATCCAGACATTTATGTATCTATCTATCTATCTATCTATCTATCTATCTATCTATCTATCCAGACATCCAGACATTTATCTATCTATCTATCTAACTATCATACATTTATCTATCTATCTATCTATCTATCTATCTATCTATCTATCTATCTATCTATCTATCTATCTATCTTTCTATCTATCTATCTATCTATCTATCCAGACATCCAGACATTTATCTATCTATCTATCTATCTATCTATCTATCTATCTATCTATCTATCTATCTATCTTTCTATCTATCTATCTATCTATCTATCTATCCAGACATCCAGACATTTATCTATCTATCTATCTATCTATCTATCTATCTATCTATCTATCTATCTATCTATCTATCTATCTATCTGTCTTTCTATCCCGACATCCAGACATTTATGTATCTATCTATCTATCTATCTATCTATCTATCTATCTATCCAGACATCCAGACATTTATCTATCTATCTATATAACTATCATACATTTATCTATCTATCTATCTATCTATCTATCTATCTATCTATCTATCTATCTATCTATCTATCTATCTTTCTATCTATCTATCTATCTATCTATCTATCCAGACATCCAGACATTTATCTATCTATCTATCTATCTATCTATCTATCTATCTATCTATCTATCTATCTATCTATCTATCCAGACATCCAGACATTTATCTATCTATCTATCTATCTATCTATCTATCTATCTATCTATCTATCCAGACATCCAGACATTTTTCTATCTATCTATCTAACTATCATACATTTATCTATCTATCTATCTATCTATCTATCTATCTATCCAGACATCCAGACATTTATCTATCTATCATCTGTCTATCTATCTATCTATCTATCTATCTATCTATCTATCTATCTATCTATCTATCTACCTATCTATCTATCTATCCATCCAGACATCCAGACAATTATGTATCTATCCATTTATGTATGTATGTATCTATCTATGTATCTATCTATCTATCTATCTATCTCTCTATCTATCTATCTATCCAGACATCCAGACATTTATCTGTCTATCTATCATCTATCTATCTATCTATCTATCTATCTATCTATCTATCTATCTATCCAGATATCCAGACATTTATGTATCTATCCATTTATGTATCTATCTATTTATCTATCTATCTATCTATCTGTCTGTCTGTCTGTCTGTCTGTCTGTCTGTCTTTCTATCCCGACATCCAGACATTTATGTATACATCTATCTATCTATCTATCTATCTATCTATCTATCTATCTATCTATCCAGTCATCCAGACATTTATCTATCTATCTATCTATCTATCATCTATCTATTTACCTATCTATCTATCTATCTATCTATCTATCTATCTATCTATCTATCTCTCTATTCAGACATACAGACATTTATGTATCTATCCATTTATCTATCTATCTATCTATCTATCTATCTATCTATCTATCTATCTATCTATCTATCTATCTATCTATCTATCTATCTATCTATCCAGACATCCAGACATCCAGACATTTATGTATCTATCTATCTATGTATGTATCTATCTATCTACCTATCTATCTATCTATCTATCTATCTATCTATCTATCTATCTACCTATCCAGACATCCAGACATTTATCTATCTATCTATCTATCTACCTATCTATCTATCTATCTATCTATCTATCTATCTATCTATCTACCTATCTATTCAGACATACAGACATTTATGTATCTATCCATTTATTTATCTATCTATCTATCTATCTATCTATCTATCTATCTATCATCTATCTATCTTTCTATCTATTATCTAAATATCTATCTGTCTATCTATTGAGACATCCAGACATCTATCTATATATCTATGTATCTATCGATCTATCTATCTATCCAGGTATCCAGACATTTATGTATCTATCTATTTATCTATCTATCTATCTATCTATCTGTCTGTCTGTCTGTCTGTCTGTCTGTCTGTCTGTCTTTCTATCCCGACATCCAGACATTTATGTATCCATCTATCTATCTATCTATCTATCTATCTATCTATCTATCTATCTATCTATCTATCTATCTATCTATCTATCCAGACATCCAGACATTTATCTATCTATCTCTCTCTCTATCTATCTCTCTATCTATCTATCTATGCAGACATCCAGACATCTATCTATCTATCAATCAATCTATCTATCTATCTATCTATCCAGACATCCAGACATTTATCTGTCTATCTATCATCTATCTATCTATCTATCTATCTATCTATCTATCTATCTATCTATCTATCTATCTGTCTGTCTGTCTGTCTTTCTATCCCGACATCCAGACATTTATGTATCCATCTATCTA
>JAKOOJ010000010.1:7493597-7496097 GCA_022577455.1 Arizona elegans | reverse complement strand
ATTTACCTATCTATCTATCTATCTATCTATCTATCTATCTATCTATCTATCTATCTATCTCTCTATTCAGACATACAGACATTTATGTATCTATCCATTTATGTATGTATGTATCTATCTATCTATCTATCTATCTATCTATCTATCTATCTATCTATCTATCTATCTATCCAGATATCCAGACATTTATGTATCTATCCATTTATGTATCTATCTATTTATCTATCTATCTATCTATCTATCTATCTATCTATCTATCTATCTATCTATCTGTCTGTCTGTCTGTCTGTCTTTGTATCCCGACATCCAGACATTTATGTATGTATCCATTTATGTATCTATATATTTATCTATCTATCTATCTATCTGTCTGTCTGTCTGTCTGTCTGTCTGTCTGTCTGTCTGTCTGTCTGTCTGTCTTTCTATCCCGACATCCAGACATTTATGTATCTATCTATCTATCTATCTATGTATCTATCTATCTATCTATCTATCCAGACATCCAGACAATTATGTATCTATCCATTTATCTATCTATCTATCTATCTATCTATCTATCTATCTATCTATCTATCTATCTATCTATCTATCTATCTATCCAGACATCCAGACATTTATGTATCTATCTATGTATGTATCTATCTATCTACCTATCTATCTATCTAGCTATCTAGCTATCTATCTAGCTATCCAGACATCCAGACATTTATCTATTTATCTATCTATCATCTATCTATTTACCTACCTACCTACCTATCTATCTATCTATCTATCTATCTATCTATCTATCTAACTCTCTATTCAGACATACAGACATTTATGTATCTATCCATTTATGTATCTATCTATCTATCTATCTATCTATCTATCTATCTATCTATCTATCTATCCATCTATCTATCTATCTATCCATCCATCCATCCAGCCAAACATCCAGACAATTATGTATCTATCCATTTATGTATCTATTTATGTATCTATTTATCTATCTATCTATGTATCTATCTATCTATCTATCTATCTATCTATCTATCTATCTATCCATCCATCCAGCCAAACATCCAGACAATTATGTATCTATCCATTTATGTATCTATTTATCTATCTATCTATGTATCTATCTATCTATCTATCTATCTATATATCTATCTATCTATCTATCCAGACATCCAGATATCTATCTATCTATCTATCTATCTATCTATCTATCTATCTATCTATCCAGACATCCAGACATTGATCTATCTAACATCTGTCTGTCTGTCTGTCTGTCTGTCTGTCTGTCTATCTATCTATCTATCTATCTATCCAGACATCGAGACATTTATGTATGGATGTATGTATGTATTTATGTATGTATGTATGTATGTATGTATGTATGTATCTATCTATCTATCTATCTATCTATCTATCTATCTATCTATCTATGTATCTATCTATTCAGACATCCAGACATTTATGTACCTATCTATCTATCTATCTATCTATCATCTATCTATCTTTCTATCTATCCATCCACATATCCAAACATTTATGTATCTATCTATCTATCTATCTATCTATCTATCTATCTATCTATCTATCTATCTATCCAGACATCTAGACATTTATCTATCTATCTATCTATCTATCTATCTATCTATCTATCTATCTATCCATCCAAACATCCAGACATTTATGTATCTATACATTTATGAATCTATCTATCTATCTATCTATCTATCTATCTATCTATCTATCTATCTATCCAGGCATCCAGACATTTATTCATCTATCATCTATCTATCTTTCTATCTATCTGTCTATCTATCTATCTTTCTATCTATACAGACATCCAGACATTTATGTATCTATCTATATATCTATGTATCTATCTATCTGTCTATCTATCTGTCTGTCTGTCTGTCTGTCTGTCTTTCTGTCTGTCTGTCTTTCTATCCCGACATCCAGACATTTATGTATCTATCAATCTATCTATCTATCTATCTATCTATCTATCTATCTATCTATCTATCTATCTATCTATCCAGACATCCAGACATTTATCTATCTATCTATCTATCTATCATCTATCTATTTACCTACCTATCTATCTATCTATCTATCTATCTATCTCTCTATCTATCTATCTATCCCAACATCCAGACATTTATGTATACATCTATCTATCTATCTATCTATCTATCTATCTATCTATCTATCTATCTATCTATCCAGTCATCCAGACATTTATCTATCTATCTATCTATCTATCTATCTATCTATCTATCTATCTATCTATCTATGTATCTATCTATTCAGACATCCAGACATTTATGTACCTATCTATCTATCTATCTATCTATCTATCATCTATCTATCTTTCTATCTATCCATCCACATATCCAAACATTTATGTATCTATCTATCTATCTATCTATCTATCTATCTATCTATCCAGACATCTAGACATTTATCTATCTATCTATCTATCTATCTATCTATCTATCTATCTATCTAT
>JAKOOJ010000010.1:7413597-7416097 GCA_022577455.1 Arizona elegans | reverse complement strand
TCTATCTATCTATCTATCTATCTATCTATCTATCCAGATAGCCAGACATTTATGTATGTATGTATGTATCAATCTATCTATCTATCTATCTATCCAGACATCCAGACATTTATCTATCTATCATCTGTCTATCTATCTATCTATCTACCTATCTATCTATCTATCTATCCAGACATCCAGACAATTATGTATCTATCCATTTATCTATCTATCTATCTATCTATCTATCTATCTATCTATCTATCTATCTATCTATCTATCTATCTATCTATCTATCTATCTATCTATCTATCTATCCAGACATCCAGACATCCAGACATTTATGTATCTATCTATCTATGTATGTATGTATCTATCTATCTATCTATCTATCTATCTATCTATCTATCTATCTATCTATCTACCTATCCAGACATCCAGACATTTATCTATCTATCTATCTATCTATCTATCTACCTATCTATCTATCTATCTATCTATCTATCTATCTATCTATCTATCTATCTATCTATCTATCTATCTACCTATCTATTCAGACATACAGACATTTATGTATCTATCCATTTATTTATCTATCTATCTATCTATCTATCTATCTATCTATCTATCTATCATCTATCTATCTTTCTATCTATTATCTAAATATCTATCTGTCTATCTATTGAGACATCCAGACATCTATCTATATATCTATGTATCTATCGATCTATCTATCTATCCAGGTATCCAGACATTTATGTATCTATCTATTTATCTATCTATCTATCTATCTATCTATCTATCTGTCTGTCTGTCTGTCTGTCTGTCTGTCTGTCTGTCTTTCTATCCCGACATCCAGACATTTATGTATCCATCTATCTATCCATCTATCTATCTATCTATCTATCTATCTATCTATCTATCTATCTATCTATCCAGACATCCAGACATTTATCTATCTATCTCTCTCTCTATCTATCTCTCTATCTATCTATCTATGCAGACATCCAGACATCTATCTATCTATCAATCAATCTATCTATCTATCTATCTATCCAGACATCCAGACATTTATCTGTCTATCTATCATCTATCTATCTATCTATCTATCTATCTATCTATCTATCTATATATCTATCTATCTATCTATCTATCTATCTGTCTGTCTGTCTTTCTATCCCGACATCCAGACATTTATGTATCCATCTATCTATCTATCTCTCTATCTATCTATCTATCTATCTATCTATCTATCTAGCCAGACATCCAGACATCCAGACATTTATCTATCTATCTATCTAACTATCATACATCTATCTATCTATCTATCTATCTATCTATCTATCTATCTATCCAGACATCCAGACATTTTTGTATCTATCTATCCATCTATTATCTATCTTTCTATCTATCTGTCTGTCAATCTATCTTTCTATCTATACAGACATCCAGACATTATGTATCTGTCTGTCTGTCTGTCTGTCTGTCTGTCTGTCTGTCTGTCTTTCTATACCGACATCCAGACATTTATGTATCCATTTATCTATCTATCTATCTATCTATCTATCTATCTATCTATCTATCTATCTATCCAGACATCCAGACATTTATATATCTATCTATCTAACTATAATCTATCTGTCTGTCTGTCTGTCTGTCTGTCTGTCTGTCTGTCTGTCTGTCTGTCTTTCTATCCCGACATCCAGACATTTATATATCCATCCATCTATCTATCTATCTATCTATCTATCTATCTATCTATCTATCTATCTATCTATCTATCTATCTATCTATCTATCCAGACATCCAGACATTTATGTATCTATCCATTTATGTATGTATGTATGTATGTATCTATCTATCTATCTATCTATCTATCTATCTATCTATCTATCTATCTATCTATCTATCTATCTATTTATCCATCCATCCAAACATCCAGAAATTTATGTATCTATTCATTTATGTATCTATCTATTTATGAATCTATCTATCTATCCAGACATCCAGACATTTATCTATCTATCTATCTATCTATCTATCTATCTATCTATCTATCTATCTATCAATCAATCTATCTATCTATCTATCTATCTATCTATCTATCTATCTATCCAGATAGCCAGACATTTATGTACGTATGTATGTATCAATCTATCTATCTATCTATCTATCCAGACATCCAGACATTTATCTATCTATCATCTGTCTATCTATCTATCTATCTACCTATCTATCTATCTATCTATCCAGACATCCAGACAATTATGTATCTATCCATTTATCTATCTATCTATCTATCTATCTATCTATCTATCTATCTATCTATCTATCTATCTATCCAGACATCCAGACATCCAGACATTTATGTATCTATCTATCTATGTATGTATCTATCTATCTATCTATCTATCTATCTATCTATCTATCTATCTATCTATCTATCTATCTACCTATCCAGACATCCAGACATTTATCTATCTATCTATCTATCTACCTATCTATCTATCTATCTATCTAT
>JAKOOJ010000010.1:7013597-7018597 GCA_022577455.1 Arizona elegans | reverse complement strand
AGTCAAAAGTGGATGAATTTAAATTAGAAGTTAATGCTAAGATGAAAAATAATGATCATAATTTTTTTGATGTTGATGACAAGATGCAGAGAGTTGAGAATGAGATTGTTATGATGCAATTTCGGGCAATGGAATTTGCTATACGGCTTCGAGGAATTAGAGAAGAGGAGAGACAGGATCTGAGACAGATCTGTGCTGAAGCCTTAGCTGTGATTTTAAAAATTGATCCTGAGATGGTCCTTTGTAAAATAGACAAAATCTATAGAGTCAACTCGTGGGTGGCCAGACAAAGACAATTGCCTAGAGATGTGGTCATATATTTCACAGACAGAGCAATAAGAAATGATATTCTGCAAAAATCTTTTCTCACTTCTGTGCAAGTGAGCGGATCCAAGATTACAGTTTACAAGGAGCTTCCACCTAAGATGTTGAAATCTAGAAAAGATTTTGGTTTTCTTGTTAAAGAACTGCAGAATAATCAAATCCCATTTCGTTGGGACGCCCCAACTGGCATAATTTTGAGATATAAGGGAGAGAAACACCGTTTGAATACTGTGGAGAAGGCGGAGCAATTTTATACTGAAATTTTTAAAGAAAGAACACCATCCCCACGAACATCCACAGTCTTGGAGATTAAAGAGAGTGATAAGAAGCAACCTCAAGAATTGCAACAATAATCTAAACAGGAATCAGAGGAGTTGAAGGGAGCTGAAGGAGGTTTTCTGGATGAGCCCTTGCTGGAACCTTCTCCAATTTTGGAGCCGGCTTGGGCGGCTGAAGTCAAGGATCAGCGTATAACCCGAGCAAAAGCCAAGCAACTTAAAGAAAAGTTACAGCAAGAAAAGGAAAAGGCTGGAGCCGTGGGGAAAGCAGGACAGAAGATTTCGGATGAAATCCGAATGTTCTGCTCTTTGCTCCAGAAGGAGAATAATGATGATTAAATGTTTATCTTGGAATGTGAATGGGTTGAATGTAGCACAAAAAAGGAAGAAAGTATTTGCATATTTAAAACAACATAATAATGATATAATTTGTCTACAAGAAACGCATATTACAGCTCAAGACCAAAACTATTTGAAAAATCCCAAACTAGGAACACATTTTATATCTTCAACTAACCAAAAAAAGAATGGTGTGGTTATTTACGTAAACAAAAAATTAACAGCCAAACTTATAGAAGCTGATCAAGATGGCAGGTTTGTAGCAATTGAATTACTTTCTGCTAATAATCAAATTCTCTTGATAGGGATTTATGCTCCTAACCAACAACAGGACTATTTTTATAAAATGTTGCATACGAAAATACTTCAATGGGATTACAGATCTATCTTAATTATGGGAGATTGGAATGGTGTAATTGACTCTAAACTAGATAAAAAGACTTTGGCGAAGTCAAGGATTAGATTACCACAGACTTTCTTCGATATGAAAGAAGATTTGGATCTAAAAGATATTTGGAGAATACATAACCCAAAAGAATTGGATTATACTTTCTTCTCTGATAGACATAGATCTTTTTCCAGGATTGACTTTATCTTGTTGTCTGATGATTTACTTATCAGGACAAAAAGAACAAAGATTCTGCCAAGAACTTTGACTGATCATAGCCCAGTGTGGATAGAAATTGAGATACACAAGACTGAGAGACGCTCTTGGAGATTAAATGAAAACTTATTCAGATATGAAAAAAATATAATAGAACTTAAAAAGTATTTGAAAGAGTTTTTTGAAATGAATTTGAATAAAGGCACCCCAATGGAAATTGTGTGGGATGCAAGCAAAGCTTATATGAGAGGGGTGCTCATATATATGAACTCTAAACATAGGTTGATTCGACAAAAGAAAAGACTTGAATTGGAAGCAGAAATAAAGAACAAAGAACAGTTACTTATTAAAAATCCAACAGATGAAAGAATACTTGGTGTCATAAAACTTCTGAAAGACCAATTCCAAATGCTTATAGCGGAACAAGTTGCAACAAATTTACAATATGCGAAGCATAACACATTCTGCAACGCCAATAAACCGGGCAGGTGGTTGGCTTACACATTAAGGAAGAAACAGAGTGTACGGACTATTGATAGTATTGATATTGGAGGGAAAGAAGTCTTTCAACAGAAATTAATAAAAGAAGCTTTTCTTGAATATTACACTAAACTATATGCCAGAGAGGAGGTGCAGAATGGACTTATAGAAAAATATTTAGACAACAAAAGAGTTACAAAAATCACTGAGCAACAAAAGGAAAGAATGAATTATCCTATAACAGAGGAGGAGATAATAGCAGCAATAAAACAATTAAAAACAGCTAAAGCTCCTGGAACGGATGGTCTGACTGCAGTGTATTATAAAACTCTGCAGGCAGAAATGGTGGAACAACTTAGAGACTTATTTTGTAATATACAACAAGGGGGAAAAG
This sequence comes from Arizona elegans, assembly GCA_022577455.1. Lineage (NCBI taxonomy): Eukaryota > Metazoa > Chordata > Lepidosauria > Squamata > Colubridae > Arizona > Arizona elegans. The sequence goes on along the minus strand of JAKOOJ010000010.1, from coordinate 7,016,178 downwards.
TACCCCCATCATGGACTACAGCTTATATTTCTTTGATACCAAAAGAACAAGCAGGTCCCAAAAAACCAGAGAACTACAGACCAATATCTCTCTTGAATACGGATTACAAAATTTACGCAAAAGTATTAGCCAACAGATTGATGCCAGTAATTCAAAAGGTGATTCATGATGATCAAGCGGGATTTATTGAGGGTAGGCACATGAATGATAATGTAAGGCAAGTAATAGATTTATTGGAATATCTTGAGAAGAATAAACAGATCCCTGCAGTGCTGGTTTTTTTGGATGCAGAGAAGGCCTTTGATAAAGTGGACTGGAATTTTCTACTAAAGACTTTAAAAAGGATGGGCTTTGGGGACCAATTTATTCAGGCGGTTTCAGCAATTTATCAAGAACAAAAGGCACAGATTATTATTAATGGAAGTCTGACAACAGAGTTTAAAATTGAAAAAGGAACAAGACAGGGATGTCCGTTGTCCCCATTGTTGTTTATTTTAACACTAGAAGTCCTGTTAAATACAATAAGGGACTCTAATACTTTGAAAGGTATAATGATAAGGCAAGAGGATTACAGAATAAAGGCATTTGCAGACGATCTGGTTGTTACCCTAACACAGCCAATGGAATCAATAATCCAGATGAAGGACATTATACAAGACTATGGTAAAGTTTCAGGTTTCAGATTGAACCAGAAAAAAACTAAGATGGTAGTTAAAAATATGACACAAGATCGTAAACTTGAGCTTGAAAGGAGGGCAGGTTTTGAGATTGTACCAAAGGTAAAATATCTAGGAGTTCAGGTTGCAGAATCAAATATGAAATTGTTTCAAAATAACTATGAGGTGTTGTGGCGAGAGGTGCAAAAAGATATGGAGACTTGGAAAAAACTGCAGCTGTCTCTACTTGGAAGAATAGCAGCAGTTAAGATGAACATTTTGCCAAGATTTCTTTTTTTGTTTCAAATGATTCCGGTGCTCAAAAATGATAAACAATTAAAAGTATGGCAAACTGGAGTGAATAAGTTTGTCTGGAACGAGAAAAAACCAAGAGTAAAAATGAAAATCATGCAAGACGTTCCAGAAAGGGGAGGTCTTAAACTTCCAAACCTACAGTTATATTATGATGCAGCAGCTTTGACCTTACTAAGTGACTGGTTTGGAGGAAAAAAGACTGGAATACTAAACGCAGAAAGTATTGATTTGGAATTTGGATGGCACGCTTACTTATTTTATGACAGTAAAGTGGATAAAGTATTCAAAAGCCATATACTTAGAGATTCTTTGTTGAGAGTTTAGAAGAAGCACCGAAACAATTGGGATTACAAAATACCGCTATGGCTGAATCTTGGTCATACTTTGTGGAATACAAATATAATGTCACTCGGGGGGTTTTTATACAAAGAGGTTCTTTTTACAGATGCGGGCAGATGGCAGCTGAAGACATTACAGACATTGTTGGCTGAAGGGATTAATCTAACTTGGTTACAATATAATCAATTGCAATTGAGATGGAAAGAGGACCAAAAAACTGGTATTATGATGTATGAGGAAGAATTAGTTAGACACATAAAAGAGAAAGGCCCAATGCATATCAAAAGACTTTATAATGTTTTGTTAGAAAGGGATTCAGAAACTGAGCTAGTTAAAGACTGCATGATTAAGTGGGCACAAAATTTTGAGGAACCAGTGATGTTGGAAACATGGGAAAAAATTTGGGTTCAGAATGTCAAATTTACACAGTCGCAGAATCTGAGGGAAAATTTTTATAAAAAGTTTTACAGATGGCATCTAGACCCCAAAAAATTGTCGTGTATGTACCCTAATGTGCAGCCTAAATGTTGGAGATGTGATTGTTTAGACGCTACATATTATCATGTTTGGTGGACCTGTAAGAAAGTTAAGGCTTTTTGGATAAAAATTTGGTGGGTCATGCAGAATGTTTTGAAGAAAAAAATTCAATTTTCTCCACAACTGTTTTTATTGGGTATAGTTAAGGGCTTTACATCGGGTGAAACAAAATTGATATTGTACATGATAACAGCAGCAAGATTGTTGATAGGTAAATATTGGAAAAACGAAGCGCTGCCTACGATTGAGGAATGGACTTTGAAGATGGCCAGTTTTGCAGAGATGGCGAAGATTTCAGCATATTTAAAAGATTGTTCTCAAGAGACTTATGAATGGGAATGGAAGAAGTGGATAGATTATGTTCAGAACAAATATCAAACTAGGAAGTACCAAATAGCTTTTATTTGAAAATGCTATATTAAGATAGAAATATTTTAAGGTTGAGGATGAAAATTTATTAGAAAATGTTATATTAAGATAGAAATATTTTTAAGGCAATTAGGATGAAAAACTATTTGAAAATGTTATATTAAGATAGAAATAGGTTAATGTAATGAAGATGAAAATTTGTAAGGGGGAGGGAGGGGTTCAAGTTTGATATATAAAGGAGGGTTTTTCCTTTTACTTGATATGAGTATACTGTGAGGAAGTCTGGGGGGAGGGGAGGGTTAGGGTGGGTTAGGGAGGCTGGGAAGTTTGGGGTGGGTTGCGGGGGGGAGAAAAGGGGTGAAAAT
>JAKOOJ010000010.1:6996097-7001097 GCA_022577455.1 Arizona elegans | reverse complement strand
CTATCTATCTATCTATCTATCTATTCAGACATCCAGACATTTATCTATCTATCTAACTATCATACATTTATCTATCTATCTATCTATCTATCTATCTATCTATCTATCTATCCAGACATCCAGACATCCAGACATTTATCTATCTATCTATCTAACTATCATACATTTATCTATCTATCTATCTGTCTATCTATCTATCTATCTATCTATCTATCTATCCAGACATCCAGACATTTATGTATCTATTCATTTATGTATGTATGTATGTATGTATGTATGTATGTATGTATGTATGTATCTATCTATCTATCTATCCAGACATCCAGACATTTATCTATCTATCATCTATCTATCTAACTATATATCTATCTATCTATCTATCCATCCATCCATCCAAACATCCAGAAATTTATGTATCTATCCATTTATGTATCTATCTATTTATGAATCTATCTATCTATCTATCTATCTATCCATCCATCCATCCATCCATCCATCCACCCAAACATCCAGAAATTTATGTATCCATTCATTTATGTATCTATCTATTTATGAATCTATCTATCTATCCAGACATCCAGACATTTATGTATCTATCTATCAATCAATCTATCTATCTATCGACTTCCGTTTTCCTCGTCTTCGGCGGCGACGGTGCCTTCTCTTAGCACCGCCAACCCCGCCGCTCGTAGAGCCGCTTCTCGATCGCGAAGCGGCTTGAAATCTTCAAAATCCTGAGGATTTATGAAGAAGAGGCAGCAGGGTACAGGTAGAGCCCCTGCAACCCCCCCAGGGAACCGTTTCTGGGGAGGAAACAGGCGCGGCTCCCTCTCAATCTGCTGAGACTCCGGGCGGCGTGGGACATCTCTGCTTTCGCAGAACAAGCCGACTGCAGGAAACCTTCAAAGAGCGAGGGAAATAATCCAAATAAACATCGAATCCACCCGAACCCTGAAATTCTGAACTGCAAGTATTAGCCCTTTGCTGATTCTTTATACGGAAGTGAAAGTTTCTGAATGAGAGAAAGTGACTGAAAAAATATGGCGCTCAGTATTAGAGCAAACGAATCAGCGGGTGTGGATTGGTGAAGTCACTTTGTCTTGCTACAAAGTTAAAAAGTTGCTACAAAGTTGCTCCGGCTGCAACAGAAACAAGAGGAAAATCTCTCCCTTTTACATGTTTTTGCTGCATTAGAGCTTTGCCTTGAGTAAATCTGGGGGACTTTTTTAGAAGGTACTGTGGAGGTAGTAGAAGAGGCGGAACCTCCCTTTTTAGAAAAGCCAGTCTACGTGGCAGGATGGCTTCAAAGAAGCAGGAAGGCAAAACAGGGGGGGGTCCCCCACACGCAAACAGGATACGCAGTCACAAGCCCAAAAAAAAGATTTGGATATGGGAGATTTAAAAGAATTCATTTCAAATATTTTGGATGATAAATTTCAAAAAGCTCAACAAGAAATGGATGATAAAATAAATAAAATAGATGAAAAAATCCAAAAGTCTCAACAGGAAATTATGCAGGAAATGCAGCAGAACCAAAAGAAGGTGACCAAAAAAATAACAGATGTGGCGTCTGGCCTGGCAGGATTTATTATGAAAGTTGAGTCAAAAGTGGATGAATTTAAATTAGAAGTTAATGCTAAGATGAAAAATAATGATCATAATTTTTTTGATGTTGATGACAAGATGCAGAGAGTTGAGAATGAGATTGTTATGATGCAATTTCGGGCAATGGAATTTGCTATACGGCTTCGAGGAATTAGAGAAGAGGAGAGACAGGATCTGAGACAGATCTGTGCTGAAGCCTTAGCTGTGATTTTAAAAATTGATCCTGAGATGGTCCTTTGTAAAATAGACAAAATCTATAGAGTCAACTCGTGGGTGGCCAGACAAAGACAATTGCCTAGAGATGTGGTCATATATTTCACAGACAGAGCAATAAGAAATGATATTCTGCAAAAATCTTTTCTCACTTCTGTGCAAGTGAGCGGATCCAAGATTACAGTTTACAAGGAGCTTCCACCTAAGATGTTGAAATCTAGAAAAGATTTTGGTTTTCTTGTTAAAGAACTGCAGAATAATCAAATCCCATTTCGTTGGGACGCCCCAACTGGCATAATTTTGAGATATAAGGGAGAGAAACACCGTTTGAATACTGTGGAGAAGGCGGAGCAATTTTATACTGAAATTTTTAAAGAAAGAACACCATCCCCACGAACATCCACAGTCTTGGAGATTAAAGAGAGTGATAAGAAGCAACCTCAAGAATTGCAACAATAATCTAAACAGGAATCAGAGGAGTTGAAGGGAGCTGAAGGAGGTTTTCTGGATGAGCCCTTGCTGGAACCTTCTCCAATTTTGGAGCCGGCTTGGGCGGCTGAAGTCAAGGATCAGCGTATAACCCGAGCAAAAGCCAAGCAACTTAAAGAAAAGTTACAGCAAGAAAAGGAAAAGGCTGGAGCCGTGGGGAAAGCAGGACAGAAGATTTCGGATGAAATCCGAATGTTCTGCTCTTTGCTCCAGAAGGAGAATAATGATGATTAAATGTTTATCTTGGAATGTGAATGGGTTGAATGTAGCACAAAAAAGGAAGAAAGTATTTGCATATTTAAAACAACATAATAATGATATAATTTGTCTACAAGAAACGCATATTACAGCTCAAGACCAAAACTATTTGAAAAATCCCAAACTAGGAACACATTTTATATCTTCAACTAACCAAAAAAAGAATGGTGTGGTTATTTACGTAAACAAAAAATTAACAGCCAAACTTATAGAAGCTGATCAAGATGGCAGGTTTGTAGCAATTGAATTACTTTCTGCTAATAATCAAATTCTCTTGATAGGGATTTATGCTCCTAACCAACAACAGGACTATTTTTATAAAATGTTGCATACGAAAATACTTCAATGGGATTACAGATCTATCTTAATTATGGGAGATTGGAATGGTGTAATTGACTCTAAACTAGATAAAAAGACTTTGGCGAAGTCAAGGATTAGATTACCACAGACTTTCTTCGATATGAAAGAAGATTTGGATCTAAAAGATATTTGGAGAATACATAACCCAAAAGAATTGGATTATACTTTCTTCTCTGATAGACATAGATCTTTTTCCAGGATTGACTTTATCTTGTTGTCTGATGATTTACTTATCAGGACAAAAAGAACAAAGATTCTGCCAAGAACTTTGACTGATCATAGCCCAGTGTGGATAGAAATTGAGATACACAAGACTGAGAGACGCTCTTGGAGATTAAATGAAAACTTATTCAGATATGAAAAAAATATAATAGAACTTAAAAAGTATTTGAAAGAGTTTTTTGAAATGAATTTGAATAAAGGCACCCCAATGGAAATTGTGTGGGATGCAAGCAAAGCTTATATGAGAGGGGTGCTCATATATATGAACTCTAAACATAGGTTGATTCGACAAAAGAAAAGACTTGAATTGGAAGCAGAAATAAAGAACAAAGAACAGTTACTTATTAAAAATCCAACAGATGAAAGAATACTTGGTGTCATAAAACTTCTGAAAGACCAATTCCAAATGCTTATAGCGGAACAAGTTGCAACAAATTTACAATATGCGAAGCATAACACATTCTGCAACGCCAATAAACCGGGCAGGTGGTTGGCTTACACATTAAGGAAGAAACAGAGTGTACGGACTATTGATAGTATTGATATTGGAGGGAAAGAAGTCTTTCAACAGAAATTAATAAAAGAAGCTTTTCTTGAATATTACACTAAACTATATGCCAGAGAGGAGGTGCAGAATGGACTTATAGAAAAATATTTAGACAACAAAAGAGTTACAAAAATCACTGAGCAACAAAAGGAAAGAATGAATTATCCTATAACAGAGGAGGAGATAATAGCAGCAATAAAACAATTAAAAACAGCTAAAGCTCCTGGAACGGATGGTCTGACTGCAGTGTATTATAAAACTCTGCAGGCAGAAATGGTGGAACAACTTAGAGACTTATTTTGTAATATACAACAAGGGGGAAAAGTACCCCCATCATGGACTACAGCTTATATTTCTTTGATACCAAAAGAACAAGCAGGTCCCAAAAAACCAGAGAACTACAGACCAATATCTCTCTTGAATACGGATTACAAAATTTACGCAAAAGTATTAGCCAACAGATTGATGCCAGTAATTCAAAAGGTGATTCATGATGATCAAGCGGGATTTATTGAGGGTAGGCACATGAATGATAATGTAAGGCAAGTAATAGATTTATTGGAATATCTTGAGAAGAATAAACAGATCCCTGCAGTGCTGGTTTTTTTGGATGCAGAGAAGGCCTTTGATAAAGTGGACTGGAATTTTCTACTAAAGACTTTAAAAAGGATGGGCTTTGGGGACCAATTTATTCAGGCGGTTTCAGCAATTTATCAAGAACAAAAGGCACAGATTATTATTAATGGAAGTCTGACAACAGAGTTTAAAATTGAAAAAGGAACAAGACAGGGATGTCCGTTGTCCCCATTGTTGTTTATTTTAACACTAGAAGTCCTGTTAAATACAATAAGGGACTCTAATACTTTGAAAGGTATAATGATAAGGCAAGAGGATTACAGAATAAAGGCATTTGCAGACGATCTGGTTGTTACCCTAACACAGCCAATGGAATCAATAATCCAGATGAAGGACATTATACAAGACTATGGTAAAGTTTCAGGTTTCAGATTGAACCAGAAAAAAACTAAGATGGTAGTTAAAAATATGACACAAGATCGTAAACTTGAGCTTGAAAGGAGGGCAGGTTTTGAGATTGTACCAAAGGTAAAATATCTAGGAGTTCAGGTTGCAGAATCAAATATGAAATTGTTTCAAAATAACTATGAGGTGTTGTGGCGAGAGGTGCAAAAAGATATGGAGACTTGGAAAAAACTGCAGCTGTCTCTACTTGGAAGAATAGCAGCAGTTAAGATGAACATTTTGCCAAGATTTCTTTTTTTGTTTCAAATGATTCCGGTGCTCAAAA
>JAKOOJ010000010.1:6886097-6893597 GCA_022577455.1 Arizona elegans | reverse complement strand
CTATCAATCAATCAATCTATCTATCTATCTATCTATCTATCCAGATAGCCAGACATTTATGTATGTATGTATGTATCAATCTATCTATCTATCTATCTATCCAGACACCCAGACATTTATCTATCTATCATCTGTCTATCTATCTATCTATCTACCTATCTATTTATCTATGCAGACATCCAGACATCTATCTATCTATCTATCTATCTATCTATCTATCTATCTATCTATCCAGACATCCAGACATTTATCTGTCTATCTAACATCTATCTATCTATCTATCTATCTATCTATCTATCTATCTATCTATCTATCCATCCAGATAATCAGACATTTATGTATCTATCTATCTATCTATCTATCTATCTATCTATCTATCTATCTATCTATCTGTCTGTCTGTCTGTCTGTCTGTATTTCTATCTAACTATCATACATCTATCTATCTATCTATCTATCTATCTATCTATCTATCTATCCATCCATCCATCCATCCATCCATCCAAACATCCAGAAATTTATGTATCTATCCATTTATGTATCTATCTATTTATGAATCTATCTATCTATCTATCTATCTATCTATCTATCTATCTATCTATCTATCTATCCATCCATCCATCCATCCATCCAAACATCCAGAAATTTATCTTTCCATTCATTTATGTATCTATCTATTTATGAATCTATCTATCTATCCAGACATCCAGACATTTATGTATCTATCAATCAATAAATCTATCTATCTATCTCTCTCTCTATCTATCTATCTCTCTATCTATCTATCCAGATAGCCAGACATTTATGTATGTATGTATGTATCAATCTATCTATCTATCTATCTATCCAGACATCCAGACCTTTATCTATCTATCATCTGTCTATCTATCTATCTATCTACCTATCTATCTATCTATCCAGACCTCCAGACATTCATGTATCTATCTATGTATGTATGTATCTATCTATCTATCTATCTATCTATCTATCTATCTACCTATCTATCTATCTATCTATCTATCTATCTATCCAGACATCCAGACATTTATGTATGTATGTATGTATCAATCTATCTATCTATCTATCTATCTATCTATCTATCTATCTATCCAGAAATCCAGACATTTATCTATCTATCATCTGTCTGTCTATCTATCTATCTATCTATCTATCTATCTATCTATCTATCTATCTACCTATCTATCTATCCAGACATCCAGACAATTATGTATCTATCCATTTATCTATCTATCTATCTATCTATCTATCTATCTATCTATCTATCCATCCATCCATCAATCCAAACATCCAGAAATTTATGTATCTATCCATTTCTGTATCTATCTATTTATGAATCTATCTATCTATCTATCTATCTATCTATCTATCTATCTATCTATCCAGACATCCAGACATTTATGTATGTATGTATGTATCAATCTATCTATCTATCTATCTATCTATCTATCTATCCAGAAATCCAGACATTTATCTATCTATCATCTGTCTATCTATTTATCTATCTATCTATCCATCTATCTATCTATCTATCTATCTATCTATCTATCTACCTATCTATCTATCTATCCAGACATCCAGACAATTATCTATCTATCCATTTACCTATCTATCTATCTATCTATCTATCTATCTATCTATCTATCCATCCATCCATCCATCCATCCAAACATCCAGAAATTTATGTATCTATCCATTTCTGTATCTATCTATTTATGAATCTATCTATCTATCTATCTATCTATCTATCTATCTATCTATCTATCCATCCATCCATCCATCCATCCAAACATCCAGAAATTTATGTATCCATTCATTTATGTATCTATCTATTTATGAATCTATCTATCTATCCAGACATCCAGACATTTATGTATCTATCAATCAATCAATCTATCTATCTATCTATCTATCTATCTATCCAGATAGCCAGACATTTATGTATGTATGTATGTATCAATCTATCTATCTATCTATCTATCTATCCAGACACCCAGACATTTATCTATCTATCATCTGTCTATCTATCTATCTATCTACCTATCTATTTATCTATGCAGACATCCAGTCATCTATCTATCTATCTATCTATCTATCTATCTCTCTATCTATCTATCCAGATAGCCAGACATTTATGTATGTATGTATGTATCAATCAATCTATCTATCTATCTATCCAGACATCCAGACCTTTATCTATCTATCATCTGTCTATCTATCTATCTATCTACCTATCTATCTATCCAGACATCCAGACATTCATGTATCTATCTATGTATGTATCTATCTATCTATCTAACTATCTATCTATCTATCTATCTATCTATCTATCTATCTATCTATCTATCCAGACATCCAGACATTTATGTATGTATGTATGTATCAATCTATCTATCTATCTATCTATCTATCCAGAAATCCAGACATTTATCTATCTATCATCTGTCTATCTATCTATCTATCTATCTATCTATCTATCTATCTACCTATCTATCTATCTATCCAGACATCCAGACAATTATGTATCTATCCATTTATCTATCTATCTATCTATCTATCTATCTATCTATCTATCTATCTATCTATCTATCTATCTATATATCTATCCATCCATCCATCCATCCATCCATCCAAACATCCAGAAATTTATGTATCTATCCATTTCTGTATCTATCTATTTATGAATCTATCTATCTATCTATCTATCTATCTATCTATCTATCTATCTATCCATCCATCCATCCATCCATCCAAATATCCAGAAATTTATGTATCCATTCATTTATGTATCTATCTATTTATGAATCTATCTATCTATCCAGACATCCAGACATTTATGTATCTATCAATCAATCAATCTATCTATCTATCTATCTATCTATCCAGATAGCCAGACATTTATGTATGTATGTATGTATCAATCAATCTATCTATCTATCTATCCAGACACCCAGACCTTTATCTATCTATCATCTGTCTATCTATCTATCTATCTACCTATCTATTTATCTATGCAGACATCCAGACATCTATCTATCTATCTATCTATCTATCTATCTATCTATCTATCCAGACATCCAGACATTTATCTGTCTATCTAACATCTATCTATCTATCTATCTATCTATCTATCTATCTATCTATCTATCTATCCATCCAGATATCCAGACATTTATGTATCTATCTATCTATCTATCTATCTATCTATCTATCTATCCATCCATCCATCCATCCATCCATCCAAACATCCAGAAATTTATGTTTCTATCCATTTATGTATCTATCTATTTATGAATCTATCTATCTATCTATCTATCTATCCATCCATCCATCCATCCATCCAAACATCCAGAAATTTATCTTTCCATTCATTTATGTATCTATCTATTTATGAATCTATCTATCTATCCAGACATCCAGACATTTATGTATCTATCAATCAATAAATCTATCTATCTCTCTCTCTCTCTCTCTATCTATCTCTCTATCTATCTATCCAGATAGCCAGACATTTATGTATGTATGTATGTATCAATCAATCTATCTATCTATCTATCCAGACATCCAGACCTTTATCTATCTATCATCTGTCTATCTATCTATCTATCTACCTATCTATCTATCTATCCAGACCTCCAGACATTCATGTATCTATCTATGTATGTATCTATCTATCTATCTAACTATCTATCTATCTACCTATCTATCCATCCATCCATCCATCCATCCATCCATCCAAACATCCAGAAATTTATGTATCCATTCATTTATGTATCTATCTATTTATGAATCTATCTATCTATCCAGACATCCAGACATTTATGTATCTATCAATCAATCAATCAATCTATCTATCTATCTATCTATCCAGAAATCCAGACATTTATCTATCTATCATCTGTCTATCTATCTATCTATCTATCTATCTATCTATCTATCTATCTATCTATCTACCTATCTATCTATCTATCCAGACATCCAGACAATTATGTATCTATCCATTTATCTATCTATCTATCTATCTATCTATCTATCTATCTATCTATCTATCTATCTATCTATCCATCCATCCATCCATCCATCCAAACATCCAGAAATTTATGTATCTATCCATTTCTGTATCTATCTATTTATGAATCTATCTATCTATCTATCTATCTATCTATCTATCTATCTATCCATCCATCCATCCATCCATCCATCCAAACATCCAGAAATTTATGTATCCATTCATTTATGTATCTATCTATTTATGAATCTATCTATCTATCCAGACATCCAGACATTTATGTATCTATCAATCAATCAATCTATCTATCTATCTATCTATCTATCCAGATAGCCAGACATTTATGTATGTATGTATGTATCAATCTATCTATCTATCTATCTATCCAGACACCCAGACATTTATCTATCTATCATCTGTCTATCTATCTATCTATCTACCTATCTATTTATCTATGCAGACATCCAGACATCTATCTATCTATCTATCTATCTATCTATCTATCTATCTATCCAGACATCCAGACATTTATCTGTCTATCTAACATCTATCTATCTATCTATCTATCTATCTATCTATCTATCTATCCATCCAGATATCCAGACATTTATGTATCTATCTATCTATCTATCTATCTATCTATCTATCTATCTATCTGTCTGTCTGTCTGTCTGTATTTCTATCTAACTATCATACATCTATCTATCTATCTATCTATCTATCTATCTATCTATCTATCCATCCATCCATCCATCCATCCATCCAAACATCCAGAAATTTATGTATCTATCCATTTATGTATCTATCTATTTATGAATCTATCTATCTATCTATCTATCTATCTATCTATCTATCTATCTATCCATCCATCCATCCATCCATCCAAACATCCAGAAATTTATGTATCTATCCATTTCTGTATCTATCTATTTATGAATCTATCTATCTATCTATCTATCTATCTATCTATCTATCTATCTATCTATCTATCTATCAATCCATCCATCCATCCATCCATCCATCCAAACATCCAGAAATTTATGTATCCATTCATTTATGTATCTATCTATTTATGAATCTATCTATCTATCCAGACATCCAGACATTTATGTATCTATCAATCAATCAATCTATCTATCTATCTATCTATCTATCCAGATAGCCAGACATTTATGTATGTATGTATGTATCAATCTATCTATCTATCTATCTATCCAGACACCCAGACATTTATCTATCTATCATCTGTCTATCTATCTATCTATCTACCTATCTATTTATCTATGCAGACATCCAGACATCTATCTATCTATCTATCTATCTATCTATCTATCTATCTATCTATCTATCCAGACATCCAGACATTTATCTGTCTATCTAACATCTATCTATCTATCTATCTATCTATCTATCTATCTATCTATCTATCTATCCATCCAGATAATCAGACATTTATGTATCTATCTATCTATCTATCTATCTATCTATCTATCTATCTATCTGTCTGTCTGTCTGTCTGTCTGTATTTCTATCTAACTATCATACATCTATCTATCTATCTATCTATCTATCTATCTATCTATCTATCCATCCATCCATCCATCCATCCATCCAAACATCCAGAAATTTATGTATCTATCCATTTATGTATCTATCTATTTATGAATCTATCTATCTATCTATCTATCTATCTATCTATCTATCTATCTATCTATCTATCCATCCATCCATCCATCCATCCAAACATCCAGAAATTTATCTTTCCATTCATTTATGTATCTATCTATTTATGAATCTATCTATCTATCCAGACATCCAGACATTTATGTATCTATCAATCAATAAATCTATCTATCTATCTCTCTCTCTATCTATCTATCTCTCTATCTATCTATCCAGATAGCCAGACATTTATGTATGTATGTATGTATCAATCTATCTATCTATCTATCTATCCAGACATCCAGACCTTTATCTATCTATCATCTGTCTATCTATCTATCTATCTACCTATCTATCTATCTATCCAGACCTCCAGACATTCATGTATCTATCTATGTATGTATGTATCTATCTATCTATCTATCTATCTATCTATCTATCTATCTATCTACCTATCTATCTATCTATCTATCTATCTATCTATCCAGACATCCAGACATTTATGTATGTATGTATGTATCAATCTATCTATCTATCTATCTATCTATCTATCTATCTATCTATCCAGAAATCCAGACATTTATCTATCTATCATCTGTCTGTCTATCTATCTATCTATCTATCTATCTATCTATCTATCTATCTATCTATCTATCTACCTATCTATCTATCCAGACATCCAGACAATTATGTATCTATCCATTTATCTATCTATCTATCTATCTATCTATCTATCTATCTATCTATCCATCCATCCATCAATCCAAACATCCAGAAATTTATGTATCTATCCATTTCTGTATCTATCTATTTATGAATCTATCTATCTATATATCTATCTATCTATCTATCTATCTATCTATCCAGACATCCAGACATTTATGTATGTATGTATGTATCAATCTATCTATCTATCTATCTATCTATCTATCTATCCAGAAATCCAGACATTTATCTATCTATCATCTGTCTATCTATTTATCTATCTATCTATCCATCTATCTATCTATCTATCTATCTATCTATCTACCTATCTATCTATCTATCCAGACATCCAGACAATTATCTATCTATCCATTTACCTATCTATCTATCTATCTATCTATCTATCTATCTATCTATCCATCCATCCATCCATCCATCCAAACATCCAGAAATTTATGTATCTATCCATTTCTGTATCTATCTATTTATGAATCTATCTATCTATCTATCTATCTATCTATCTATCTATCTATCTATCCATCCATCCATCCATCCATCCAAACATCCAGAAATTTATGTATCCATTCATTTATGTATCTATCTATTTATGAATCTATCTATCTATCCAGACATCCAGACATTTATGTATCTATCAATCAATCAATCTATCTATCTATCTATCTATCTATCTATCTATCCAGATAGCCAGACATTTATGTATGTATGTATGTATCAATCTATCTATCTATCTATCTATCTATCCAGACACCCAGACATTTATCTATCTATCATCTGTCTATCTATCTATCTATCTACCTATCTATTTATCTATGCAGACATCCAGTCATCTATCTATCTATCTATCTATCTATCTATCTATCTATCTATCCAGACATCCAGACATTTATCTGTCTATCTAACATCTATCTATCTATCTATCTATCTATCTATCTATCTATCTATCTATCCATCCAGATATCCAGACATTTATGTATCTATCTATCTATCTATCTATCTATCTATCTATCTATCTATCTATCTATCTATCTATCTGTCTGTATTTCTATCTAACTATCATACATCTATCTATCTATCTATCTATCTATC
>JAKOOJ010000010.1:6838597-6843597 GCA_022577455.1 Arizona elegans | reverse complement strand
GCCTTTCTCTTTTATATGTCTAACTAATTCTTCCTCATACATCATAATACCAGTTTTTTGGTCCTCTTTCCATCTCAATTGCAATTGATTATATTGTAACCAAGTTAAATTAATCCCTTCAGCCAACAATGTCTGTAATGTCTTCAGCTGCCATCTGCCCGCGTCTGCAAAAAGAACCTCTTTATATAAAAACCCCCCGAGTGACATTATATTTGTATTCCACAAGGTATGACCAAGATCCAGCCATAGCGGTATTTTATAATTCCAGTTGTTTCGGTGCTTCTTCCAAACTCTCAGCAAAGAATCTCTAAGTATATAGCTTTTAAATACTTTATCCACTTTGCTGTCATAAAATAAGTAAGCGTGCCATCCAAATTCCAAATCAAAACTTTCTGCATTCAATATTCCAGTCTTTTTTCCTCCAAACCAATCACTTACTAAAGTCAAAGCTGTTGCATCATAATATAATTGTAGGTTTGGAAGTTTGAGACCTCCCCTTTCTGGGATGTCTTGCATAATTTTCATTTTTACTCTTGGTTTTTTCTCGTTCCAGACAAATTTATTAATACCAGTTTGCCATGCTTTTAGTTGTTTATCATTTTTGAGCACCGGAATCATTTGAAACAAAAAAAGAAATCTTGGCAAAATGTTCATCTTAACTGCTGCTATTCTTCCAAGTAAAGACAGCTGCAGTTTTTTCCAAATCTCCATATCTTTTTGCACCTCTCGCCACAACGCCTCATAGTTGTTTTGAAACAATTTCATATTTGATTCTGCAACCTGAACTCCTAGATATTTTACCTTTGGTACAATCTCAAAACCTGCCCTCCTTTCTAACTCCAGTTTACGATCTTGTGTCATATTTTTAACTACCATCTTAGTTTTTCTCTGATTCAATCTGAAACCTGAAACTTTACCAAAGTCTTGTATAATGTCCTTCATCTGGATTATCGATTCCATTGGCTGTGTTAGGGTAACAACCAGATCGTCTGCGAATGCCTTTATTCTGTAATCCTCTTGCCTTATCATTATACCTTTCAATGTGTTAGAATCCCTTATTGTATTTAACAAGACTTCTAGTGTTAAAATGAACAACAATGGGGACAGTGGACATCCCTGTCTTGTACCTTTTTCAATTTTAAACTCTGTTGTCAAACTTCCATTGATAATGATCTGTGCCTTTTGCTCTTGATAAATTGCTGAGACCGCCTGTATATATTGGTCCCCAAAGTCCATCTTTTTTAATGTCTTTAATAGAAAATTCCAATCCACTCTGTCAAAGGCCTTCTCTGCATCCAGAAAGACCAGCACTGCAGGGATCTGTTTATTCTTCTCAAGATATTCCAATAAATCTATTACTTGCCTTACATTGTCCTTCATATGCCTACCCTCAATAAATCCCGCTTGGTCATCATGAATCACCTTTTGAATTACTGGCATCAGTCTGTTGGCTAATACTTTTGCGTAAATT
This sequence comes from Arizona elegans, assembly GCA_022577455.1. Classification (NCBI taxonomy): domain Eukaryota; kingdom Metazoa; phylum Chordata; class Lepidosauria; order Squamata; family Colubridae; genus Arizona; species Arizona elegans. The sequence continues at coordinate 6,842,126 of JAKOOJ010000010.1, read as the reverse complement.
TTATAATCCGTATTCAAAAGAGATATTGGTCTGTAATTCTCCGGTTTTTTGGGACCTGCTTGCTCTTTTGGTATCAAAGAAATATAAGCTGTAGTCCACGATGGAGGTACTTTTCCCCCTTGTTGTATGTTGCAAAATAAGTCTCTGAGTTGTTCCACCATTTCTGCCTGTAAAGTTTTATAATACACTGCTGTCAGACCATCCGTTCCAGGAGCTTTGGCTGTTTTTAATTGTTTTATTGCTGCTATTATCTCCTCCTCTGTTATGGGATAATCCATTCTTTCCTTTTGTTGTTCAGTAATTTTTGTAACTCTTTTATTGTCCAAATATTTTTCTATAAGTCCATTCTGCACCTCCTCTCTGGCATATAGTTTAGTGTAATATTGAAGAAAGGCTTCTTTTATTAAATTCTGTTGAAAAACTTCTTTCCCCCCAATATCAACACTATCAATAGTCCGTATGCTTTGTTTCTTCCTTAATGTGTAAGCCAACCACCTGCCTGGTTTATTAGCATTGCAGAATGTATTATGCTTCGCATATTGTAAGTTTGTTGCAACTTGTTCCGCTATAAGCATTTGGAATTGGTCTTTCAGAAGTTTTATAACACTAAGTATTCTTTCATCTGTTGGGTTTTTAATAAGTAACTGTTCTTTATCCTTTATTTCTGCTTCCAATTCAAGTCTTTTCTTTTGTCGAATCCGCTTATGTTTAGAGTTCATATATATAAGCACCCCTCTCATATAAGCTTTGCTTGCGTCCCACACAATTTCCATTGGGGTGCCTTTATTCAAGTTCATTTCAAAAAACTCTTTCAGATGCTTTTTAAGTTCTATTATATTTTTCTCATATCTGAACAAGTTTTCATTTAATCTCCAAGAGCGTCTCTCATTCTTACATGTCTCAATTTCTATCCAGACTGGACTGTGATCAGTCAAAGTTCTTGGCAGAATCTTTGTTCTTTTTGTCCTAACAAGTAGGTCATCAGACAACAAAATAAAATCAATCCTGGAAAAGGATCTATGTCTGTCAGAAAAGAAAGTATAGTCCAGTTCTTTTGGGTTATGTATTCTCCAAATATCTTTTAATTCCAGGTCTTCTCTCATATCAAAAAAAGTCTGTGGTAATCTAATTCTTGATTTTGCCAAAGTCTTTTTATCTAATTTAGAGTCAATTACTCCATTCCAGTCTCCCATAATTAAAATAGATCTATAATCCCATTGAAGTATTTTAGTATGCAGCATTTTATAAAAATAGTCCTGTTGTTGATTAGGAGCATAAATTCCTATCATAAGAATTTGACTGTTAGCAGAAAGTAATTCAATTGCTACAAACCTACCATCTTGATCAGCTTCTATAAGTTTGGCTGTTAATTTTTTGTTTACATAAATAACCACACCATTCTTTTTTTGGTTAGTTGAGGATATAAAATGTGTTCCTAATTTGGAATTTTTCAAATAGTTTTGATCTTGAACTGTAATATGCGTTTCTTGTAAACAAATTATATCATTATTATGTTGTTTTAAATATGCAAATATTTTCTTCCTTTTTTGTGTTGCATTCAACCCATTCACATTCCAAGATAGACATTTAATCATCCTTATTCTCCTTCTGGAGCGAAGCGCAGAACCTTAGGATATCATCTGAGATCCTCTGTCCTGTTTTTCCCACAGCCCCAGCCTTGTCTTGACTCTCCTGCTGTAACTTTTCTTTAAGTTCCTTGGACTTCCGGTTTCCTTGTCTTCGGCGGCGACGGTGCTTTCTTTTGGCACCGCCACCCCCGCCGCTTGTAGAGCCGCTTCCTGATTGCGAAGCGGCTCGAAATCTTCGAAATCCTTAGGATTGCAGAAGAAGAGGCAGCAGGGCACAGGTAGAGCCCCTGCAACCCCCCCAGGGAACTGTTTCTGGGGAGGAAGCAGGCGCGGCTCCCTAACAACCTGCTGAAACTCCGGGCGGCGTGGGACGTCTTCTGCCTGTGCGGAACAAGCTGACCTCAGGAAACCTTTAAAGAGTGAGGAAATAACTCAAATAAACATCCGCAATCCACTTGAACCCTGAAACTTTGAACTGCAAGTATTAGTCCTTTGCTGAACTTTTTTACTGAAGTGAAAGTCTCGGAATGAGTGAAAGTGATTGAAAAAATATGGCGCTCAGCAAATGAATTAGTGGGTGTGGATTGGTGAAGTTATCTTGTCTTGCTACAAAGTTAAAAAGTTGTTACAGAGCTGCTCCGGCTGCAACAGAAATAAGAGGAAAATCTCTCCCCTTTACTTGTCTTTGCTGCATTATAGCTTTGTTTTGAGTAACTCTGGGGGACTTTTTTAGAAGGTATTGTGGAGGTGGCAGAAGAGGCGGACCCTCCCTTTTTAAGAAAGCTAGCTTACGTGGCAGGATGGCTTCAAAAAAGCAGGAAGGCAAAACAGGGGGGGGATCCCCCCCACGTAAGCAGGATACGCAGTCACAAGCCCAAAAAAAAGATTTGGATATGGGAGAATTAAAAGCATTCATCTCAAATATTTTGGATGAGAAATTTCAAGACATTGATGACAAAATAAATAAAATAGATGAAAAAATTCAAAAGTCACAACAGGAAATCATGCAGGAAATGCAGCAGAGCCAAAAGATGGTGACCAAAAAAATAACGGATGTGGCGTCTGGTCTGGCAGGATTTATTATGAAAGTTGAGACAAAAGTGGATGAATTTAAATTAGAAGTTAATGCTAAGATGAAAAATAATGATCATAAATTTTTTGATGTTGATGACAAGATGCAGAGAGTTGAGGATGATATTGTTATGATGCAATTTCGTGCAATGGAATTTGCTATAAGGCTTCGAGGAATTAGAGAAGAGGAGAGACAAGATTTGAGACAGATCTGTGCTGAAGCCCTAGCTGTGATTTTAAAAGTTGAACCTGAGATGGTTTTTTGCAAAATAGATAAAATCTATAGAGTCAACTCGTGGGTGGCCAGACAAAGACAACTGCCTAGAGATGTGGTCATATATTTTACAGATAGAGCAATAAGAAATGACATTTTGCAAAAATCTTTTCTCACTTCTGTGCAAGTGAGTGGATCCAAGATTACAGTTTACAAGGAGCTCCCACCTAAGATGTTGAAATCTAGAAAAGAGTATGGTTTTCTTGTTAAAGAACTGCAGAATAATCAAATCCCATTTCGTTGGGACGCCCCAACTGGCATAATTTTGAGATATAAGGGAGAGAAACACCGTCTGAATACTGTGGAGAAGGCGGAGCAATTTTATAATGACATCTTTAAAGAAAGAACTCCATCCCCACGCACATCTACAGTTTTGGAGATTAAAGAACAACAATCTAAGCAGGAATTAGCAGAGCTGAAGGGTGCTGAAGGAGGCTTTTTGGATGAGCCTTTGCTGGAACCTTCTCCAATCTCGGAGCTGGCTTGGGCGGCTGAAGTTAAGGATCAGCGTATAACTCAGACATTTATGTATCTATCCATTTATGTATGTATGTATGTATGTATGTATGTATGTATCTATCTCTCTCTCACTCTC
>JAKOOJ010000010.1:6826097-6828597 GCA_022577455.1 Arizona elegans | reverse complement strand
TTTCTATCACGACATCCAGACATTTATGTATCCATCTATCTATCTATCTATCTATCTATCTATCTATCTATCTATCTATCTATCTATCTATCTATCTATCTTTCCATCCAAACATCCAGAAATTTATGTATCTATTCATTTATGTATCTATGTATGTATGTATGTATCTATCTATCTATCTATCTATCTATCTATCTATCTATCTATCTATCTATCTATCCAGACATCCAAACATCCAGACATTTATGTATCTATCAATTTATGAATCTATCTATCTATCTGTTTGTCTGTCTGTCTGTCTGTCTGTCTTTCTATCCCGACATCCAGACATTTATGTATCCATCTATCTATCTATCTATCTATCTATCTATCTATCTATCTATCCAGACATCCAGACATTTATCTATCTATCTATCTAACTATCATACATCTCTCTATCCATCTATCTATCTATCTATCTATCTATCTATCTATCTATCCTTCTATCTATCTATCCAGACATCCAGACATTTATCTATCTATCTATCTATCTATCTATCTACCTACCTACCTACCTACCTACCTATCTATCTATCTATCTATCTATCTATCTATCTATCTATCCAGACATCCAGACATTTATGTATCTATTTATCTATCTGTCTATCTATCTATCTATCATCTATCTATCAATCTATCTATCTATCTGTCTATCTATCTATCTATCTATCTATCTATCTATCTATCTATCCAGACATCCAGACATTTATGTATCTATCCATTTATGTATGTATGTATGTATGTATGTATGTATGTATGTATGTATCTATCTATCTATCTATCTATCTATCTATCTATCCAGACATCCAGACATTTATCTATCTATCATCTATCTATCTATCTATCTATCTATCTATCTATCTATCCATCCATCCATCCATCCATCCAAACATTCAGAAATTTATGTATCTATCCATTTATGTATCTATTTATTTATGAATCTATCTATCTATCTATCTATCTATCTATCTATCTATCTATCTATCCATCCAAACATCCAGAAATTTATGTATCCATTCATTTATGTATCTATCTATTTATGAATCTATCTATCTATCCAGACATCCAGACATTTATGTATCTATCAATCAATCAATCTATCTATCTATGTATCTATCTATCTATCTATCTATCTATCTATCTATCTATCTATCTATCTATCTATCTATCTATCCAGACATCCAGACAATTATGTATCTATCCATTTATGTATGTATGTATGTATGTATGTATGTATGTATCTATCTATCTATCTATCTATCTATCTATCTATCTATCTATCTATCTATCCAGACATCCAGACATTTATGTATCTATCTATCTATCTATCTATCTATCTATCTATCTATCTATCTATCTATCTATCCAGACATCCAGACAATTATGTATCTATCCATTTATGTATGTATGTATCTATCTATCTATCTATCTATCTATCTATCTATCTATCTATCTATCTATCTATCTATCTATATCTACAGACATCCATACATTTATGTATCTATCCATTTATGTATCTATCTATTTATCTATCTATCTATCTATCTGTCTGTCTGTCTGTCTGTCTGCCTTTCTATCACGACATCCAGACATTTATGTATCCATCTATCTATCTATCTATCTATCTATCTATCTATCTATCTATCTATCTATCTATCTATCTATCTATCTTTCCATCCAAACATCCAGAAATTTATGTATCTATTCATTTATGTATCTATGTATGTATGTATGTATCTATCTATCTATCTATCTATCTATCTATCTATCTATCTATCTATCTATCTATCCAGACATCCAAACATCCAGACATTTATGTATCTATCAATTTATGAATCTATCTATCTATCTGTTTGTCTGTCTGTCTGTCTGTCTGTCTTTCTATCCCGACATCCAGACATTTATGTATCCATCTATCTATCTATCTATCTATCTATCTATCTATCTATCTATCCAGACATCCAGACATTTATCTATCTATCTATCTAACTATCATACATCTCTCTATCCATCTATCTATCTATCTATCTATCTATCTATCTATCTATCCTTCTATCTATCTATCCAGACATCCAGACATTTATCTATCTATCTATCTATCTATCTATCTACCTACCTACCTACCTACCTACCTATCTATCTATCTATCTATCTATCTATCTATCTATCTATCCAGACATCCAGACATTTATGTATCTATTTATCTATCTGTCTATCTATCTATCTATCATCTATCTATCAATCTATCTATCTATCTGTCTATCTATCTATCTATCTATCTATCTATCTATCTATCTATCCAGACATCCAGACATTTATGTATCTATCCATTTATGTATGTATGTATGTATGTATGTATGTATGTATGTATGTATCTATCTATCTATCTATCTATCTATCTATCTATCCAGACATCCAGACATTTATCTATCTATCATCTATCTATCTATCTATCTATCTA
>JAKOOJ010000010.1:6666097-6671097 GCA_022577455.1 Arizona elegans | reverse complement strand
ATCTATCATCTATCTATCTAACTATATATCTATCTATCTATCTATCCATCCATCCATCCAAACATCCAGAAATTTATGTATCTATCCATTTATGTATCTATCTATTTATGAATCTATCTATCTATCTATCTATCTATCTATCTATCTATCTATCTATCTATCTATCTATCCATCCATCCATCCATCCATCCATCCACCCAAACATCCAGAAATTTATGTATCCATTCATTTATGTATCTATCTATTTATGAATCTATCTATCTATCCAGACATCCAGACATTTATGTATCTATCTATCAATCAATCTATCTATCTATCGACTTCCGTTTTCCTCGTCTTCGGCGGCGACGGTGCCTTCTCTTAGCACCGCCAACCCCGCCGCTCGTAGAGCCGCTTCTCGATCGCGAAGCGGCTTGAAATCTTCAAAATCCTGAGGATTTATGAAGAAGAGGCAGCAGGGTACAGGTAGAGCCCCTGCAACCCCCCCAGGGAACCGTTTCTGGGGAGGAAACAGGCGCGGCTCCCTCTCAATCTGCTGAGACTCCGGGCGGCGTGGGACATCTCTGCTTTCGCAGAACAAGCCGACTGCAGGAAACCTTCAAAGAGCGAGGGAAATAATCCAAATAAACATCGAATCCACCCGAACCCTGAAATTCTGAACTGCAAGTATTAGCCCTTTGCTGATTCTTTATACGGAAGTGAAAGTTTCTGAATGAGAGAAAGTGACTGAAAAAATATGGCGCTCAGTATTAGAGCAAACGAATCAGCGGGTGTGGATTGGTGAAGTCACTTTGTCTTGCTACAAAGTTAAAAAGTTGCTACAAAGTTGCTCCGGCTGCAACAGAAACAAGAGGAAAATCTCTCCCTTTTACATGTTTTTGCTGCATTAGAGCTTTGCCTTGAGTAAATCTGGGGGACTTTTTTAGAAGGTACTGTGGAGGTAGTAGAAGAGGCGGAACCTCCCTTTTTAGAAAAGCCAGTCTACGTGGCAGGATGGCTTCAAAGAAGCAGGAAGGCAAAACAGGGGGGGGGTCCCCCACACGCAAACAGGATACGCAGTCACAAGCCCAAAAAAAAGATTTGGATATGGGAGATTTAAAAGAATTCATTTCAAATATTTTGGATGATAAATTTCAAAAAGCTCAACAAGAAATGGATGATAAAATAAATAAAATAGATGAAAAAATCCAAAAGTCTCAACAGGAAATTATGCAGGAAATGCAGCAGAACCAAAAGAAGGTGACCAAAAAAATAACAGATGTGGCGTCTGGCCTGGCAGGATTTATTATGAAAGTTGAGTCAAAAGTGGATGAATTTAAATTAGAAGTTAATGCTAAGATGAAAAATAATGATCATAATTTTTTTGATGTTGATGACAAGATGCAGAGAGTTGAGAATGAGATTGTTATGATGCAATTTCGGGCAATGGAATTTGCTATACGGCTTCGAGGAATTAGAGAAGAGGAGAGACAGGATCTGAGACAGATCTGTGCTGAAGCCTTAGCTGTGATTTTAAAAATTGATCCTGAGATGGTCCTTTGTAAAATAGACAAAATCTATAGAGTCAACTCGTGGGTGGCCAGACAAAGACAATTGCCTAGAGATGTGGTCATATATTTCACAGACAGAGCAATAAGAAATGATATTCTGCAAAAATCTTTTCTCACTTCTGTGCAAGTGAGCGGATCCAAGATTACAGTTTACAAGGAGCTTCCACCTAAGATGTTGAAATCTAGAAAAGATTTTGGTTTTCTTGTTAAAGAACTGCAGAATAATCAAATCCCATTTCGTTGGGACGCCCCAACTGGCATAATTTTGAGATATAAGGGAGAGAAACACCGTTTGAATACTGTGGAGAAGGCGGAGCAATTTTATACTGAAATTTTTAAAGAAAGAACACCATCCCCACGAACATCCACAGTCTTGGAGATTAAAGAGAGTGATAAGAAGCAACCTCAAGAATTGCAACAACAATCTAAACAGGAATCAGAGGAGTTGAAGGGAGCTGAAGGAGGTTTTCTGGATGAGCCCTTGCTGGAACCTTCTCCAATTTTGGAGCCGGCTTGGGCGGCTGAAGTCAAGGATCAGCGTATAACCCGAGCAAAAGCCAAGCAACTTAAAGAAAAGTTACAGCAAGAAAAGGAAAAGGCTGGAGCCGTGGGGAAAGCAGGACAGAAGATTTCGGATGAAATCCGAATGTTCTGCTCTTTGCTCCAGAAGGAGAATAATGATGATTAAATGTTTATCTTGGAATGTGAATGGGTTGAATGTAGCACAAAAAAGGAAGAAAGTATTTGCATATTTAAAACAACATAATAATGATATAATTTGTCTACAAGAAACGCATATTACAGCTCAAGACCAAAACTATTTGAAAAATCCCAAACTAGGAACACATTTTATATCTTCAACTAACCAAAAAAAGAATGGTGTGGTTATTTACGTAAACAAAAAATTAACAGCCAAACTTATAGAAGCTGATCAAGATGGCAGGTTTGTAGCAATTGAATTACTTTCTGCTAATAATCAAATTCTCTTGATAGGGATTTATGCTCCTAACCAACAACAGGACTATTTTTATAAAATGTTGCATACGAAAATACTTCAATGGGATTACAGATCTATCTTAATTATGGGAGATTGGAATGGTGTAATTGACTCTAAACTAGATAAAAAGACTTTGGCGAAGTCAAGGATTAGATTACCACAGACTTTCTTCGATATGAAAGAAGATTTGGATCTAAAAGATATTTGGAGAATACATAACCCAAAAGAATTGGATTATACTTTCTTCTCTGATAGACATAGATCTTTTTCCAGGATTGACTTTATCTTGTTGTCTGATGATTTACTTATCAGGACAAAAAGAACAAAGATTCTGCCAAGAACTTTGACTGATCATAGCCCAGTGTGGATAGAAATTGAGATACACAAGACTGAGAGACGCTCTTGGAGATTAAATGAAAACTTATTCAGATATGAAAAAAATATAATAGAACTTAAAAAGTATTTGAAAGAGTTTTTTGAAATGAATTTGAATAAAGGCACCCCAATGGAAATTGTGTGGGATGCAAGCAAAGCTTATATGAGAGGGGTGCTCATATATATGAACTCTAAACATAGGTTGATTCGACAAAAGAAAAGACTTGAATTGGAAGCAGAAATAAAGAACAAAGAACAGTTACTTATTAAAAATCCAACAGATGAAAGAATACTTGGTGTCATAAAACTTCTGAAAGACCAATTCCAAATGCTTATAGCGGAACAAGTTGCAACAAATTTACAATATGCGAAGCATAACACATTCTGCAACGCCAATAAACCGGGCAGGTGGTTGGCTTACACATTAAGGAAGAAACAGAGTGTACGGACTATTGATAGTATTGATATTGGAGGGAAAGAAGTCTTTCAACAGAAATTAATAAAAGAAGCTTTTCTTGAATATTACACTAAACTATATGCCAGAGAGGAGGTGCAGAATGGACTTATAGAAAAATATTTAGACAACAAAAGAGTTACAAAAATCACTGAGCAACAAAAGGAAAGAATGAATTATCCTATAACAGAGGAGGAGATAATAGCAGCAATAAAACAATTAAAAACAGCTAAAGCTCCTGGAACGGATGGTCTGACTGCAGTGTATTATAAAACTCTGCAGGCAGAAATGGTGGAACAACTTAGAGACTTATTTTGTAATATACAACAAGGGGGAAAAGTACCCCCATCATGGACTACAGCTTATATTTCTTTGATACCAAAAGAACAAGCAGGTCCCAAAAAACCAGAGAACTACAGACCAATATCTCTCTTGAATACGGATTACAAAATTTACGCAAAAGTATTAGCCAACAGATTGATGCCAGTAATTCAAAAGGTGATTCATGATGATCAAGCGGGATTTATTGAGGGTAGGCACATGAATGATAATGTAAGGCAAGTAATAGATTTATTGGAATATCTTGAGAAGAATAAACAGATCCCTGCAGTGCTGGTTTTTTTGGATGCAGAGAAGGCCTTTGATAAAGTGGACTGGAATTTTCTACTAAAGACTTTAAAAAGGATGGGCTTTGGGGACCAATTTATTCAGGCGGTTTCAGCAATTTATCAAGAACAAAAGGCACAGATTATTATTAATGGAAGTCTGACAACAGAGTTTAAAATTGAAAAAGGAACAAGACAGGGATGTCCGTTGTCCCCATTGTTGTTTATTTTAACACTAGAAGTCCTGTTAAATACAATAAGGGACTCTAATACTTTGAAAGGTATAATGATAAGGCAAGAGGATTACAGAATAAAGGCATTTGCAGACGATCTGGTTGTTACCCTAACACAGCCAATGGAATCAATAATCCAGATGAAGGACATTATACAAGACTATGGTAAAGTTTCAGGTTTCAGATTGAACCAGAAAAAAACTAAGATGGTAGTTAAAAATATGACACAAGATCGTAAACTTGAGCTTGAAAGGAGGGCAGGTTTTGAGATTGTACCAAAGGTAAAATATCTAGGAGTTCAGGTTGCAGAATCAAATATGAAATTGTTTCAAAATAACTATGAGGTGTTGTGGCGAGAGGTGCAAAAAGATATGGAGACTTGGAAAAAACTGCAGCTGTCTCTACTTGGAAGAATAGCAGCAGTTAAGATGAACATTTTGCCAAGATTTCTTTTTTTGTTTCAAATGATTCCGGTGCTCAAAAATGATAAACAATTAAAAGTATGGCAAACTGGAGTGAATAAGTTTGTCTGGAACGAGAAAAAACCAAGAGTAAAAATGAAAATCATGCAAGACGTTCCAGAAAGGGGAGGTCTTAAACTTCCAAACCTACAGTTATATTATGATGCAGCAGCTTTGACCTTACTAAGTGACTGGTTTGGAGGAAAAAAGACTGGAATACTAAACGCAGAAAGTATTGATTTGGAATTTGGATGGCACGCTTACTTATTTTATGACAGTAAAGTGGATAAAGTATTCAAAAGCCATATACTTAGAGATTCTTTGT
>JAKOOJ010000010.1:6566097-6578597 GCA_022577455.1 Arizona elegans | reverse complement strand
AACTATCTATCTATCTATCTATCTATCTATCTATCTATCCATCCATCCATCCATCCAAACATCCAGAAATTTATGTATCCATCTATCTATCTATCTATCTATCTATCTATCTATCTATCTATCCAGACATCCAGACATTTATCTATCTATCTATCTAACTATCATACATTTATCTATCTATCTATCTATCTATCTATCTATCTATCTATCTATCTATCCAGACATCCAGACATTTATCAATCTATCTATCTAACTATCATACATTTATCTATCTATCTATCTATCTATCTATCTATCTATCTATCTATCTATCCATCCATCCATCCACCCAAACATCCAGAAATTTATGTATCCATTCATTTATGTATCTATCTATTTATGAATCTATCTATCTATCTAACATCTTTCTATCTATCTATCTATCTATCTATCTATCTATCCAGATAGCCAGACATTTATGTATGTATGTATGTATGTATGTATGTATGTATGTATGTATGTATGTATCCATCTATCTATCTATCTATCTATCTATCTATCTATCTATCTATCTATCTATCTATCCAGACATCCAGACATTTAGGTATCTATCTATGTATGTATCTATCTATGTATGTATGTATCTATCTATCTATCTATCTATCTATCTATCTATCTATCTATCTATCTATCTATCTATCTATCCAGACATCCAGACATTTATGTATCTATCTATTTATGTATCTATCTATCTATCTATCTATCTATCTATCTATCTATCTATCTATCTATCTATCTATCTATCTATATCTACAGACATCCATACATTTATGTATCTATCCATTTATGTATCTATCTATTTATCTATCTATCTATCTATCTGTCTGTCTTTCTTTCTGTCTGTCTCTCTTTCTACCCCGACATCCAGACATTTATGTATCCATCTATCTATCTATCTATCTATCTATCTATCTATCTATCTATCCAGACATCCAGACATTTATCTATCTATCTATCTAACTATCATACATTTATCTATCTATCTATCTATCTATCTATCTATCTATCTATCTATCCAGACATCCAGACATCCAGACATTTATCTATCTATCAATCTAACTATCATCTATCTATCTATCTATCTATCTATCTATCTATCTATCTATCTATCTATCTTTATATCTATCTATCCAGACATCCAGACATTTATGTATCTATCCATTTATGTATGTATGTATGTATGTATGTATGTATCTATCTATCCATCTATCTATCTATCTATCTATCCAGACATCCAGACATTTATCTATCTATCATCTCTCTATCTATCTATCTATCTATCTATCTATCTATCTATCTATCCATCCATCCAAACATCCAGAAATTTATGTATCTATCCATTTATGTATCTATCTATTTATGAATCTATCTATCTATCTATCTATCTATCTATCCATCCATCCATCCAAACATCCAGAAATTTATGTATCTATCCATTTATGTATCTATCTATTTATGAATCTATCTATCTGTCTATCTATCTATCATCTATCTATCTATCTATCTATCTATCTATCTATCTATCTATCTATCCAGATAGCCAGACATTTATGTATGTATGTGTGTATGTATCCATCTATCTATCTATCTATCTATCTATCTATCTATCTATCTATCCAGACATCCAGACATTTATCTGTCTATCTATCATCTATCTATCTATCTATCTATCTATCTATCTATCTATCTATCTATCTATCTATCTATATCTACAGACATCCATACATTTATGTATCTATCCATTTATGTATCTATCTATTTATCTATCTATCTATCTATCTGTCTGTCTTTCTTTCTGTCTGTCTCTCTTTCTACCCCGACATCCAAACATTTATGTATCCATCTATCTATCTATCTATCTATCTATCTATCTATCTATCTATCTATCTATCCAGACATCCAGACATTTATCTATCTATCTATCTAACTATCATACATTTATCTATCTATCTATCTATCTATCTATCTATCTATCCAGACATCCAGACATCCAGACATTTATCTATCTATCTAACTATCATACATTTATTTATCTATCTATCTATCTATCTATCTATCTATCTATCCAGACATCCAGACATTTATCTATCTATCAATCTAACTATCATCTATCTATCTATCTATCTATCTATCTATCTATCTATCTATCTATCTATCTATCTATCTATCTATCTATCTTTATATCTATCTATCCAGACATCCAGACATTTATGTATCTATCCATTTATGTATGTATGTATGTATGTATGTATGTATGTATGTATGTATGTATCTATCTATCTATCTATCTATCTATCTATCTATCTATCTATCCAGACATCCAGACATTTATCTATCTATCATCTCACTCTCTCTCTATCTATCTATCTATCTATCCATCCATCCATCCAAACATCCAGAAATTTATGTATCTATCCATTTATGTTTCTATCTATTTATGAATCTATCTATCTATCTATCTATCTATCTATCTATCTATCTATCTATCTATCTATCTATCTATCCATCCATCCATCCAAACATCCAGAAATTTATGTATCTATCCATTTATGTATCTATCTATTTATGAATCTATCTATCTATCTATCATCTATCTATCTATCTATCTATCTATCTATCTATCTATCTATCTATCCAGATAGCCAGACATTTATGTATATATGTATGTATGTATGTATGTATGTATGTATGTATGTATCCATTTATCTATCTATCTATCTATCTATCTATCTATCTATCTATCCAGACATCCAGACATTTATGTATCTATCTATGTATGTATATATGTATGTATGTATCTATCTATCTATCTATCTATCTATCTATCTATCCAGACATCCAGACATTTATCTATCTATCTATCTATCTATCATCTATCTATCTATCTATCTATCTATCTATCTATCTATCTATCTATTCAGACATACAGACATTTATGTATCTATCCATTTATGTATCTATCTATCTATCTATCATCTATCTATCTATCTTTCTATATATTATCTATCTATCTATCTATCTATTTATCTATCTATCTATCCAGACATCCAGACATTTATCTGTCTATCTATCATCTATCTATCTATCTATCTATCTATCTATCTATCTATCTATCCAGATATCCAGACATTTATGTATCTATCTATTTATGTATCTATCTATCTATCTATCTATCTATCTATCTATCTATCTATCTATCTATCTATCTATCTATCTATATCTACAGACATCCATACATTTATGTATCTATCCATTTATGTATCTATCTATTTATCTATCTATCTAACTATCTGTCTGTCTTTCTTTCTGTCTGTCTCTCTTTCTACCCCGACATCCAGACATTTATGTATCCATCTATCTATCTATCTATCTATCTATCTATCTATCTATCTATCCAGACATCCAGACATTTATCTATCTATCTATCTAACTATCATACATTTATCTATCTATCTATCTATCTATCTATCTATCTATCTATCTATCCAGACATCCAGACATCCAGACATTTATCTATCTATCAATCTAACTATCATCTATCTATCTATCTATCTATCTATCTATCTATCTATCTATCTATCTATCTATCTATCTATCTATATCTACAGACATCCATACATTTATGTATCTATCCATTTATGTATCTATCTATTTATCTATCTATCTATCTATCTGTCTGTCTTTCTTTCTGTCTGTCTCTCTTTCTACCCCGACATCCAGACATTTATGTATCCATCTATCTATCTATCTATCTATCTATCTATCTATCTATCTATCCAGACATCCAGACATTTATCTATCTATCTATCTAACTATCATACATTTATCTATCTATCTATCTATCTATCTATCTATCTATCTATCTATCTATCCAGACATCCAGACATCCAGACATTTATCAATCTATCTATCTAACTATCATACATTTATCTATCTATCTATCTATCTATCTATCTATCTATCTATCCATCCATCCATCCACCCAAACATCCAGAAATTTATGTATCCATTCATTTATGTATCTATCTATTTATGAATCTATCTATCTATCCAGACATCCAGACATTTATCTATCTATCATCTATCTATCTAACTATCTATCTATCTATCTATCCATCCATCCATCCAAACATCCAGAAATTTATGTATCTATCCATTTATGTATCTATCTATTTATGAATCTATCTATCTATCTAACATCTATCTATCTATCTATCTATCTATCCAGATAGCCAGACATTTATGTATGTATGTATGTATGTATGTATGTATGTATCCATCTATCTATCTATCTATCTATCTATCTATCTATCTATCTATCCAGACATCCAGACATTTAGGTATCTATCTATGTATGTATCTATCTATGTATGTATGTATGTATCTATCTATCTATCTATCTATCTATCTATCTATCTATCCAGACATCCAGACATTTATCTGTCTATCTATCATCTATCTATATATCTATCTATCTATCTATCTATCTATCTATCTATCTATCTATCCAGATATCCAGACATTTATGTATCTATCTATTTATGTATCTATCTATCTATCTATCTATCTATCTATCTATCTATCTATCTATCTATCTATCTATCTATCTATCTATCTATATCTACAGACATCCATACATTTATGTATCTATCCATTTATGTATCTATCTATTTATCTATCTATCTATCTATCTGTCTGTCTTTCTTTCTGTCTGTCTCTCTTTCTACCCCGACATCCAGACATTTATGTATCCATCTATCTATCTATCTATCTATCTATCCAGACATCCAGACATTTATCTATCTATCTATCTAACTATCATACATTTATCTATCTATCTATCTATCTATCTATCTATCTATCTATCTATCTATCCAGACATCCAGACATCCAGACATTTATCTATCTATCTATCTAACTATCATACATTTATCTATCTATCTATCTATCTATCTATCTATCTATCTATCTATCCAGACATCCAGACATTTATCTATCTATCAATCTAACTATCATCTATCTATCTATCTATCTATCTATCTATCTATCTATCTATCTATCTATCTATCTATCTTTATATCTATCTATCCAGACATCCAGACATTTATGTATCTATCCATTTATGTATGTATGTATGTATGTATGTATGTATCTATCTATCCATCTATCTATCTATCTATCTATCCAGACATCCAGACATTTATCTATCTATCATCTCTCTATCTATCTATCTATCTATCTATCTATCTATCTATCTATCCATCCATCCATCCAAACATCCAGAAATTTATGTATCTATCCATTTATGTATCTATCTATTTATGAATCTATCTATCTATCTATCTATCTATCCATCCATCCATCCAAACATCCAGAAATTTATGTATCTATCCATTTATGTATCTATCTATTTATGAATCTATCTATCTATCTATCTATCTATCATCTATCTATCTATCTATCTATCTATCTATCTATCTATCTATCTATCTATCCAGATAGCCAGACATTTATGTATGTATGTATGTATGTATCCATCCATCTATCTATCTATCTATCTATCTATCTATCTATCTATCTATCCAGACATCCAGACATTTATCTGTCTATCTATCATCTATCTATCTATCTATCTATCTATCTATCTATCTATCTATCTATATCTACAGACATCCATACATTTATGTATCTATCCATTTATGTATCTATCTATTTATCTATCTATCTATCTATCTGTCTGTCTTTCTTTCTGTCTGTCTCTCTTTCTACCCCGACATCCAAACATTTATGTATCCATCTATCTATCTATCTATCTATCTATCTATCTATCTATCTATCTATCCAGACATCCAGACATTTATCTATCTATCTATCTAACTATCATACATTTATCTATCTATCTATCTATCTATCTATCTATCTATCTATCTATCTATCCAGACATCCAGACATCCAGACATTTATCTATCTATCTATCTAACTATCATACATTTATCTATCTATCTATCTATCTATCTATCTATCTATCTATCTATCCAGACATCCAGACATTTATCTATCTATCAATCTAACTATCATCTATCTATCTATCTATCTATCTATCTATCTATCTATCTATCTATCTATCTTTATATCTATCTATCCAGACATCCAGACATTTATGTATCTATCCATTTATGTATGTATGTATGTATGTATGTATGTATCTATCTATCCATCTATCTATCTATCTATCTATCCAGACATCCAGACATTTATCTATCTATCATCTCTCTATCTATCTATCTATCTATCTATCTATCCATCCATCCATCCAAACATCCAGAAATTTATGTATCTATCCATTTATGTATCTATCTATTTATGAATCTATCTATCTATCTATCTATCCATCCATCCATCCAAACATCCAGAAATTTATGTATCTATCCATTTATGTATCTATCTATTTATGAATCTATCTATCTATCTATCTATCTATCTATCCAGATAGCCAGACATTTATGTATATATGTATGTATGTATGTATGTATGTATGTATGTATGTATGTATCCATTTATCTATCTATCTATCTATCTATCTATCTATCTATCTATCTATCTATCCAGACATCCATACATTTATGTATCTATCCATTTATGTATCTATCTATTTATCTATCTATCTATCTATCTGTCTGTCTTTCTTTCTGTCTGTCTCTCTTTCTACCCCGACATCCAGACATTTATGTATCCATCTATCTATCTATCTATCTATCTATCTATCTATCTATCTATCCAGACATCCAGACATTTATCTATCTATCTATCTAACTATCATACATTTATCTATCTATCTATCTATCTATCTATCTATCTATCTATCCAGACATCCAGACATCCAGACATTTATCAATCTATCTATCTAACTATCATACATTTATCTATCTATCTATCTATCTATCTATCTATCTATCTATCTATCCATCCATCCATCCACCCAAACATCCAGAAATTTATGTATCCATTCATTTATGTATCTATCTATTTATGAATCTATCTATCTATCCAGACATCCAGACATTTATCTATCTATCATCTATCTATCTAACTATCTATCTATCTATCTATCCATCCATCCATCCAAACATCCAGAAATTTATGTATCTATCCATTTATGTATCTATCTATTTATGAATCTATCTATCTATCTAACATCTATCTATCTATCTATCTATCTATCCAGATAGCCAGACATTTATGTATGTATGTATGTATGTATGTATGTATGTATCCATCTATC
The DNA here is from genome assembly GCA_022577455.1 of Arizona elegans. NCBI lineage: Eukaryota > Metazoa > Chordata > Lepidosauria > Squamata > Colubridae > Arizona > Arizona elegans. The sequence goes on along the minus strand of JAKOOJ010000010.1, from coordinate 6,571,276 downwards.
TATCTATCTATCTATCTATCTATCTATCTATCTATCTATCTATCCAGACATCCAGACATTTAGGTATCTATCTATGTATGTATCTATCTATGTATGTATGTATCTATCTATCTATCTATCTATCTATCTATCTATCTATCTATCCAGACATCCAGACATTTATCTGTCTATCTATCATCTATCTATCTATCTATCTATCTATCTATCTATCTATCTATCTATCTATCTATCCAGATATCCAGACATTTATGTATCTATCTATTTATGTATCTATCTATCTATCTATCTATCTATCTATCTATCTATCTATCTATCTATATCTACAGACATCCATACATTTATGTATCTATCCATTTATGTATCTATCTATTTATCTATCTATCTATCTATCTGTCTGTCTTTCTTTCTGTCTGTCTCTCTTTCTACCCCGACATCCAGACATTTATGTATCCATCTATCTATCTATCTATCTATCTATCCAGACATCCAGACATTTATCTATCTATCTATCTAACTATCATACATTTATCTATCTATCTATCTATCTATCTATCTATCTATCTATCCAGACATCCAGACATCCAGACATTTATCTATCTATCTATCTAACTATCATACATTTATCTATCTATCTATCTATCTATCTATCTATCTATCTATCTATCTATCCAGACATCCAGACATTTATCTATCTATCAATCTAACTATCATCTATCTATCTATCTATCTATCTATCTATCTATCTATCTATCTATCTATCTATCTTTATATCTATCTATCCAGACATCCAGACATTTATGTATCTATCCATTTATGTATGTATGTATGTATGTATCTATCTATCCATCTATCTATCTATCTATCTATCCAGACATCCAGACATTTATCTATCTATCATCTCTCTATCTATCTATCTATCTATCTATCTATCTATCCATCCATCCATCCAAACATCCAGAAATTTATGTATCTATCCATTTATGTATCTATCTATTTATGAATCTATCTATCTATCTATCTATCTATCCATCCATCCATCCAAACATCCAGAAATTTATGTATCTATCCATTTATGTATCTATCTATTTATGAATCTATCTATCTATCTATCTATCATCTATCTATCTATCTATCTATCTATCTATCTATCTATCTATCTATCCAGATAGCCAGACATTTATGTATGTATGTATGTATGTATCCATCCATCTATCTATCTATCTATCTATCTATCTATCTATCTATCCAGACATCCAGACATTTATCTGTCTATCTATCATCTATCTATCTATCTATCTATCTATCTATCTATCTATCTATCTATCTATCTATCTATATCTACAGACATCCATACATTTATGTATCTATCCATTTATGTATCTATCTATTTATCTATCTATCTATCTATCTGTCTGTCTTTCTTTCTGTCTGTCTCTCTTTCTACCCCGACATCCAAACATTTATGTATCCATCTATCTATCTATCTATCTATCTATCTATCTATCTATCTATCCAGACATCCAGACATTTATCTATCTATCTATCTAACTATCATACATTTATCTATCTATCTATCTATCTATCTATCTATCTATCTATCTATCTATCCAGACATCCAGACATCCAGACATTTATCTATCTATCTAACTATCATACATTTATCTATCTATCTATCTATCTATCTATCTATCTATCCAGACATCCAGACATTTATCTATCTATCAATCTAACTATCATCTATCTATCTATCTATCTATCTATCTATCTATCTATCTATCTATCTATCTATCTTTATATCTATCTATCCAGACATCCAGACATTTATGTATCTATCCATTTATGTATGTATGTATGTATGTATGTATGTATGTATCTATCTATCCATCTATCTATCTATCTATCTATCCAGACATCCAGACATTTATCTATCTATCATCTCTCTATCTATCTATCTATCTATCTATCCATCCATCCATCCAAACATCCAGAAATTTATGTATCTATCCATTTATGTATCTATCTATTTATGAATCTATCTATCTATCTATCTATCTATCCATCCATCCATCCAAACATCCAGAAATTTATGTATCTATCCATTTATGTATCTATCTATTTATGAATCTATCTATCTATCTATCTATCATCTATCTATCTATCTATCTATCTATCTATCTATCTATCTATCTATCTATCCAGATAGCCAGACATTTATGTATATATGTATGTATGTATGTATGTATGTATGTATGTATGTATGTATGTATCCATTTATCTATCTATCTATCTATCTATCTATCTATCTATCTATCTATCCAGACATCCAGACATTTATGTATCTATCTATGTATGTATATATGTATGTATGTATCTATCTATCTATCTATCTATCTATCTATCTATCTATCTATCCAGACATCCAGACATTTATCTATCTATCTATCTATCTATCATCTATCTATCTATCTATCTATCTATCTATCTATCTATCTATCTATTCAGACATACAGACATTTATGTATCTATCCATTTATGTATCTATCTATCTATCTATCATCTATCTATCTATCTTTCTATATATTATCTATCTATCTATCTATCTATTTATCTATCTATCTATCCAGACATCCAGACATTTATCTGTCTATCTATCATCTATCTATCTATCTATCTATCTATCTATCTATCTATCTATCTATCTATCCAGATATCCAGACATTTATGTATCTATCTATTTATGTATCTATCTATCTATCTATCTATCTATCTATCTATCTATCTATCTATCTATCTATCTATATCTACAGACATCCATACATTTATGTATCTATCCATTTATGTATCTATCTATTTATCTATCTATCTATCTATCTATCTGTCTGTCTTTCTTTCTGTCTGTCTCTCTTTCTACCCCGACATCCAGACATTTATGTATCCATCTATCTATCTATCTATCTATCTATCTATCTATCTATCTATCCAGACATCCAGACATTTATCTATCTATCTATCTAACTATCATACATTTATCTATCTATCTATCTATCTATCTATCTATCTATCTATCTATCCAGACATCCAGACATCCAGACATTTATCTATCTATCAATCTAACTATCATCTATCTATCTATCTATCTATCTATCTATCTATCTATCTATCTATCTATATCTACAGACATCCATACATTTATGTATCTATCCATTTATGTATCTATCTATTTATCTATCTTTCTATCTATCTGTCTGTCTTTCTTTCTGTCTGTCTCTCTTTCTACCCCGACATCCAGACATTTATGTATCCATCTATCTATCTATCTATCTATCTATCTATCTATCTATCTATCCAGACATCCAGACATTTATCTATCTATCTATCTAACTATCATACATTTATCTATCTATCTATCTATCTATCTATCTATCTATCCAGACATCCAGACATCCAGACATTTATCAATCTATCTATCTAACTATCATACATTTATCTATCTATCTATCTATCTATCTATCTATCTATCTATCTATCCATCCATCCATCCACCCAAACATCCAGAAATTTATGTATCCATTCATTTATGTATCTATCTATTTATGAATCTATCTATCTATCCAGACATCCAGACATTTATCTATCTATCATCTATCTATCTAACTATCTATCTATCTATCTATCTATCCATCCATCCATCCAAACATCCAGAAATTTATGTATCTATCCATTTATGTATCTATCTATTTATGAATCTATCTATCTATCTAACATCTATCTATCTATCTATCTATCTATCCAGATAGCCAGACATTTATGTATGTATGTATGTATGTATGTATGTATGTATCCATCTATCTATCTATCTATCTATCTATCTATCTATCTATCTATCTATCTATCTATCTATCCAGACATCCAGACATTTAGGTATCTATCTATGTATGTATCTATCTATGTATGTATGTATCTATCTATCTATCTATCTATCTATCTATCTATCTATCTATCCAGACATCCAGACATTTATCTGTCTATCTATCATCTATCTATCTATCTATCTATCTATCTATCTATCTATCTATCTATCCAGATATCCAGACATTTATGTATCTATCTATCTATTTATGTATCTATCTATCTATCTATCTATCTATCTATCTATCTATCTATCTATCTATCTATCTATCTATATCTACAGACATCCATACATTTATGTATCTATCCATTTATGTATCTATCTATTTATCTATCTATCTATCTATCTGTCTGTCTTTCTTTCTGTCTGTCTCTCTTTCTACCCCGACATCCAGACATTTATGTATCCATCTATCTATCTATCTATCTATCTATCCAGACATCCAGACATTTATCTATCTATCTATCTAACTATCATACATTTATCTATCTATCTATCTATCTATCTATCTATCTATCTATCTATCTATCCAGACATCCAGACATCCAGACATTTATCTATCTATCTATCTAACTATCATACATTTATCTATCTATCTATCTATCTATCTATCTATCTATCTATCTATCTATCTATCTATCCAGACATCCAGACATTTATCTATCTATCTATCTAACTATCATACATTTATCTATCTATCTATCTAACTATCTATCTATCTATCTATCTATCCATCCATCCATCCAAACATCCAGAAATTTATGTATCTATCCATTTATGTATCTATCTATTTATGAATCTATCTATCTATCTAACATCTATCTATCTATCTATCTATCTATCCAGATAGCCAGACATTTATGTATGTATGTATGTATGTATGTATGTATCCATCTATCTATCTATCTATCTATCTATCTATCTATCTATCTATCTATCTATCCAGACATCCAGACATTTAGGTATCTATCTATGTATGTATCTATCTATGTATGTATGTATCTATCTATCTATCTATCTATCTATCTATCTATCTATCTATCCAGACATCCAGACATTTATCTGTCTATCTATCATCTATCTATCTATCTATCTATCTATCTATCTATCTATCTATCTATCTATCTATCTATCCAGATATCCAGACATTTATGTATCTATCTATTTATGTATCTATCTATCTATCTATCTATCTATCTATCTATCTATCTATCTATCTATCTATCTATCTATCTATCTATCTATATCTACAGACATCCATACATTTAT
>JAKOOJ010000010.1:6508597-6518597 GCA_022577455.1 Arizona elegans | reverse complement strand
CTATCCATTTATGTATGTATGTATGTATGTATGTATGTATGTATCTATCTATCCATCTATCTATCTATCCATCCATCCAAACATCCAGAAATTTATGTATCTATCCATTTATGTATCTATCTATTTATGAATCTATCTATCTATCTATCTATCTATCTATCCATCCATCCATCCAAACATCCAGAAATTTATGTATCTATCCATTTATGTATCTATCTATTTATGAATCTATCTTTCTATCTATCTATCTATCATCTATCTATCTATCTATCTATCTATCTATCTATCTATCTATCTATCTATCTATCTATCCAGATAGCCAGACATTTATGTATGTATGTGTGTATGTATCCATCTATCTATCTATCTATCTATCTATCTATCTATCTATCTATCTATCCAGACATCCAGACATTTATCTGTCTATCTATCATCTATCTATCTATCTATCTATCTATCTATCTATCTATCTATCTATCTATCTATCTATCTATCTATCTATATCTACAGACATCCATACATTTATGTATCTATCCATTTATGTATCTATCTATTTATCTATCTATCTATCTATCTGTCTGTCTTTCTTTCTGTCTGTCTCTCTTTCTACCCCGACATCCAAACATTTATGTATCCATCTATCTATCTATCTATCTATCTATCTATCTATCTATCTATCCAGACATCCAGACATTTATCTATCTATCTATCTAACTATCATACATTTATCTATCTATCTATCTATCTATCTATCTATCTATCTATCTATCCAGACATCCAGACATCCAGACATTTATCTATCTATCTATCTAACTATCATACATTTATCTATCTATCTATCTATCTATCTATCTATCCAGACATCCAGACATTTATCTATCTATCAATCTATCATCTATCTATCTATCTATCTATCTATCTATCTATCTATCTATCTATCTATCTATCTCTCTTTATATCTATCTATCCAGACATCCAGACATTTATGTATCTATCCATTTATGTATGTATGTATTTATGTATGTATGTATGTATGTATGTATGTATGTATCTATCTATCTATCTATCTATCTATCTATCCAGACATCCAGACATTTATCTATCTATCATCTCACTCTCTCTCTATCTATCTATCTATCTATCCATCCATCCATCCAAACATCCAGAAATTTATGTATCTATCCATTTATGTTTCTATCTATTTATGAATCTATCTATCTATCTATCTATCTATCTATCTATCTATCTATCTATCTATCCATCCATCCATCCAAACATCCAGAAATTTATGTATCTATCCATTTATGTATCTATCTATTTATGAATCTATCTATCTATCCAGACATCCAGACATTTATCTATCTATCATCTATCTATCTAACTATCTATCTATCTATCTATCTATCTATCTATCTATCCATCCATCCATCCAAACATCCAGACATTTATGTATCTATCAATTTATGAATCTATCTATCTATCTGTCTGTCTGTCTGTCTGTCTTTCTATCCCGAAATCCAGACATTTATGTATCTATCTATCTATCTATCTATCTATCTATCTATCTATCTATCTATCCAGACATCCAGATATTTATCTATCTATCTATCTAACTATCATATATCTATCTATCTATCTATCTATCTATCTATCTATCTATCTATCTATCTATCTATCTATCTATCTATCTATCTACCTACCTACCTACCTACCTACCTACCTACCTACCTATCTATCTATCTATCTATCTATCTATCTATCTATCCAGACATCCAGACATTTATCTATCTATCTATCTATCTATCTATCTATCTATCTATCTATCTATCTATCTATCTATCTATCTATCTATCCATCCAAACATCCAGACATTTATGTATCTATCCATTTATGTATCTATCCATTTATGTATGTATGTATGTATGTATGTATGTATGTATCTATCTATCTATCTATCTATCTATCTATCTATCTATCCAGACATCCAGACATTTATGTATCTATCTATCTATCTATCTATCTATCCATCCATCCAGACATCCATCTATCTATCTATCATCTATCTATCTATCTATCTATCTATCTATCTATCTATCTATCTATCCATCCAGACATCCAGACATTTATGTATCTATCTATCTATCTATCTATCTATCCAGACATCCAGACATTTATCTATCTATCATCTATCTATCTATCTATCTATCTATCTATCTATCTATCTATCTATCTATCCAGACATCCAGACATTTATGTATCTATCTATCAATCTATCTATCTATCTATCTATCCAGGCATCCAGACATTTATCTATCTATCATCTATCTATCTATCTATCTATCTATCTTTATATCTATCTATCCAGACATCCAGACATTTATGTATCTATCCATTTATGTATGTATGTATGTATGTATGTATGTATGTATGTATGTATGTATCTATCTATCTATCTATCTATCTATCCAGACATCCAGACATTTATCTATCTATCATCTCACTCTCTCTCTATCTATCTATCTATCTATCCATCCATCCATCCAAACATCCAGAAATTTATGTATCTATCCATTTATGTTTCTATCTATTTATGAATCTATCTATCTATCTATCTATCTATCTATCTATCTATCTATCTATCTATCTATCTATCCATCCATCCATCCAAACATCCAGAAATTTATGTATCTATCCATTTATGTATCTATCTATTTATGAATCTATCTATCTATCCAGACATCCAGACATTTATCTATCTATCATCTATCTATCTAACTATCTATCTATCTATCTATCTATCTATCTATCTATCTATCCATCCATCCATCCAAACATCCAGACATTTATGTATCTATCAATTTATGAATCTATCTATCTATCTGTCTGTCTGTCTGTCTGTCTTTCTATCCCGAAATCCAGACATTTATGTATCTATCTATCTATCTATCTATCTATCTATCTATCTATCTATCCAGACATCCAGATATTTATCTATCTATCTATCTAACTATCATATATCTATCTATCTATCTATCTATCTATCTATCTATCTATCTATCTATCTATCTATCTATCTATCCTTCTATCTATCTATACAGACATCCAGACATTTATCTATCTATCTATCTATCTATCTATCTATCTATCTATCTATCTATCTATCTATCTACCTACCTACCTACCTACCTACCTACCTACCTACCTACCTATCTATCTATCTATCTATCTATCTATCTATCTATCTATCCAGACATCCAGACATTTATCTATCTATCTATCTATCTATCTATCTATCTATCTATCTATCTATCTATCTATCCATCCAAACATCCAGACATTTATGTATCTATCCATTTATGTATCTATCCATTTATGTATGTATGTATGTATGTATGTATGTATCTATCTATCTATCTATCTATCTATCTATCTATCTATCTATCTATCCAGACATCCAGACATTTATGTATCTATCTATCTATCTATCTATCTATCCATCCATCCAGACATCCATCTATTTATCTATCATCTATCTATCTATCTATCTATCTATCTATCTATCTATCTATCTATCTATCCATCCAGACATCCAGACATTTATGTATCTATCTATCTATCTATCTATCTATCCAGACATCCAGACATTTATCTATCTATCATCTATCTATCTATCTATCTATCTATCTATCTATCTATCTATCTATCTATCTATCTATCCAGACATCCAGACATTTATGTATCTATCTATCAATCTATCTATCTATCTATCTATCCAGGCATCCAGACATTTATCCATCTATCATCTATCTATCTTTCTATCTATCTGTCTATCTATCTATCTTTCTATCTATACAGACATCCAGACATTTATGTATCTATCTATATATCTATTTATCTATCTATCTGTCTGTCTATCTATCTATCTGTCTGTCTGCCTGTCTGTCTGTCTTTCTATCACGACATCCAGACATTTATGTATCCATCTATCTATCTATCTATCTATCTATCTATCTATCTATCCAGACATCCAGACATTTATCTATCTATCTATCTAACTATCATCTATCTATCTATCTATCTATCTATCTATCTATCTATCTATCCAGACATCCAGACATTTATCTATCTATCTATCATCTATCTATCTATCTCTCTCTCTCTCTCTCTATCTATCTATCTATCCAGACATCCAGACATTTATCTATCTATCTATCATCTATCTATCTATCTATCTATCTATCTATCTATCTATCTATCTATCCAGACATCCAGACATTTATGTATCTATCTATCAATCTATCTATCTATCTATCCATCCATCCATCCAAACATCCAGAAATTTATGTATCTATCCATTTATGTATCTATCTATTTATGAATCTATCTATCTATCTATCTATCTATCTATCTATCTATCTATCTATCCATCCATACATCCATCCATCCACCCAAACATCCAGAAATTTATGTATCCATTCATTTATGTATCTATTTATGAATCTATCTATCTATCCAGACATCCAGACATTTATCTATCTATAATCTATCTATCGAACTATCTATCTATCTATCTATCTATCCATCCATCCATCCAAACATCCAGAAATTTATGTATCTATCCATTTATGTATCTATCTATTTATGAATCTATCTATCTATCATCTATCTATCTATCTATCTATCTATCTATCTATCTATCTATCTATCTATCCAGATAGCCAGACATTTATGTATGTATGTATGTATGTATGAATGTATGTATGTATGTATGTATGTATGTATCCATCTATCTATCTATCTATCTATCTATCTATCTATCTATCTATCTATCTATCCAGACATCCAGACATTTATGTATCTCTCTATGTATGTATCTATGTATGTATGTATCTATCTATCTATCTATCTATCTATCTATCTATCTATCTATCCAGACATCCAGACATTTATCTGTCTATCTATCATCTATCTATCTATCTATCTATCTATCTATCTACCTACCTACCTACCTACCTACCTACCTACCTATCTATCTATCTATCTATCTATCTATCTATCTATCTATCTATCCAGACATCCAGACATTTATCTATCTATCTATCTATCTATCTATCTATCTATCTATCTATCTATCCATCCAAACATCCAGACATTTATGTATCTATCCATTTATGTATCTATCCATTTATGTATGTATGTATGTATGTATGTATGTATCTATCTATCTATCTATCTATCTATCTATCTATCTATCCATCCAAACATCCAGACATTTATGTATCTATCCATTTATGTATCTATCCATTTATGTATGTATGTATGTATGTATGTATGTATCTATCTATCTATCTATCTATCTATCTATCTATCTATCTATCTATCCAGACATCCAGACATTTATGTATCTATCTATCTATCTATCTATCTATCCATCCATCCAGATATCCATCTATCTATCTATCATCTATCTATCTATCTATCTATCTATCTATCTATCTATCTATCTATCTATCTATCTATCTATCTATCCATCCAGACATCCAGACATTTATGTATCTATCTATCTATCTATCTATCTATCCAGACATCCAGACATTTATCTATCTATCATCTATCTATCTATCTATCTATCTATCTATCTATCTATCTATCCAGACATCCAGACATTTATGTATCTATCTATCAATCTATCTATCTATCTATCTATCCAGGCATCCAGACATTTATCTATCTATCATCTATCTATCTATCTATCTATCTATCTTTATATCTATCTATCCAGACATCCAGACATTTATGTATCTATCCATTTATGAATGTATGTATGTATGTATGTATGTATGTATGTATGTATGTATCTATCTATCTATCTATCTATCTATCCAGACATCCAGACATTTATCTATCTATCATCTCACTCTCTCTCTATCTATCTATCTATCTATCCATCCATCCATCCAAACATCCAGAAATTTATGTATCTATCCATTTATGTTTCTATCTATTTATGAATCTATCTATCTATCTATCTATCTATCTATCTATCTATCTATCTATCTATCTATCTATCCATCCATCCATCCAAACATCCAGAAATTTATGTATCTATCCATTTATGTATCTATCTATTTATGAATCTATCTATCTATCCAGACATCCAGACATTTATCTATCTATCATCTATCTATCTAACTATCTATCTATCTATCTATCTATCTATCTATCTATCTATCCATCCATCCATCCAAACATCCAGACATTTATGTATCTATCAATTTATGAATCTATCTATCTATCTGTCTGTCTGTCTGTCTGTCTTTCTATCCCGAAATCCAGACATTTATGTATCTATCTATCTATCTATCTATCTATCTATCTATCTATCTATCTATCTATCTATCCAGACATCCAGATATTTATCTATCTATCTATCTAACTATCATATATCTATCTATCTATCTATCTATCTATCTATCTATCTATCTATCTATCTATCTATCTATCCTTCTATCTATCTATACAGACATCCAGACATTTATCTATCTATCTATCTATCTATCTATCTATCTATCTATCTATCTATCTATCTACCTACCTACCTACCTACCTACCTACCTACCTACCTACCTATCTATCTATCTATCTATCTATCTATCTATCTATCTATCTATCCAGACATCCAGACATTTATCTATCTATCTATCTATCTATCTATCTATCTATCTATCTATCTATCCATCCAAACATCCAGACATTTATGTATCTATCCATTTATGTATCTATCCATTTATGTATGTATGTATGTATGTATGTATGTATCTATCTATCTATCTATCTATCTATCTATCTATCTATCTATCCAGACATCCAGACATTTATGTATCTATCTATCTATCTATCTATCTATCTATCCATCCATCCAGACATCCATCTATCTATCTATCATCTATCTATCTATCTATCTATCTATCTATCTATCTATCTATCTATCTATCCATCCAGACATCCAGACATTTATGTATCTATCTATCTATCTATCTATCTATCCAGACATCCAGACATTTATCTATCTATCATCTATCTATCTATCTATCTATCTATCTATCTATCTATCTATCTATCTATCTATCTATCCAGACATCCAGACATTTATGTATCTATCTATCAATCTATCTATCTATCTATCTATCCAGGCATCCAGACATTTATCCATCTATCATCTATCTATCTTTCTATCTATCTGTCTATCTATCTATCTTTCTATCTATACAGACATCCAGACATTTATGTATCTATCTATATATCTATTTATCTATCTATCTGTCTGTCTATCTATCTATCTGTCTGTCTGCCTGTCTGTCTGTCTTTCTATCACGACATCCAGACATTTATGTATCCATCTATCTATCTATCTATCTATCTATCTATCTATCTATCTATCCAGACATCCAGACATTTATCTATCTATCTATCTAACTATCATCTATCTATCTATCTATCTATCTATCTATCTATCTATCTATCCAGACATCCAGACATTTATCTATCTATCTATCATCTATCTATCTATCTCTCTCTCTCTCTATCTATCTATCTATCTATCCAGACATCCAGACATTTATCTATCTATCTATCATCTATCTATCTATCTATCTATCTATCTATCTATCTATCTATCCAGACATCCAGACATTTATGTATCTATCTATCAATCTATCTATCTATCTATCCATCCATCCATCCAAACATCCAGAAATTTATGTATCTATCCATTTATGTATCTATCTATTTATGAATCTATCTATCTATCTATCTATCTATCTATCTATCTATCTATCCATCCATACATCCATCCATCCACCCAAACATCCAGAAATTTATGTATCCATTCATTTATGTATCTATTTATGAATCTATCTATCTATCCAGACATCCAGACATTTATCTATCTATAATCTATCTATCGAACTATCTATCTATCTATCTATCTATCCATCCATCCATCCAAACATCCAGAAATTTATGTATCTATCCATTTATGTATCTATCTATTTATGAATCTATCTATCTATCATCTATCTATCTATCTATCTATCTATCTATCTATCTATCTATCTATCCAGATAGCCAGACATTTATGTATGTATGTATGTATGTATGAATGTATGTATGTATGTATGTATGTATGTATCCATCTATCTATCTATCTATCTATCTATCTATCTATCTATCTATCTATCTATCTATCTATCCAGACATCCAGACATTTATGTATCTCTCTATGTATGTATCTATGTATGTATGTATCTATCTATCTATCTATCTATCTATCTATCTATCTATCCAGACATCCAGACATTTATCTGTCTATCTATCATCTATCTATCTATCTATCTATCTATCTATCTATCTATCTATCTATCCAGATATCCAGACATTTATGTATCTATCTATTTATCTATCTATCTATCTATCTATCTATCTATCTATCTATCTATCTATCTATCTATCTATCTATCTATATCTACAGACATCCATACATTTATGTATCTATCCATTTATGTATCTATCTATTTATCTATCTATCTATCTATCTGTCTGTCTTTCTTTCTGTCTGTCTCTCTTTCTACCCCGACATACAGACATTTATGTATCCATCTATCTATCTATCTATCTATCTATCTATCTATCTATCTATCTATCTATCTATCTATCCAGACATCCAGACATTTATCTATCTATCTATCTAACTATCATACATTTATCTATCTATCTATCTATCTATCTATCTATCTATCTATCTATCTATCTATCTATCAATCTATCCATCCATCCATCCATCCACCCAAACATCCAGAAATTTATGTATCCATTCATTTATGTATCTATCTATTTATGAATCTATCTATCTATCCAGACATCCAGACATTTATCTATCTATCATCTATCTATCTAACTATCTATCTATCTATCTATCTATCCATCCATCCATCCAAACATCCAGAAATTTATGTATCTATCCATTTATGTATCTATCTATTTATGAATCTATCTATCTATCTAACATCTATCTATCTATCTATCTATCTATCTATCTATCTATCTATCTATCTATCCAGATTTCCAGACATTTATGTATGTATGTATGTATGTATGTATGTATGTATGTATGTATGTATCCATCTATCTATCTATCTATCTATCTATCTATCTATCTATCTATCTATCTATCTATCCATCCAGACATCCAGACATTTATGTATCTATCTATGTATGTATCTATGTATGTATGTATCTATCTATCTATCTATCTATCTATTTATCTATCTATCTATCCAGACATCCAGACATTTATCTGTCTATCTATCATCTATCTATCTATCTATCTATCTATCTATCTATCTATCTATCTATCTATCCAGATATCCAGACATTTATGTATCTATCTATTTATGTATCTATCTATCTATCTATCTATCTATCTATCTATCTATCTATCTATCTATCTATCTATCTATCTATATCTACAGACATCCATACATTTATGTATCTATCCATTTATGTATCTATCAATTTATGAATCTATCTATCTATCTGTCTGTCTGTCTGTCTGTCTGTCTTTCTATCCCGACATCCAGACATTTATGTATCTATCTATCTATCTATCTATCTATCTATCTATCTATCTATCTATCTATCTATCCAGACATTCAGATATTTATCTATCTATCTATCTAACTATCATATATCTATCTATCTATCTATCTATCTATCTATCTATCTATCTATCTATCTATCTATCCTTCTATCTATCTATACAGACATCCAGACATTTATCTATCTATCTATCTATCTATCTATCTATCTATCTATCCAGACATCCAGACATTTATCTATCTATCTATCTAACTATCATACATTTATCTATCTATCTATCTATCTATCTATCATCTATCTATCTATCTATCTATCTATCCATCCATCCATCCATCCACCGAAA
>JAKOOJ010000010.1:6488597-6503597 GCA_022577455.1 Arizona elegans | reverse complement strand
TCTATCTATCTATCTATCCAGACATCCAGACATTTATCTATCTATCTATCTAACTATCATACATTTATCTATCTATCTATCTATCTATCTATCTATCTATCTATCTATCTATCCAGACATCCAGACATCCAGACATTTATCTATCTATCAATCTAACTATCATCTATCTATCTATCTATCTATCTATCTATCTATCTATCTATCTATCTATCTATCTTTATATCTATCTATCCAGACATCCAGACATTTATGTATCTATCCATTTATGTATGTATGTATGTATGTATGTATGTATCTATCTATCCATCTATCTATCTATCTATCTATCCAGACATCCAGACATTTATCTATCTATCATCTCTCTATCTATCTATCTATCTATCTATCTATCTATCTATCTATCTATCCATCCATCCAAACATCCAGAAATTTATGTATCTATCCATTTATGTATCTATCTATTTATGAATCTATCTATCTATCTATCTATCTATCTATCCATCCATCCATCCAAACATCCAGAAATTTATGTATCTATCCATTTATGTATCTATCTATTTATGAATCTATCTATCTATCTATCTATCTATCATCTATCTATCTATCTATCTATCTATCTATCTATCTATCTATCTATCCAGATAGCCAGACATTTATGTATGTATGTGTGTATGTATCCATCTATCTATCTATCTATCTATCTATCTATCTATCTATCTATCTATCCAGACATCCAGACATTTATCTGTCTATCTATCATCTATCTATCTATCTATCTATCTATCTATCTATCTATCTATCTATCTATCTATCTATATCTACAGACATCCATACATTTATGTATCTATCCATTTATGTATCTATCTATTTATCTATCTATCTATCTATCTGTCTGTCTTTCTTTCTGTCTGTCTCTCTTTCTACCCCGACATCCAAACATTTATGTATCCATCTATCTATCTATCTATCTATCTATCTATCTATCTATCTATCTATCTATCCAGACATCCAGACATTTATCTATCTATCTATCTAACTATCATACATTTATCTATCTATCTATCTATCTATCTATCTATCTATCCAGACATCCAGACATCCAGACATTTATCTATCTATCTATCTAACTATCATACATTTATCTATCTATCTATCTATCTATCTATCTATCTATCTATCCAGACATCCAGACATTTATCTATCTATCAATCTAACTATCATCTATCTATCTATCTATCTATCTATCTATCTATCTATCTATCTATCTATCTATCTATCTATCTATCTTTATATCTATCTATCCAGACATCCAGACATTTATGTATCTATCCATTTATGTATGTATGTATGTATGTATGTATGTATGTATGTATGTATGTATGTATCTATCTATCTATCTATCTATCTATCTATCTATCTATCCAGACATCCAGACATTTATCTATCTATCATCTCACTCTCTCTCTATCTATCTATCTATCTATCCATCCATCCATCCAAACATCCAGAAATTTATGTATCTATCCATTTATGTTTCTATCTATTTATGAATCTATCTATCTATCTATCTATCTATCTATCTATCTATCTATCTATCTATCCATCCATCCATCCAAACATCCAGAAATTTATGTATCTATCCATTTATGTATCTATCTATTTATGAATCTATCTATCTATCTATCATCTATCTATCTATCTATCTATCTATCTATCTATCTATCTATCTATCTATCTATCCAGATAGCCAGACATTTATGTATATATGTATGTATGTATGTATGTATGTATGTATGTATGTATGTATCCATTTATCTATCTATCTATCTATCTATCTATCTATCTATCTATCTATCCAGACATCCAGACATTTATGTATCTATCTATGTATGTATATATGTATGTATGTATCTATCTATCTATCTATCTATCTATCTATCTATCCAGACATCCAGACATTTATCTATCTATCTATCTATCTATCATCTATCTATCTATCTATCTATCTATCTATCTATCTATCTATTCAGACATACAGACATTTATGTATCTATCCATTTATGTATCTATCTATCTATCTATCATCTATCTATCTATCTTTCTATATATTATCTATCTATCTATCTATCTATTTATCTATCTATCTATCCAGACATCCAGACATTTATCTGTCTATCTATCATCTATCTATCTATCTATCTATCTATCTATCTATCTATCTATCTATCTATCCAGATATCCAGACATTTATGTATCTATCTATTTATGTATCTATCTATCTATCTATCTATCTATCTATCTATCTATCTATCTATCTATCTATCTATCTATCTATCTATATCTACAGACATCCATACATTTATGTATCTATCCATTTATGTATCTATCTATTTATCTATCTATCTAACTATCTGTCTGTCTTTCTTTCTGTCTGTCTCTCTTTCTACCCCGACATCCAGACATTTATGTATCCATCTATCTATCTATCTATCTATCTATCTATCTATCTATCTATCTATCCAGACATCCAGACATTTATCTATCTATCTATCTAACTATCATACATTTATCTATCTATCTATCTATCTATCTATCTATCTATCTATCCAGACATCCAGACATCCAGACATTTATCTATCTATCAATCTAACTATCATCTATCTATCTATCTATCTATCTATCTATCTATCTATCTATCTATCTATCTATATCTACAGACATCCATACATTTATGTATCTATCCATTTATGTATCTATCTATTTATCTATCTATCTATCTATCTGTCTGTCTTTCTTTCTGTCTGTCTCTCTTTCTACCCCGACATCCAGACATTTATGTATCCATCTATCTATCTATCTATCTATCTATCTATCTATCTATCTATCTATCCAGACATCCAGACATTTATCTATCTATCTATCTAACTATCATACATTTATCTATCTATCTATCTATCTATCTATCTATCTATCTATCTATCTATCCAGACATCCAGACATCCAGACATTTATCAATCTATCTATCTAACTATCATACATTTATCTATCTATCTATCTATCTATCTATCTATCTATCTATCTATCTATCCATCCATCCATCCACCCAAACATCCAGAAATTTATGTATCCATTCATTTATGTATCTATCTATTTATGAATCTATCTATCTATCCAGACATCCAGACATTTATCTATCTATCATCTATCTATCTAACTATCTATCTATCTATCTATCCATCCATCCATCCAAACATCCAGAAATTTATGTATCTATCCATTTATGTATCTATCTATTTATGAATCTATCTATCTATCTAACATCTATCTATCTATCTATCTATCTATCCAGATAGCCAGACATTTATGTATGTATGTATGTATGTATGTATGTATGTATCCATCTATCTATCTATCTATCTATCTATCTATCTATCTATCTATCTATCTATCCAGACATCCAGACATTTAGGTATCTATCTATGTATGTATCTATCTATGTATGTATGTATGTATCTATCTATCTATCTATCTATCTATCTATCTATCTATCTATCTATCCAGACATCCAGACATTTATCTGTCTATCTATCATCTATCTATCTATCTATCTATCTATCTATCTATCTATCTATCTATCTATCTATCCAGATATCCAGACATTTATGTATCTATCTATTTATGTATCTATCTATCTATCTATCTATCTATCTATCTATCTATCTATCTATCTATCTATCTATCTATCTATATCTACAGACATCCATACATTTATGTATCTATCCATTTATGTATCTATCTATTTATCTATCTATCTATCTATCTGTCTGTCTTTCTTTCTGTCTGTCTCTCTTTCTACCCCGACATCCAGACATTTATCTATCTATCTATCTATCTATCTATCTATCTATCCAGACATCCAGACATTTATCTATCTATCAATCTAACTATCATCTATCTATCTATCTATCTATCTATCTATCTATCTATCTATCTATCTATCTATCTATCTATCTATCTTTATATCTATCTATCCAGACATCCAGACATTTATGTATCTATCCATTTATGTATGTATGTATGTATGTATGTATGTATGTATGTATGTATGTATGTATCTATCTATCTATCTATCTATCTATCTATCTATCTATCCAGACATCCAGACATTTATCTATCTATCATCTCACTCTCTCTCTATCTATCTATCTATCTATCCATCCATCCATCCAAACATCCAGAAATTTATGTATCTATCCATTTATGTTTCTATCTATTTATGAATCTATCTATCTATCTATCTATCTATCTATCTATCTATCTATCTATCTATCCATCCATCCATCCAAACATCCAGAAATTTATGTATCTATCCATTTATGTATCTATCTATTTATGAATCTATCTATCTATCTATCATCTATCTATCTATCTATCTATCTATCTATCTATCTATCTATCTATCTATCCAGATAGCCAGACATTTATGTATATATGTATGTATGTATGTATGTATGTATGTATGTATGTATGTATCCATTTATCTATCTATCTATCTATCTATCTATCTATCTATCTATCTATCCAGACATCCAGACATTTATGTATCTATCTATGTATGTATATATGTATGTATGTATCTATCTATCTATCTATCTATCTATCTATCTATCCAGACATCCAGACATTTATCTATCTATCTATCTATCTATCATCTATCTATCTATCTATCTATCTATCTATCTATCTATCTATTCAGACATACAGACATTTATGTATCTATCCATTTATGTATCTATCTATCTATCTATCATCTATCTATCTATCTTTCTATATATTATCTATCTATCTATCTATCTATTTATCTATCTATCTATCCAGACATCCAGACATTTATCTGTCTATCTATCATCTATCTATCTATCTATCTATCTATCTATCTATCTATCTATCTATCTATCCAGATATCCAGACATTTATGTATCTATCTATTTATGTATCTATCTATCTATCTATCTATCTATCTATCTATCTATCTATCTATCTATCTATCTATCTATCTATCTATATCTACAGACATCCATACATTTATGTATCTATCCATTTATGTATCTATCTATTTATCTATCTATCTAACTATCTGTCTGTCTTTCTTTCTGTCTGTCTCTCTTTCTACCCCGACATCCAGACATTTATGTATCCATCTATCTATCTATCTATCTATCTATCTATCTATCTATCTATCTATCCAGACATCCAGACATTTATCTATCTATCTATCTAACTATCATACATTTATCTATCTATCTATCTATCTATCTATCTATCTATCTATCCAGACATCCAGACATCCAGACATTTATCTATCTATCAATCTAACTATCATCTATCTATCTATCTATCTATCTATCTATCTATCTATCTATCTATCTATCTATATCTACAGACATCCATACATTTATGTATCTATCCATTTATGTATCTATCTATTTATCTATCTATCTATCTATCTGTCTGTCTTTCTTTCTGTCTGTCTCTCTTTCTACCCCGACATCCAGACATTTATGTATCCATCTATCTATCTATCTATCTATCTATCTATCTATCTATCTATCTATCCAGACATCCAGACATTTATCTATCTATCTATCTAACTATCATACATTTATCTATCTATCTATCTATCTATCTATCTATCTATCTATCTATCTATCCAGACATCCAGACATCCAGACATTTATCAATCTATCTATCTAACTATCATACATTTATCTATCTATCTATCTATCTATCTATCTATCTATCTATCTATCTATCCATCCATCCATCCACCCAAACATCCAGAAATTTATGTATCCATTCATTTATGTATCTATCTATTTATGAATCTATCTATCTATCCAGACATCCAGACATTTATCTATCTATCATCTATCTATCTAACTATCTATCTATCTATCTATCCATCCATCCATCCAAACATCCAGAAATTTATGTATCTATCCATTTATGTATCTATCTATTTATGAATCTATCTATCTATCTAACATCTATCTATCTATCTATCTATCTATCCAGATAGCCAGACATTTATGTATGTATGTATGTATGTATGTATGTATGTATCCATCTATCTATCTATCTATCTATCTATCTATCTATCTATCTATCTATCTATCCAGACATCCAGACATTTAGGTATCTATCTATGTATGTATCTATCTATGTATGTATGTATGTATCTATCTATCTATCTATCTATCTATCTATCTATCTATCTATCTATCCAGACATCCAGACATTTATCTGTCTATCTATCATCTATCTATCTATCTATCTATCTATCTATCTATCTATCTATCTATCTATCTATCCAGATATCCAGACATTTATGTATCTATCTATTTATGTATCTATCTATCTATCTATCTATCTATCTATCTATCTATCTATCTATCTATCTATCTATCTATCTATATCTACAGACATCCATACATTTATGTATCTATCCATTTATGTATCTATCTATTTATCTATCTATCTATCTATCTGTCTGTCTTTCTTTCTGTCTGTCTCTCTTTCTACCCCGACATCCAGACATTTATGTATCCATCTATCTATCTATCTATCTATCTATCCAGACATCCAGACATTTATCTATCTATCTATCTAACTATCATACATTTATCTATCTATCTATCTATCTATCTATCTATCTATCTATCTATCTATCCAGACATCCAGACATCCAGACATTTATCTATCTATCTATCTAACTATCATACATTTATCTATCTATCTATCTATCTATCTATCTATCTATCTATCTATCTATCCAGACATCCAGACATTTATCTATCTATCAATCTAACTATCATCTATCTATCTATCTATCTATCTATCTATCTATCTATCTATCTATCTATCTATCTATCTATCTTTATATCTATCTATCCAGACATCCAGACATTTATGTATCTATCCATTTATGTATGTATGTATGTATGTATGTATGTATCTATCTATCCATCTATCTATCTATCTATCTATCCAGACATCCAGACATTTATCTATCTATCATCTCTCTATCTATCTATCTATCTATCTATCTATCTATCTATCCATCCATCCATCCAAACATCCAGAAATTTATGTATCTATCCATTTATGTATCTATCTATTTATGAATCTATCTATCTATCTATCTATCTATCCATCCATCCATCCAAACATCCAGAAATTTATGTATCTATCCATTTATGTATCTATCTATTTATGAATCTATCTATCTATCTATCTATCATCTATCTATCTATCTATCTATCTATCTATCTATCTATCTATCCAGATAGCCAGACATTTATGTATGTATGTATGTATGTATCCATCCATCTATCTATCTATCTATCTATCTATCTATCTATCTATCTATCTATCTATCTATCTATCCAGACATCCAGACATTTATCTGTCTATCTATCATCTATCTATCTATCTATCTATCTATCTATCTATCTATCTATCTATCTATCTATATCTACAGACATCCATACATTTATGTATCTATCCATTTATGTATCTATCTATTTATCTATCTATCTATCTATCTGTCTGTCTTTCTTTCTGTCTGTCTCTCTTTCTACCCCGACATCCAAACATTTATGTATCCATCTATCTATCTATCTATCTATCTATCTATCTATCTATCCAGACATCCAGACATTTATCTATCTATCTATCTAACTATCATACATTTATCTATCTATCTATCTATCTATCTATCTATCTATCTATCTATCCAGACATCCAGACATCCAGACATTTATCTATCTATCTATCTAACTATCATACATTTATCTATCTATCTATCTATCTATCTATCTATCTATCTATCTATCTATCCAGACATCCAGACATTTATCTATCTATCAATCTAACTATCATCTATCTATCTATCTATCTATCTATCTATCTATCTATCTATCTATCTATCTTTATATCTATCTATCCAGACATCCAGACATTTATGTATCTATCCATTTATGTATGTATGTATGTATGTATGTATGTATGTATCTATCTATCCATCTATCTATCTATCTATCTATCCAGACATCCAGACATTTATCTATCTATCATCTCTCTATCTATCTATCTATCTATCTATCTATCCATCCATCCATCCAAACATCCAGAAATTTATGTATCTATCCATTTATGTATCTATCTATTTATGAATCTATCTATCTATCTATCTATCCATCCATCCATCCAAACATCCAGAAATTTATGTATCTATCCATTTATGTATCTATCTATTTATGAATCTATCTATCTATCTATCTATCTATCTATCCAGATAGCCAGACATTTATGTATATATGTATGTATGTATGTATGTATGTATGTATGTATGTATGTATCCATTTATCTATCTATCTATCTATCTATCTATCTATCTATCTATCTATCTATCCAGACATCCATACATTTATGTATCTATCCATTTATGTATCTATCTATTTATCTATCTATCTATCTATCTGTCTGTCTTTCTTTCTGTCTGTCTCTCTTTCTACCCCGACATCCAGACATTTATGTATCCATCTATCTATCTATCTATCTATCTATCTATCTATCTATCCAGACATCCAGACATTTATCTATCTATCTATCTAACTATCATACATTTATCTATCTATCTATCTATCTATCTATCTATCTATCCAGACATCCAGACATCCAGACATTTATCAATCTATCTATCTAACTATCATACATTTATCTATCTATCTATCTATCTATCTATCTATCTATCTATCTATCTATCCATCCATCCATCCACCCAAACATCCAGAAATTTATGTATCCATTCATTTATGTATCTATCTATTTATGAATCTATCTATCTATCCAGACATCCAGACATTTATCTATCTATCATCTATCTATCTAACTATCTATCTATCTATCTATCCATCCATCCATCCAAACATCCAGAAATTTATGTATCTATCCATTTATGTATCTATCTATTTATGAATCTATCTATCTATCTAACATCTATCTATCTATCTATCTATCTATCCAGATAGCCAGACATTTATGTATGTATGTATGTATGTATGTATGTATGTATCCATCTATCTATCTATCTATCTATCTATCTATCTATCTATCTATCTATCTATCTATCCAGACATCCAGACATTTAGGTATCTATCTATGTATGTATCTATCTATGTATGTATGTATCTATCTATCTATCTATCTATCTATCTATCTATCTATCTATCCAGACATCCAGACATTTATCTGTCTATCTATCATCTATCTATCTATCTATCTATCTATCTATCTATCTATCTATCTATCTATCTATCTATCCAGATATCCAGACATTTATGTATCTATCTATTTATGTATCTATCTATCTATCTATCTATCTATCTATCTATCTATCTATCTATCTATCTATCTATATCTACAGACATCCATACATTTATGTATCTATCCATTTATGTATCTATCTATTTATCTATCTATCTATCTATCTGTCTGTCTTTCTTTCTGTCTGTCTCTCTTTCTACCCCGACATCCAGACATTTATGTATCCATCTATCTATCTATCTATCTATCTATCCAGACATCCAGACATTTATCTATCTATCTATCTAACTATCATACATTTATCTATCTATCTATCTATCTATCTATCTATCTATCTATCCAGACATCCAGACATCCAGACATTTATCTATCTATCTATCTAACTATCATACATTTATCTATCTATCTATCTATCTATCTATCTATCTATCTATCTATCTATCTATCCAGACATCCAGACATTTATCTATCTATCAATCTAACTATCATCTATCTATCTATCTATCTATCTATCTATCTATCTATCTATCTATCTTTATATCTATCTATCCAGACATCCAGACATTTATGTATCTATCCATTTATGTATGTATGTATGTATGTATGTATGTATCTATCTATCCATCTATCTATCTATCTATCTATCCAGACATCCAGACATTTATCTATCTATCATCTCTCTATCTATCTATCTATCTATCTATCTATCTATCTATCCATCCATCCATCCAAACATCCAGAAATTTATGTATCTATCCATTTATGTATCTATCTATTTATGAATCTATCTATCTATCTATCTATCTATCCATCCATCCATCCAAACATCCAGAAATTTATGTATCTATCCATTTATGTATCTATCTATTTATGAATCTATCTATCTATCTATCTATCATCTATCTATCTATCTATCTATCTATCTATCTATCTATCTATCTATCTATCTATCTATCTATCCAGATAGCCAGACATTTATGTATGTATGTATGTATGTATCCATCCATCTATCTATCTATCTATCTATCTATCTATCTATCTATCTATCCAGACATCCAGACATTTATCTGTCTATCTATCATCTATCTATCTATCTATCTATCTATCTATCTATCTATCTATCTATCTATCTATCTATCTATCTATCTATATCTACAGACATCCATACATTTATGTATCTATCCATTTATGTATCTATCTATTTATCTATCTATCTATCTATCTGTCTGTCTTTCTTTCTGTCTGTCTCTCTTTCTACCCCGACATCCAAACATTTATGTATCCATCTATCTATCTATCTATCTATCTATCTATCTATCTATCTATCCAGACATCCAGACATTTATCTATCTATCTATCTAACTATCATACATTTATCTATCTATCTATCTATCTATCTATCTATCTATCTATCTATCTATCTATCCAGACATCCAGACATCCAGACATTTATCTATCTATCTAACTATCATACATTTATCTATCTATCTATCTATCTATCTATCTATCCAGACATCCAGACATTTATCTATCTATCAATCTAACTATCATCTATCTATCTATCTATCTATCTATCTATCTATCTATCTATCTATCTTTATATCTATCTATCCAGACATCCAGACATTTATGTATCTATCCATTTATGTATGTATGTATGTATGTATGTATGTATGTATGTATCTATCTATCCATCTATCTATCTATCTATCTATCCAGACATCCAGACATTTATCTATCTATCATCTCTCTATCTATCTATCTATCTATCTATCCATCCATCCATCCAAACATCCAGAAATTTATGTATCTATCCATTTATGTATCTATCTATTTATGAATCTATCTATCTATCTATCTATCTATCCATCCATCCATCCAAACATCCAGAAATTTATGTATCTATCCATTTATGTATCTATCTATTTATGAATCTATCTATCTATCTATCTATCATCTATCTATCTATCTATCTATCTATCTATCTATCTATCTATCTATCCAGATAGCCAGACATTTATGTATATATGTATGTATGTATGTATGTATGTATGTATGTATGTATGTATCCATTTATCTATCTATCTATCTATCTATCTATCTATCTATCTATCTATCTATCTATCCAGACATCCAGACATTTATGTATCTATCTATGTATGTATATATGTATGTATGTATCTATCTATCTATCTATCTATCTATCCAGACATCCAGACATTTATCTATCTATCTATCTATCATCTATCTATCTATCTATCTATCTATCTATCTATCTATCTATCTATTCAGACATACAGACATTTATGTATCTATCCATTTATGTATCTATCTATCTATCTATCATCTATCTATCTATCTTTCTATATATTATCTATCTATCTATCTATCTATTTATCTATCTATCTATCCAGACATCCAGACATTTATCTGTCTATCTATCATCTATCTATCTATCTATCTATCTATCTATCTATCTATCTATCTATCTATCCAGATATCCAGACATTTATGTATCTATCTATTTATGTATCTATCTATCTATCTATCTATCTATCTATCTATCTATCTATCTATCTATCTATCTATCTATCTATATCTACAGACATCCATACATTTATGTATCTATCCATTTATGTATCTATCTATTTATCTATCTATCTATCTATCTGTCTGTCTTTCTTTCTGTCTGTCTCTCTTTCTACCCCGACATCCAGACATTTATGTATCCATCTATCTATCTATCTATCTATCTATCTATCTATCTATCTATCTATCCAGACATCCAGACATTTATCTATCTATCTATCTAACTATCATACATTTATCTATCTATCTATCTATCTATCTATCTATCTATCTATCTATCCAGACATCCAGACATCCAGACATTTATCTATCTATCAATCTAACTATCATCTATCTATCTATCTATCTATCTATCTATCTATCTATCTATCTATCTATCTATATCTACAGACATCCATACATTTATGTATCTATCCATTTATGTATCTATCTATTTATCTATCTATCTATCTATCTGTCTGTCTTTCTTTCTGTCTGTCTCTCTTTCTACCCCGACATCCAGACATTTATGTATCCATCTATCTATCTATCTATCTATCTATCTATCTATCTATCTATCCAGACATCCAGACATTTATCTATCTATCTATCTAACTATCATACATTTATCTATCTATCTATCTATCTATCTATCTATCTATCCAGACATCCAGACATCCAGACATTTATCAATCTATCTATCTAACTATCATACATTTATCTATCTATCTATCTATCTATCTATCTATCTATCTATCTATCCATCCATCCATCCACCCAAACATCCAGAAATTTATGTATCCATTCATTTATGTATCTATCTATTTATGAATCTATCTATCTATCCAGACATCCAGACATTTATCTATCTATCATCTATCTATCTAACTATCTATCTATCTATCTATCTATCCATCCATCCATCCAAACATCCAGAAATTTATGTATCTATCCATTTATGTATCTATCTATTTATGAATCTATCTATCTATCTAACATCTATCTATCTATCTATCTATCTATCCAGATAGCCAGACATTTATGTATGTATGTATGTATGTATGTATGTATCCATCTATCTATCTATCTATCTATCTATCTATCTATCTATCTATCTATCTATCCAGACATCCAGACATTTAGGTATCTATCTATGTATGTATCTATCTATGTATGTATGTATCTATCTATCTATCTATCTATCTATCTATCTATCTATCTATCCAGACATCCAGACATTTATCTGTCTATCTATCATCTATCTATCTATCTATCTATCTATCTATCTATCTATCTATCTATCCAGATATCCAGACATTTATGTATCTATCTATCTATTTATGTATCTATCTATCTATCTATCTATCTATCTATCTATCTATCTATCTATCTATCTATCTATCTATATCTACAGACATCCATACATTTATGTATCTATCCATTTATGTATCTATCTATTTATCTATCTATCTATCTATCTGTCTGTCTTTCTTTCTGTCTGTCTCTCTTTCTACCCCGACATCCAGACATTTATGTATCCATCTATCTATCTATCTATCTATCTATCCAGACATCCAGACATTTATCTATCTATCTATCTAACTATCATACATTTATCTATCTATCTATCTATCTATCTATCTATCTATCTATCTATCTATCCAGACATCCAGACATCCAGACATTTATCTATCTATCTATCTAACTATCATACATTTATCTATCTATCTATCTATCTATCTATCTATCTATCTATCTATCTATCCAGACATCCAGACATTTATCTATCTATCTATCTAACTATCATACATTTATCTATCTATCTATCTAACTATCTATCTATCTATCTATCTATCCATCCATCCATCCAAACATCCAGAAATTTATGTATCTATCCATTTATGTATCTATCTATTTATGAATCTATCTATCTATCTAACATCTATCTATCTATCTATCTATCTATCCAGATAGCCAGACATTTATGTATGTATGTATGTATGTATGTATGTATCCATCTATCTATCTATCTATCTATCTATCTATCTATCTATCTATCCAGACATCCAGACATTTAGGTATCTATCTATGTATGTATCTATCTATGTATGTATGTATCTATCTATCTATCTATCTATCTATCTATCTATCTATCTATCTATCCAGACATCCAGACATTTATCTGTCTATCTATCATCTATCTATCTATCTATCTATCTATCTATCTATCTATCTATCTATCTATCTATCCAGATATCCAGACATTTATGTATCTATCTATTTATGTATCTATCTATCTATCTATCTATCTATCTATCTATCTATCTATCTATCTATCTATCTATCTATCTATCTATATCTACAGACATCCATACATTTATGTATCTATCCATTTATGTATCTATCTATTTATCTATCTATCTATCTATCTGTCTGTCTTTCTTTCTGTCTGTCTCTCTTTCTACCCCGACATCCAAACATTTATGTATCCATCTATCTATCTATCTATCTATCTATCTATCTATCTATCTATCCAGACATCCAGACATTTATCTATCTATCTATCTAACTATCATACATTTATCTATCTATCTATCTATCTATCTATCTATCTATCTATCCAGACATCCAGACATCCAGACATTTATCTATCTATCTATCTAACTATCATACATTTATCTATCTATCTATCTATCTATCTATCTATCTATCTATCTATCTATCTATCCAGACATCCAGACATTTATCTATCTATCAATCTAACTATCATCTATCTATCTATCTATCTATCTATCTATCTATCTATCTATCTATCTATCTATCTTTATATCTATCTATCCAGACATCCAGACATTTATGTATCTATCCATTTATGTATGTATGTATGTATGTATGTATGTATCTATCTATCCATCTATCTATCTATCTATCTATCCAGACATCCAGACATTTATCTATCTATCATCTCTCTATCTATCTATCTATCTATCTATCTATCCATCCATCCATCCAAACATCCAGAAATTTATGTATCTATCCATTTAT
>JAKOOJ010000010.1:6391097-6393597 GCA_022577455.1 Arizona elegans | reverse complement strand
ATCTATCTATCTATCTATCCATCCAAACATCCAGAAATTTATGTATCTATTCATTTATGTATCTATGTATGTATGTATGTATGTATCTATCTATCTATCTATCTATCTATCTATCTATCTATCTATCTATCCATCCATCCAAACATCCAGACATTTATCTATCTATCAATTTATGAATCTATCTATCTATCTGTCTGTCTGTCTGTCTGTCTGTCTGTCTTTCTATCCCGACATCCAGACATTGATGTATCTATCTATCTATCTATCTATCTATCTATCTATCTATCTATCTATCTATCCAGACATCCAGATATTTATCTATCTATCTATCTAACTATCATATATCTATCTATCTATCTATCTATCTATCTATCTATCTATCTATCTATCTATCTATCCTTCTATCTATCTATCCAGACATCCAGACATTTATCTATCTATCTATCTATCTATCTATCTATCTATCTATCTATCTATCTATCTATCTATCTATCTACCTACCTACCTACCTACCTACCTACCTATCTATATATCTATCTATCTATCTATCTATCTATCCAGACATCCAGACATTTATCTATCTATCTATCTATCTATCTATCTATCTATCTATCTATCTATCTATCTATCCATACATCCAGACATTTATGTATCTATCTATCTATCTCTCTGTCTATCTATCTATCTATCATCTATCTATCAATCTATCTTTCTATCTATCTATCTATCTATCTATCTATCTATCTATCTATCTATCCATCCAAACATCCAGACATTTATGTATCTATCCATTTATGTATCCATCCATTTATGTATGTATGTATGTATCTATCTATCTATCTATCTATCTATCTATCTATCTATCTATCTATCCAGACATCCAGACATTTATGTATCTATCTATCTATCTATCTATCTATCTATCTATCTATCCATCCATCCAGACATCCATCTATCTATCTATCATCTATCTATCTATCTATCTTTCTATCTATCTATCTATCCATCCATCCATCCATCCATCCATCCAAACATCTAGAAATTTATGTATCTATCCATTTATGTATCTATCTATTTATGTATCCATCTATCTATCTATCTATCTATCTATCTATCTATCTATCTATCTATCTATCCAGACATCCAGACAATTATCTATCTATCTATCTAACTATCATCTATCTATCTATCTCTCTATCTCTCTATCTATCTATCTATCTATCTATCCAGACATCTAGACATTTATGTATCTATTCATTTATGAATGTATGTATGTATGTATGTATGTATGTATGTATGTATGTATGTATCTATCTATCTATCTATCTATCTATCTATCCAGACATCCAGACATTTATCTATCTATCTATCATCTATCTATCTATCTATCTATCTATCTATCTATCTATCTATCTATCATCTATCTATCTATCTTTCTATCTATTATCTAAATATCTATCTGTCTATCTATTCAGACATCCAGACATCTATCTATATATCTATGTATCTATCGATCTATCTATCTATCCAGACATCCAGACATTTATCTATCTATCATCTCTCTATCTTTCTATCTCTCTATCTATCTATCTATCTATCTATCTATCTATCTATCTATCCAGACATCCAGACATCCAGACATCTATCTATCTATCTATCTATCTATCT
This sequence comes from Arizona elegans, assembly GCA_022577455.1. NCBI lineage: Eukaryota > Metazoa > Chordata > Lepidosauria > Squamata > Colubridae > Arizona > Arizona elegans. Next base: position 6,391,929 of record JAKOOJ010000010.1, on the reverse strand, counting down.
ATCTATCTATCTATCTATCTATCTATCCAGACATCCAGACATTTATCTGTCTATCTATCATCTATCTATCTATCTATCTATCTATCTATCTATCTATCTATCTATCCAGATATCCAGACATTTATGTATCCATCTATCTATCTATCTATCTATCTATCTATCTATCTATCCAGACATCCAGACATTTATCTATCTATCTAACTATCATACATTTATCTATCTATCTATCTATCTATCTATCTATCTATCTATCTATCTATCTATCCATCCTTCCATCCATCCAAATATCCAGAAATTTATGTATCTATCCATTTATGTATCTATCTATTTATGAATCTATCTATCTATCTATCTATCTATCTATCTATCTATCTATCTATCCATCCAAACATCCAGAAATTTATGTATCTATTCATTTATGTATCTATGTATGTATGTATGTATGTATCTATCTATCTATCTATCTATCTATCTATCTATCTATCTATCTATCCATCCATCCAAACATCCAGACATTTATCTATCTATCAATTTATGAATCTATCTATCTATCTGTCTGTCTGTCTGTCTGTCTGTCTGTCTGTCTTTCTATCCCGACATCCAGACATTGATGTATCTATCTATCTATCTATCTATCTATCTATCTATCTATCTATCTATCTATCTATCTATCCAGACATCCAGATATTTATCTATCTATCTATCTAACTATCATATATCTATCTATCTATCTATCTATCTATCTATCTATCTATCTATCTATCTATCCTTCTATCTATCTATCCAGACATCCAGACATTTATCTATCTATCTATCTATCTATCTATCTATC
>JAKOOJ010000010.1:6363597-6366097 GCA_022577455.1 Arizona elegans | reverse complement strand
TGTATGTGTGTATGTATCCATCTATCTATCTATCTATCTATCTATCTATCTATCTATCTATCCAGACATCCAGACATTTATCTGTCTATCTATCATCTATCTATCTATCTATCTATCTATCTATCTATCTATCTATCTATCTATCTATCTATCTATCTATCTATATCTACAGACATCCATACATTTATGTATCTATCCATTTATGTATCTATCTATTTATCTATCTATCTATCTATCTGTCTGTCTTTCTTTCTGTCTGTCTCTCTTTCTACCCCGACATCCAAACATTTATGTATCCATCTATCTATCTATCTATCTATCTATCTATCTATCTATCTATCCAGACATCCAGACATTTATCTATCTATCTATCTAACTATCATACATTTATCTATCTATCTATCTATCTATCTATCTATCTATCTATCTATCTATCTATCTATCCAGACATCCAGACATCCAGACATTTATCTATCTATCTATCTAACTATCATACATTTATCTATCTATCTATCTATCTATCTATCTATCTATCTATCTATCTATCCAGACATCCAGACATTTATCTATCTATCAATCTAACTATCATCTATCTATCTATCTATCTATCTATCTATCTATCTATCTATCTCTCTTTATATCTATCTATCCAGACATCCAGACATTTATGTATCTATCCATTTATGTATGTATGTATGTATGTATGTATGTATGTATGTATGTATGTATGTATGTATCTATCTATCTATCTATCTATCTATCTATCTATCCAGACATCCAGACATTTATCTATCTATCATCTCACTCTCTCTCTATCTATCTATCTATCTATCCATCCATCCATCCAAACATCCAGAAATTTATGTATCTATCCATTTATGTTTCTATCTATTTATGAATCTATCTATCTATCTATCTATCTATCTATCTATCTATCTATCTATCTATCCATCCATCCATCCAAACATCCAGAAATTTATGTATCTATCCATTTATGTATCTATCTATTTATGAATCTATCTATCTATCCAGACATCCAGACATTTATCTATCTATCATCTATCTATCTAACTATCTATCTATCTATCTATCTATCTATCTATCCATCCATCCATCCAAACATCCAGACATTTATGTATCTATCAATTTATGAATCTATCTATCTATCTGTCTGTCTGTCTGTCTGTCTTTCTATCCCGAAATCCAGACATTTATGTATCTATCTATCTATCTATCTATCTATCTATCTATCTATCTATCCAGACATCCAGATATTTATCTATCTATCTATCTAACTATCATATATCTATCTATCTATCTATCTATCTATCTATCTATCTATCTATCTATCTATCTATCTATCCTTCTATCTATCTATACAGACATCCAGACATTTATCTATCTATCTATCTATCTATCTATCTATCTATCTATCTATCTATCTATCTACCTACCTACCTACCTACCTACCTACCTACCTACCTACCTACCTATCTATCTATCTATCTATCTATCTATCTATCTATCTATCCAGACATCCAGACATTTATCTATCTATCTATCTATCTATCTATCTATCTATCTATCTATCTATCTATCTATCTATCTATCCATCCAAACATCCAGACATTTATGTATCTATCCATTTATGTATCTATCCATTTATGTATGTATGTATGTATGTATGTATGTATCTATCTATCTATCTATCTATCTATCTATCTATCTATCTATCTATCTATCCAGACATCCAGACATTTATGTATCTATCTATCTATCTATCTATCTATCCATCCATCCAGACATCCATCTATCTATCTATCATCTATCTATCTATCTATCTATCTATCTATCTATCTATCTATCTATCTATCTATCTATCCATCCAGACATCCAGACATTTATGTATCTATCTATCTATCTATCTATCTATCCAGACATCCAGACATTTATCTATCTATCATCTATCTATCTATCTATCTATCTATCTATCTATCTATCTATCCAGACATCCAGACATTTATGTATCTATCTATCAATCTATCTATCTATCTATCTATCCAGGCATCCAGACATTTATCTATCTATCATCTATCTATCTATCTATCTATCTATCTTTATATCTATCTATCCAGACATCCAGACATTTATGTATCTATCCATTTATGTATGTATGTATGTATGTATGTATGTATGTATGTATGTATGTATCTATCTATCTATCTATCTATCTATCCAGACATCCAGACATTTATCTATCTATCATCTCACTCTCTCTCTATCTATCTATCTATCTATCCATCCATCCATCCAAACATCCAGAAATTTATGTATCTATCCATTTATGTTTCTATCTATTTATGAATCTATCTATCTATCTATCTATCTATCTATCTATCTATCTATCTATCTATCCATCCATCCATCCAAACATCCAGAAATTTATGTATCTATCCATTTATGTATCTATCTATTTATGAATCTATCTATCTATCCAGAC
>JAKOOJ010000010.1:6341097-6351097 GCA_022577455.1 Arizona elegans | reverse complement strand
CTATCTATCTATCTATCTATCTATCTATCTATCTATCTATCTATCTATCTATCTATCCATCCATCCAAACATCCAGAAATTTATGTATCTATCCATTTATGTATCTATCTATTTATGAATCTATCTATCTATCTATCTATCTATCTATCCATCCATCCATCCAAACATCCAGAAATTTATGTATCTATCCATTTATGTATCTATCTATTTATGAATCTATCTATCTATCTATCTATCTATCATCTATCTATCTATCTATCTATCTATCTATCTATCTATCTATCTATCTATCTATCCAGATAGCCAGACATTTATGTATGTATGTGTGTATGTATCCATCTATCTATCTATCTATCTATCTATCTATCTATCTATCTATCTATCCAGACATCCAGACATTTATCTGTCTATCTATCATCTATCTATCTATCTATCTATCTATCTATCTATCTATCTATCTATCTATATCTACAGACATCCATACATTTATGTATCTATCCATTTATGTATCTATCTATTTATCTATCTATCTATCTATCTGTCTGTCTTTCTTTCTGTCTGTCTCTCTTTCTACCCCGACATCCAAACATTTATGTATCCATCTATCTATCTATCTATCTATCTATCTATCTATCTATCTATCTATCTATCCAGACATCCAGACATTTATCTATCTATCTATCTAACTATCATACATTTATCTATCTATCTATCTATCTATCTATCTATCTATCCAGACATCCAGACATCCAGACATTTATCTATCTATCTATCTAACTATCATACATTTATCTATCTATCTATCTATCTATCTATCTATCTATCTATCTATCTATCCAGACATCCAGACATTTATCTATCTATCAATCTAACTATCATCTATCTATCTATCTATCTATCTATCTATCTATCTATCTATCTATCTATCTATCTATCTATCTTTATATCTATCTATCCAGACATCCAGACATTTATGTATCTATCCATTTATGTATGTATGTATGTATGTATGTATGTATGTATGTATGTATGTATCTATCTATCTATCTATCTATCTATCTATCTATCCAGACATCCAGACATTTATCTATCTATCATCTCACTCTCTCTCTATCTATCTATCTATCTATCCATCCATCCATCCAAACATCCAGAAATTTATGTATCTATCCATTTATGTTTCTATCTATTTATGAATCTATCTATCTATCTATCTATCTATCTATCTATCTATCTATCTATCTATCCATCCATCCATCCAAACATCCAGAAATTTATGTATCTATCCATTTATGTATCTATCTATTTATGAATCTATCTATCTATCTATCATCTATCTATCTATCTATCTATCTATCTATCTATCTATCTATCTATCCAGATAGCCAGACATTTATGTATATATGTATGTATGTATGTATGTATGTATGTATGTATGTATGTATGTATCCATTTATCTATCTATCTATCTATCTATCTATCTATCTATCTATCCAGACATCCAGACATTTATGTATCTATCTATGTATGTATATATGTATGTATGTATCTATCTATCTATCTATCTATCTATCTATCTATCTATCTATCCAGACATCCAGACATTTATCTATCTATCTATCTATCTATCATCTATCTATCTATCTATCTATCTATCTATCTATCTATCTATCTATCTATTCAGACATACAGACATTTATGTATCTATCCATTTATGTATCTATCTATCTATCTATCATCTATCTATCTATCTTTCTATATATTATCTATCTATCTATCTATCTATTTATCTATCTATCTATCCAGACATCCAGACATTTATCTGTCTATCTATCATCTATCTATCTATCTATCTATCTATCTATCTATCTATCCAGATATCCAGACATTTATGTATCTATCTATTTATGTATCTATCTATCTATCTATCTATCTATCTATCTATCTATCTATCTATCTATCTATCTATCTATCTATATCTACAGACATCCATACATTTATGTATCTATCCATTTATGTATCTATCTATTTATCTATCTATCTAACTATCTGTCTGTCTTTCTTTCTGTCTGTCTCTCTTTCTACCCCGACATCCAGACATTTATGTATCCATCTATCTATCTATCTATCTATCTATCTATCTATCTATCTATCTATCTATCCAGACATCCAGACATTTATCTATCTATCTATCTAACTATCATACATTTATCTATCTATCTATCTATCTATCTATCTATCTATCTATCCAGACATCCAGACATCCAGACATTTATCTATCTATCAATCTAACTATCATCTATCTATCTATCTATCTATCTATCTATCTATCTATCTATCTATCTATCTATATCTACAGACATCCATACATTTATGTATCTATCCATTTATGTATCTATCTATTTATCTATCTATCTATCTATCTGTCTGTCTTTCTTTCTGTCTGTCTCTCTTTCTACCCCGACATCCAGACATTTATGTATCCATCTATCTATCTATCTATCTATCTATCTATCTATCTATCTATCTATCTATCCAGACATCCAGACATTTATCTATCTATCTATCTAACTATCATACATTTATCTATCTATCTATCTATCTATCTATCTATCTATCTATCTATCTATCTATCCAGACATCCAGACATCCAGACATTTATCAATCTATCTATCTAACTATCATACATTTATCTATCTATCTATCTATCTATCTATCTATCTATCTATCTATCCATCCATCCATCCACCCAAACATCCAGAAATTTATGTATCCATTCATTTATGTATCTATCTATTTATGAATCTATCTATCTATCCAGACATCCAGACATTTATCTATCTATCATCTATCTATCTAACTATCTATCTATCTATCTATCCATCCATCCATCCAAACATCCAGAAATTTATGTATCTATCCATTTATGTATCTATCTATTTATGAATCTATCTATCTATCTAACATCTATCTATCTATCTATCTATCTATCCAGATAGCCAGACATTTATGTATGTATGTATGTATGTATGTATGTATGTATCCATCTATCTATCTATCTATCTATCTATCTATCTATCTATCTATCTATCTATCCAGACATCCAGACATTTAGGTATCTATCTATGTATGTATCTATCTATGTATGTATGTATGTATCTATCTATCTATCTATCTATCTATCTATCTATCTATCTATCCAGACATCCAGACATTTATCTGTCTATCTATCATCTATCTATCTATCTATCTATCTATCTATCTATCTATCTATCTATCCAGATATCCAGACATTTATGTATCTATCTATTTATGTATCTATCTATCTATCTATCTATCTATCTATCTATCTATCTATCTATCTATCTATATCTACAGACATCCATACATTTATGTATCTATCCATTTATGTATCTATCTATTTATCTATCTATCTATCTATCTGTCTGTCTTTCTTTCTGTCTGTCTCTCTTTCTACCCCGACATCCAGACATTTATGTATCCATCTATCTATCTATCTATCTATCTATCCAGACATCCAGACATTTATCTATCTATCTATCTAACTATCATACATTTATCTATCTATCTATCTATCTATCTATCTATCTATCTATCTATCTATCCAGACATCCAGACATCCAGACATTTATCTATCTATCTATCTAACTATCATACATTTATCTATCTATCTATCTATCTATCTATCTATCTATCTATCTATCTATCCAGACATCCAGACATTTATCTATCTATCAATCTAACTATCATCTATCTATCTATCTATCTATCTATCTATCTATCTATCTATCTATCTATCTATCTATCTATCTATCTTTATATCTATCTATCCAGACATCCAGACATTTATGTATCTATCCATTTATGTATGTATGTATGTATGTATGTATGTATCTATCTATCCATCTATCTATCTATCTATCTATCCAGACATCCAGACATTTATCTATCTATCATCTCTCTATCTATCTATCTATCTATCTATCTATCTATCTATCTATCCATCCATCCATCCAAACATCCAGAAATTTATGTATCTATCCATTTATGTATCTATCTATTTATGAATCTATCTATCTATCTATCTATCTATCTATCCATCCATCCATCCAAACATCCAGAAATTTATGTATCTATCCATTTATGTATCTATCTATTTATGAATCTATCTATCTATCTATCTATCATCTATCTATCTATCTATCTATCTATCTATCTATCTATCTATCTATCCAGATAGCCAGACATTTATGTATGTATGTATTTATGTATCCATCCATCTATCTATCTATCTATCTATCTATCTATCTATCTATCTATCTATCTATCCAGACATCCAGACATTTATCTGTCTATCTAACATCTATCTATCTATCTATCTATCTATCTATCTATCTATCTATCTATCTATCTATATCTACAGACATCCATACATTTATGTATCTATCCATTTATGTATCTATCTATTTATCTATCTATCTATCTATCTGTCTGTCTTTCTTTCTGTCTGTCTCTCTTTCTACCCCGACATCCAAACATTTATGTATCCATCTATCTATCTATCTATCTATCTATCTATCTATCTATCTATCTATCCAGACATCCAGACATTTATCTATCTATCTATCTAACTATCATACATTTATCTATCTATCTATCTATCTATCTATCTATCTATCTATCTATCTATCTATCCAGACATCCAGACATCCAGACATTTATCTATCTATCTATCTAACTATCATACATTTATCTATCTATCTATCTATCTATCTATCTATCTATCTATCTATCTATCTATCTATCCAGACATCCAGACATTTATCTATCTATCAATCTAACTATCATCTATCTATCTATCTATCTATCTATCTATCTATCTATCTATCTATCTATCTATCTATCTTTATATCTATCTATCCAGACATCCAGACATTTATGTATCTATCCATTTATGTATGTATGTATGTATGTATGTATGTATGTATCTATCTATCCATCTATCTATCTATCTATCTATCCAGACATCCAGACATTTATCTATCTATCATCTCTCTATCTATCTATCTATCTATCTATCTATCCATCCATCCATCCAAACATCCAGAAATTTATGTATCTATCCATTTATGTATCTATCTATTTATGAATCTATCTATCTATCTATCTATCCATCCATCCATCCAAACATCCAGAAATTTATGTATCTATCCATTTATGTATCTATCTATTTATGAATCTATCTATCTATCTATCTATCTATCTATCCAGATAGCCAGACATTTATGTATATATGTATGTATGTATGTATATATGTATGTATGTATGTATGTATCCATTTATCTATCTATCTATCTATCTATCTATCTATCTATCTATCTATCTATCCAGACATCCATACATTTATGTATCTATCCATTTATGTATCTATCTATTTATCTATCTATCTATCTATCTGTCTGTCTTTCTTTCTGTCTGTCTCTCTTTCTACCCCGACATCCAGACATTTATGTATCCATCTATCTATCTATCTATCTATCTATCTATCTATCTATCTATCTATCCAGACATCCAGACATTTATCTATCTATCTATCTAACTATCATACATTTATCTATCTATCTATCTATCTATCTATCTATCTATCCAGACATCCAGACATCCAGACATTTATCAATCTATCTATCTAACTATCATACATTTATCTATCTATCTATCTATCTATCTATCTATCTATCTATCTATCCATCCATCCATCCATCCACCCAAACATCCAGAAATTTATGTATCCATTCATTTATGTATCTATCTATTTATGAATCTATCTATCTATCCAGACATCCAGACATTTATCTATCTATCATCTATCTATCTAACTATCTATCTATCTATCTATCCATCCATCCATCCAAACATCCAGAAATTTATGTATCTATCCATTTATGTATCTATCTATTTATGAATCTATCTATCTATCTAACATCTATCTATCTATCTATCTATCTATCCAGATAGCCAGACATTTATGTATGTATGTATGTATGTATGTATGTATGTATCCATCTATCTATCTATCTATCTATCTATCTATCTATCTATCTATCTATCTATCTATCTATCCAGACATCCAGACATTTAGGTATCTATCTATGTATGTATCTATCTATGTATGTATGTATCTATCTATCTATCTATCTATCTATCTATCTATCTATCTATCTATCCAGACATCCAGACATTTATCTGTCTATCTATCATCTATCTATCTATCTGTCTATCTATCTATCTATCTATCTATCTATCTATCTATCTATCTATCCAGATATCCAGACATTTATGTATCTATCTATTTATGTATCTATCTATCTATCTATCTATCTATCTATCTATCTATCTATCTATCTATCTATCTATCTATCTATATCTACAGACATCCATACATTTATGTATCTATCCATTTATGTATCTATCTATTTATCTATCTATCTATCTATCTGTCTGTCTTTCTTTCTGTCTGTCTCTCTTTCTACCCCGACATCCAGACATTTATGTATCCATCTATCTATCTATCTATCTATCTATCCAGACATCCAGACATTTATCTATCTATCTATCTAACTATCATACATTTATCTATCTATCTATCTATCTATCTATCTATCTATCTATCTATCTATCTATCCAGACATCCAGACATCCAGACATTTATCTATCTATCTATCTAACTATCATACATTTATCTATCTATCTATCTATCTATCTATCTATCTATCTATCTATCTATCCAGACATCCAGACATTTATCTATCTATCAATCTAACTATCATCTATCTATCTATCTATCTATCTATCTATCTATCTATCTATCTATCTATCTATCTTTATATCTATCTATCCAGACATCCAGACATTTATGTATCTATCCATTTATGTATGTATGTATGTATGTATGTATGTATCTATCTATCCATCTATCTATCTATCTATCTATCCAGACATCCAGACATTTATCTATCTATCATCTCTCTATCTATCTATCTATCTATCTATCTATCTATCTATCCATCCATCCATCCAAACATCCAGAAATTTATGTATCTATCCATTTATGTATCTATCTATTTATGAATCTATCTATCTATCTATCTATCTATCCATCCATCCATCCAAACATCCAGAAATTTATGTATCTATCCATTTATGTATCTATCTATTTATGAATCTATCTATCTATCTATCTATCATCTATCTATCTATCTATCTATCTATCTATCTATCTATCTATCTATCCAGATAGCCAGACATTTATGTATGTATGTATGTATGTATCCATCCATCTATCTATCTATCTATCTATCTATCTATCTATCTATCTATCTATCTATCCAGACATCCAGACATTTATCTGTCTATCTATCATCTATCTATCTATCTATCTATCTATCTATCTATCTATCTATCTATCTATCTATCTATATCTACAGACATCCATACATTTATGTATCTATCCATTTATGTATCTATCTATTTATCTATCTATCTATCTATCTGTCTGTCTTTCTTTCTGTCTGTCTCTCTTTCTACCCCGACATCCAAACATTTATGTATCCATCTATCTATCTATCTATCTATCTATCTATCTATCTATCCAGACATCCAGACATTTATCTATCTATCTATCTAACTATCATACATTTATCTATCTATCTATCTATCTATCTATCTATCTATCTATCCAGACATCCAGACATCCAGACATTTATCTATCTATCTAACTATCATACATTTATCTATCTATCTATCTATCTATCTATCTATCCAGACATCCAGACATTTATCTATCTATCAATCTAACTATCATCTATCTATCTATCTATCTATCTATCTATCTATCTATCTATCTATCTATCTTTATATCTATCTATCCAGACATCCAGACATTTATGTATCTATCCATTTATGTATGTATGTATGTATGTATGTATGTATCTATCTATCCATCTATCTATCTATCTATCTATCCAGACATCCAGACATTTATCTATCTATCATCTCTCTATCTATCTATCTATCTATCTATCCATCCATCCATCCAAACATCCAGAAATTTATGTATCTATCCATTTATGTATCTATCTATTTATGAATCTATCTATCTATCTATCTATCTATCCATCCATCCATCCAAACATCCAGAAATTTATGTATCTATCCATTTATGTATCTATCTATTTATGAATCTATCTATCTATCTATCTATCATCTATCTATCTATCTATCTATCTATCTATCTATCTATCTATCTATCCAGATAGCCAGACATTTATGTATATATGTATGTATGTATGTATGTATGTATGTATGTATGTATGTATCCATTTATCTATCTATCTATCTATCTATCTATCTATCTATCTATCTATCTATCTATCCAGACATCCAGACATTTATGTATCTATCTATGTATGTATATATGTATGTATGTATCTATCTATCTATCTATCTATCTATCTATCTATCTATCTATCCAGACATCCAGACATTTATCTATCTATCTATCTATCTATCATCTATCTATCTATCTATCTATCTATCTATCTATCTATCTATTCAGACATACAGACATTTATGTATCTATCCATTTATGTATCTATCTATCTATCTATCATCTATCTATCTATCTTTCTATATATTATCTATCTATCTATCTATCTATTTATCTATCTATCTATCCAGACATCCAGACATTTATCTGTCTATCTATCATCTATCTATCTATCTATCTATCTATCTATCTATCTATCTATCTATCTATCCAGATATCCAGACATTTATGTATCTATCTATTTATGTATCTATCTATCTATCTATCTATCTATCTATCTATCTATCTATCTATCTATCTATCTATATCTACAGACATCCATACATTTATGTATCTATCCATTTATGTATCTATCTATTTATCTATCTATCTATCTATCTGTCTGTCTTTCTTTCTGTCTGTCTCTCTTTCTACCCCGACATCCAGACATTTATGTATCCATCTATCTATCTATCTATCTATCTATCTATCTATCTATCTATCTATCTATCCAGACATCCAGACATTTATCTATCTATCTATCTAACTATCATACATTTATCTATCTATCTATCTATCTATCTATCTATCTATCTATCTATCTATCCAGACATCCAGACATCCAGACATTTATCTATCTATCAATCTAACTATCATCTATCTATCTATCTATCTATCTATCTATCTATCTATCTATCTATCTATCTATCTATCTATATCTACAGACATCCATACATTTATGTATCTATCCATTTATGTATCTATCTATTTATCTATCTATCTATCTATCTGTCTGTCTTTCTTTCTGTCTGTCTCTCTTTCTACCCCGACATCCAGACATTTATGTATCCATCTATCTATCTATCTATCTATCTATCTATCTATCTATCCAGACATCCAGACATTTATCTATCTATCTATCTAACTATCATACATTTATCTATCTATCTATCTATCTATCTATCTATCTATCCAGACATCCAGACATCCAGACATTTATCAATCTATCTATCTAACTATCATACATTTATCTATCTATCTATCTATCTATCTATCTATCTATCTATCTATCTATCTATCCATCCATCCATCCACCCAAACATCCAGAAATTTATGTATCCATTCATTTATGTATCTATCTATTTATGAATCTATCTATCTATCCAGACATCCAGACATTTATCTATCTATCATCTATCTATCTAACTATCTATCTATCTATCTATCTATCCATCCATCCATCCAAACATCCAGAAATTTATGTATCTATCCATTTATGTATCTATCTATTTATGAATCTATCTATCTATCTAACATCTATCTATCTATCTATCTATCTATCCAGATAGCCAGACATTTATGTATGTATGTATGTATGTATGTATGTATCCATCT
>JAKOOJ010000010.1:6238597-6241097 GCA_022577455.1 Arizona elegans | reverse complement strand
ATCCATCCATCCAAACATCCAGAAATTTATGTATCTATCCATTTATGTATCTATCTATTTATGAATCTATCTATCTATCTATCATCTATCTATCTATCTATCTATCTATCTATCTATCTATCTATCTATCCAGATAGCCAGACATTTATGTATGTATGTATGTATGTATGTATGTATGTATGTATGTATGTATGTATGTATCCATCTATCTATCTATCTATCTATCTATCTATCTATCTATCTATCTATCTATCTATTTATCCAGACATCCAGACATTTATGTATCTCTCTATGTATGTATCTATGTATGTATCTATCTATCTATCTATCTATCTATCTATCTATCTATCTATCTATCCAGACATCCAGACATTTATCTGTCTATCTATCATCTATCTATCTATCTATCTATCTATCTATCTATCTATCTATCTATCTATCTATCTATCCAGATATCCAGACATTTATGTATCTATCTATCTATCTATCTATCTATCTATCTATCTATCTATCTATCTATCTATCTATCTATCTATCTATATCTACAGACATCCATACATTTATGTATCTATCCATTTATGTATCTATCTATTTATCTATCTATCTATCTATCTGTCTGTCTTTCTTTCTGTCTGTCTCTCTTTCTACCCCGACATCCAGACATTTATGTATCCATCTATCTATCTATCTATCTATCTATCTATCTATCTATCTATCTATCTATCCAGACATCCAGACATTTATCTATCTATCTATCTAACTATCATACATTTATCTATCTATCTATCTATCTATCTATCTATCCATACATCCATCCATCCACCCAAACATCCAGAAATTTATGTATCCATTCATTTATGTATCTATCTATTTATGAATCTATCTATCTATCCAGACATCCAGACATTTATCTATCTATCATCTATCTATCTAACTATCTAACTATCCATCCATCCAGACATCCATCTATCTATCTATCATCTATCTATCTATCTATCTTTCTATCTATATATCCATCCATCCATCCATCCATCCATCCAAACATCTAGAAATTTATGTATCTATCCATTTATGTATCTATCTATTTATGAATCTATCTATCTATCTATCTATCTATCTATCTATCTATCTATCTATCTATCTATCTATCTATCTATCCAGATATCCAGACATTTATGTATCCATCTATCTATCTATCTATCTATCTATCTATCTATCTATCTATCTATCTATGTATCTATCTATCCAGACATCCAGACATTTATCTATCTATCTAACTATCATACATTTATCTATCTATCTATCTATCTATCTATCTATCTATCTATCTATCTATCCATCCATCCTTCCATTCATCCAAACATCCAGAAATTTATGTATCTATCCATTTATGTATCTATCTATTTATGAATCTATCTATCTATCTATCTATCTATCTATCTATCTATCTATCTATCTATCTATCCATCCAAACATCCAGAAATTTATGTATCTATTCATTTATGTATCTATGTATGTATGTATCTATCTATCTATCTATCTATCTATCTATCTATCTATCTATCTATCTATCTATCTATCCATCCATCCAAAGATCCAGACATTTATGTATCTATCAATTTATGAATCTATCTATCTATCTGTCTGTCTGTCTGTCTGTCTGTCTTTCTATCCCGACATCCAGACATTTATGTATCTATCTATCTATCTATCTATCTATCTATCTATCTATCTATCCAGACATCCAGATATTTATCTATCTATCTATCTAACTATCATATATCTATCTGTCTATCTATCTATCTATCTATCTATCTATCTATCTATCTATCTATCTATCTATCCTTCTATCTATCTATCCAGACATCCAGACATTTATGTATCTATCTATCTATCTATCTATCTGTCTATCTATCTATCTATCATCTATCTATCAATCTATCTTTCTATCTATCTATCTATCTATCTATCTATCTATCTATCTATCCATCCAAACATCCAGACATTTATGTATCTATCCATTTATGTATCTATCCATTTATGTATGTATGTATGTATGTATGTATGTATGTATGTATGTATCTATCTATCTATCTATCTATCTATCTATCCAGACATCCAGACATTTATGTATCTATCTATCTATCTATCTATCTATCTATCCATCCATCCAGACATCCATCTATCTATCTATCATCTATCTATCTATCTATCTATCTATCTATCTATCTATCCATCCATCCATCCATCCATCCATCCAAACATCTAGAAATTTATGTATCTATCCATTTATGTATCTATCTATTTATGAATCTATCTATCTATCTATCTATCTATCTATCTATCTATCTATCTATCTATCTATCTATCCATCCAGACATCCAGACATTTATGTATCTATCTATCTATCTATCTATCTATCTATCTATCTATCTATCCAGACATCCAGACATTTATCTATCTATCATCTATCTATCTATCTATCTATCTATCTATCTAT
>JAKOOJ010000010.1:6198597-6201097 GCA_022577455.1 Arizona elegans | reverse complement strand
TCTATCTATCTATCTATCTTTATATCTATCTATCCAGACATCCAGACATTTATGTATCTATCCATTTATGTATGTATGTATGTATGTATGTATGTATGTATGTATGTATGTATGTATCTATCTATCCATCTATCTATCTATCTATCTATCCAGACATCCAGACATTTATCTATCTATCATCTCTCTATCTATCTATCCATCCATCCAAACATCCAGAAATTTATGTATCTATCCATTTATGTATCTATCTATTTATGAATCTATCTATCTATCTATCTATCTATCTATCCATCCATCCATCCAAACATCCAGAAATTTATGTATCTATCCATTTATGTATCTATCTATTTATGAATCTATCTATCTATCTATCTATCTATCATCTATCTATCTATCTATCTATCTATCTATCTATCTATCTATCTATCTATCCAGATAGCCAGACATTTATGTATGTATGTGTGTATGTATCCATCTATCTATCTATCTATCTATCTATCTATCTATCTATCTATCCAGACATCCAGACATTTATCTGTCTATCTATCATCTATCTATCTATCTATCTATCTATCTATCTATCTATCTATCTATCTATCTATCTATCTATATCTACAGACATCCATACATTTATGTATCTATCCATTTATGTATCTATCTATTTATCTATCTATCTATCTATCTGTCTGTCTTTCTTTCTGTCTGTCTCTCTTTCTACCCCAACATCCAAACATTTATGTATCCATCTATCTATCTATCTATCTATCTATCTATCTATCTATCTATCCAGACATCCAGACATTTATCTATCTATCTATCTAACTATCATACATTTATCTATCTATCTATCTATCTATCTATCTATCTATCTATCTATCCAGACATCCAGACATCCAGACATTTATCTATCTATCTATCTAACTATCATACATTTATCTATCTATCTATCTATCTATCTATCTATCTATCTATCTATCCAGACATCCAGACATTTATCTATCTATCAATCTAACTATCATCTATCTATCTATCTATCTATCTATCTATCTATCTATCTATCTATCTATCTATCTATCTATCTATCTTTATATCTATCTATCCAGACATCCAGACATTTATGTATCTATCCATTTATGTATGTATGTATGTATGTATGTATGTATGTATGTATGTATGTATCTATCTATCTATCTATCTATCTATCTATCTATCTATCTATCTATCCAGACATCCAGACATTTATCTATCTATCATCTCACTCTCTCTCTATCTATCTATCTATCTATCCATCCATCCATCCAAACATCAAGAAATTTATGTATCTATCCATTTATGTTTCTATCTATTTATGAATCTATCTATCTATCTATCTATCTATCTATCTATCTATCTATCCATCCATCCATCCAAACATCCAGAAATTTATGTATCTATCCATTTATGTATCTATCTATTTATGAATCTATCTATCTATCTATCATCTATCTATCTATCTATCTATCTATCTATCTATCTATCTATCTATCTATCTATCCAGATAGCCAGACATTTATGTATATATGTATGTATGTATGTATGTATGTATGTATGTATGTATCCCTTTATCTATCTATCTATCTATCTATCTATCTATCTATCTATCTATCTATCTATCCAGACATCCAGACATTTATGTATCTATCTATGTATGTATATATGTATGTATGTATCTATCTATCTATCTATCTATCTATCTATCTATCCAGACATCCAGATATTTATCTATCTATCTATCTATCTATCATCTATCTATCTATCTATCTATCTATCTATCTATCTATCTATCTATTCAGACATACAGACATTTATGTATCTATCCATTTATGTATCTATCTATCTATCTATCATCTATCTATCTATCTTTCTATATATTATCTATCTATCTATCTATCTATTTATCTATCTATCTATCCAGACATCCAGACATTTATCTGTCTATCTATCATCTATCTATCTATCTATCTATCTATCTATCTATCTATCTATCTATCTATCTATCTATCCAGATATCCAGACATTTATGTATCTATCTATTTATGTATCTATCTATCTATCTATCTATCTATCTATCTATCTATCTATCTATCTATCTATCTATATCTACAGACATCCATACATTTATGTATCTATCCATTTATGTATCTATCTATTTATCTATCTATCTAACTATCTGTCTGTCTTTCTTTCTGTCTGTCTCTCTTTCTACCCCGACATCCAGACATTTATGTATCCATCTATCTATCTATCTATCTATCTATCTATCTATCTATCTATCTATCTATCCAGACATCCAGACATTTATCTATCTATCTATCTAACTATCATACATTTATCTATCTATCTATCTATCTATCTATCTATCTATCTATCTATCCAGACATCCAGACATCCAGACATTTATCTATCTATCAATCTAACTATCATCTATCTATCTATCTATCTATCTATCTATCTATCTATC
>JAKOOJ010000010.1:5752500-5755000 GCA_022577455.1 Arizona elegans | reverse complement strand
AGGATGAATGGATCGATTGATGGATGGATGAATAGACAGATAGATAGATAAATATAGATGATAGATAGATAGATAGATAGATAGATAGACAGATAGATAGAGAGATAGAGAGATAGAGAGATAGATAGATATATAGATATGGATGGATAGATAGATAGATAGATAGATAAATAGATAGATAGATAGATGATGGATAGATAGATAGTTAGAGGATGAATGGATGGATTGATGGATGGATGAATAGACAGATAGATAGATAAATATAGATGATAGATAGATAGATAGATAGATAGATAGATGATAGAGAGAGAGATATGATAAGATAGATAGATAGATAGATAGATAGATAGATAGATAGATAGATAGATATGGAAGGATAGATAGATAGATAGGTAGATAGATAGATAGATAGATAGATAGATAGATAGATAGATATGAATGGATAGATAGATAGATAGATAGAGATAGATAGATAGATAGATAGATAGATATGGATGGATAGATAGATAGATAGATAGATAGATAGATAGATAGAAAGATAGATAGATAGATAGATAGATAGATAGGTCGGTGGGTGGGTGGGTGGGTGGGTGGGAGGATGGATTGATGGATGGATAGATAGATAGATAGATAGATAGATAGATAGATAGATAGATAGATAGATAGATACATGATGTATGTATGTATGTATGGATGGATGGATAGATAGATAGGTGGATGAATGATAGGTACATAAATAGCTAGGTTTGGATGAAATATAGATAGAAGATCGAAAGATAGATAGATAGATGGTAAGATAGATAGATTGATTGATTATAGATAGATAGATAGATAGATAGATAGATAGATAGATAGATAGATAGATAGATGATAGAGAGAGAGAGATGATAAGATAGATAGATAGATAGATAGATAGATAGATAGATAGATAGATAGACAGACAGGGATGGATAGATAGATAGATAGATAGATAGATAGATAGATAGATAGATGATAGAGAGAGATATGATAAGATAGATAGATAGATACATAGATAGATAGATAGATATGAATGGATCGATAGATAGATAGATAGATGATGGATGGATAGATAGATTGAAACATTGATTGATAGATAAATACAGTAGATAGATAGATAGATAGATAGATAGATAGATAGATAGATAGACAGAAAGACAGACAGGTGGATGAATGATCGGTACATAAATAGGTAGGTATAGATGATAGACAGACATGGAGAATAGATAGATAGATGATAGATAGATATTTAGATATGGATGGGTAGGTAGGTAGGTAGGTAGATAGATAGATAGATAGATAGATAGATAGATAGATAGATGATGTATCGATGGATGGATGGATGGATAGATAGATAGGTGGATGAATGATAGGTACATAAATAGATAGGTATGGATGATAGATCGATAGATGATAGAAAGATAGATAGATAGATGATAAGATGGATAGATTGATAGATTATAGAGAGATAGATAGATAGATAGATAGATAGATAGATAGGGATGAATAGATAGATAGATTGATAGAGAGATAGAGCGATAGAGAGATAGATGATAGAGAGAGAGAGATGATAAGATAGATAGATAGATAAATAGATAGATAGATAGATAGATAGATAGAGAGATAGAGAGATATGAATGGATAGATGGATAGATAGATAGATAGATAGATAGATAGATAGATAGATATGGATGGATGGATGAATAGATAGATAGATAGATAGATAGAGGATGAATAGATGGATTGATGGATGGATGAATAGATAGATAGATAGTTGTATTAATGATAGGTACATTAATACATAGGTATGGATGATAGACAGATATAGATGATAGATAGATAGATAGATAGATAGATAGATAGATAGATAGATCGAGAGAGAGATATGAATGGATAGATGGATAGATAGATAGATAGATATGGATGGATGAATAGATAGATAGATAGATAGAGGATGAATAGATGGATTGATGGATGGATGGATAGATAGATAGATAGATACTTGGATTAATGATGGGTACATTAATACGTAGGTATGGATGATAGACAGATATAGATGATAGATAGATAGATAGATAGATAGATAGATAGATAGATAAATAGAGGATGGATGGATGGATGGATTGATGGATGGATGGATGGATAGATAGATAGATAGAGATGGATAGATAGATAGATAGATAGATAGATAGATAGATAGATGATAGAGAGAGAGATATGATAAGATAGATAGATAGATAGATAGATAGATATGGATGGATAGATAGAGAGGTAGATAGATAGATAGATAGATAGATAGATAGATAGATAGATATGAATCGATAGATAGATAGATAGATAGATAGATAGATAGATAGATAGATGGATGGATGGATAGATAGATATATAGGTGGATGAATGATCGGTACATCACTAGAAGATAGAATAGAATAGTTAGATGATAGACAGATGATAGATAGATAGATAGATAGATAGATAGATA
>JAKOOJ010000010.1:5675000-5677500 GCA_022577455.1 Arizona elegans | reverse complement strand
GGAACAAGTTGCAACAAACTTACAATATGCGAAGCATAATACATTCTGCAATGCTAACAAACCAGGCAGGTGGTTGGCTTACACATTAAGGAAGAAACAAAGCATACGGACTATTGATAGTGTTGATATTGGTGGGAAAGAAGTTTTTCAACAGAATTTAATAAAAGAAGCTTTTCTTCAATATTACACTAAACTATATGCCAGAGAGGAGGTGCAGAATGGACTTATAGAAAAATATTTGGATAATAAAAGAGTTACAAAAATCACTGAGCAACAAAAGGAAAGAATGGATTATCCCATAACAGAGGAGGAGATAATAGCAGCAATAAAACAATTAAAAACAGCCAAAGCTCCTGGAACGGATGGTCTGACAGCAGTGTATTATAAAACTTTACAGGCAGAAATGGTGGAACAACTCAGAGACTTATTTTGCAACATACAACAAGGGGGAAAAGTACCTCCATCGTGGACTACAGCTTATATTTCTTTGATACCAAAAGAGCAAGCAGGTCCCAAAAAACCGGAGAATTACAGACCAATATCTCTTTTGAATACGGATTATAAAATTTATGCAAAAGTATTAGCCAACAGACTGATGCCAGTAATTCAAAAGGTGATTCATGATGACCAAGCGGGATTTATTGAGGGTAGGCACATGAAGGACAATGTAAGGCAAGTAATAGATTTATTGGAATATCTTGAGAAGAATAAACAGATCCCTGCAGTGCTGGTCTTTCTGGATGCAGAGAAGGCCTTTGATAGAGTGGATTGGAATTTTCTACTAAAGACATTAAAAAAGATGGACTTTAGGGACCAATATATACAGGCGGTCTCAGCAATTTATCAAGAGCAAAAGGCACAGATTATTATCAATGGAAGTCTGACAACAGAGTTTAAAATTGAAAAAGGTACAAGACAGGGATGTCCATTGTCCCCATTGTTGTTCATTTTAACACTAGAAGTCTTGTTAAATACAATAAGGGATTCTAACACATTGAAAGGTATAATGATAAGGCAAGAGGATTACAGAATAAAGGCATTTGCAGATGATCTGGTTGTTACCCTAACACAGCCAATGGAATCGATAATCCAGATGAAGGACATTATACAAGACTTTGGTAAAGTTTCAGGTTTCAGATTGAATCAGAGAAAAACTAAGATGGTAGTTAAAAATATGACACAAGATCGTAAACTGGAGTTAGAAAGAAGGGCAGGTTTTGAGATTGTACCAAAGGTAAAATATCTAGGAGTTCAGGTTGCAGAATCAAATATGAAATTGTTTCAAAATAACTATGAGGCGTTGTGGCGAGAGGTGCAAAAAGATATGGAGATTTGGAAAAAACTGCAGCTGTCTTTACTTGGAAGAATAGCAGCAGTTAAGATGAACATTTTGCCAAGATTTCTTTTTTTGTTTCAAATGATTCCGGTGCTCAAAAATGATAAACAACTAAAAGCATGGCAAACTGGTATCAACAAATTTGTTTGGAATAAGAAAAAACCAAGAGTAAAAATGAAAATTATGCAAGACATCCCAGAAAGGGGAGGTCTCAAACTTCCAAACCTACAATTATATTATGATGCAGCAGCTTTGACTTTAGTAAGTGATTGGTTTGGAGGAAAAAAGACTGGAATATTGAATGCAGAAAGTTTTGATTTGGAATTTGGATGGCACGCTTACTTATTTTATGATAGCAAAGTGGATAAAGTATTTAAAAGCCATATACTTAGAGATTCTTTGCTGAGAGTTTGGAAGAAGCACCGAAACAACTGGAATTACAAAATACCGCTATGGCTGGATCTTGGTCATACCTTGTGGAATACAAATATAATGTCACTCGGGGGGTTTTTATATAAAGAGGTTCTTTTTGCAGATGCGGGCAGATGGCAGCTGAAGACATTACAGACATTGTTGGCTGAAGGGATTAATTTAACTTGGTTACAATATAATCAATTGCAATTGAGATGGAAAGAGGACCAAAAAACTGGTATTATGATGTATGAGGAAGAATTAGTTAGACATATAAAAGAGAAAGGCCCAATGCATATTAAAAGACTTTATAATGTTTTGTTAGAAAGGGATTCAGAAACTGAACTAGTTAAAGACTG
This sequence comes from Arizona elegans, assembly GCA_022577455.1. Taxonomy (NCBI): domain Eukaryota; kingdom Metazoa; phylum Chordata; class Lepidosauria; order Squamata; family Colubridae; genus Arizona; species Arizona elegans. Next base: position 5,675,394 of record JAKOOJ010000010.1, on the reverse strand, counting down.
TATGGTTAAGTGGGCACAAAATTTTGAGGAACCAGTGATGTTGGAAACATGGGAAAAAATTTGGGTTCAGAATGTTAAATTTACACAGTCGCAGAATCTGCGGGAAAATTTCTACAAAATGTTTTATAGATGGCATTTAGATCCAAAAAAATTGTCGTGTATGTACCCTAGTGCCCAGCCTAAATGTTGGAGATGCGATTGCTTAGATGCTACATATTATCATGTTTGGTGGACCTGTAAGAAAGTTAAGGCTTTTTGGATAAAAATTTGGTGGGTCATGCAGAATGTTTTGAAGAGAAAGATTCAATTTTCTCCACAACTGTTTTTATTGGGTATAGTTAAGGGTTTTACATTGGGGGAAACAAAAATGATATTGTACATGATAACTGCAGCA
>JAKOOJ010000010.1:5622500-5625000 GCA_022577455.1 Arizona elegans | reverse complement strand
AATTGGAAGCAGAAATAAAGGATAAAGAACAGTTACTTATTAAAAACCCAACAGATGAAAGAATACTTAGTGTTATAAAACTTCTGAAAGACCAATTCCAAATGCTTATAGCGGAACAAGTTGCAACAAACTTACAATATGCGAAGCATAATACATTCTGCAATGCTAACAAACCAGGCAGGTGGTTGGCTTACACATTAAGGAAGAAACAAAGCATACGGACTATTGATAGTGTTGATATTGGTGGGAAAGAAGTTTTTCAACAGAATTTAATAAAAGAAGCTTTTCTTCAATATTACACTAAACTATATGCCAGAGAGGAGGTGCAGAATGGACTTATAGAAAAATATTTGGATAATAAAAGAGTTACAAAAATCACTGAGCAACAAAAGGAAAGAATGGATTATCCCATAACAGAGGAGGAGATAATAGCAGCAATAAAACAATTAAAAACAGCCAAAGCTCCTGGAACGGATGGTCTGACAGCAGTGTATTATAAAACTTTACAGGCAGAAATGGTGGAACAACTCAGAGACTTATTTTGCAACATACAACAAGGGGGAAAAGTACCTCCATCGTGGACTACAGCTTATATTTCTTTGATACCAAAAGAGCAAGCAGGTCCCAAAAAACCGGAGAATTACAGACCAATATCTCTTTTGAATACGGATTATAAAATTTATGCAAAAGTATTAGCCAACAGACTGATGCCAGTAATTCAAAAGGTGATTCATGATGACCAAGCGGGATTTATTGAGGGTAGGCACATGAAGGACAATGTAAGGCAAGTAATAGATTTATTGGAATATCTTGAGAAGAATAAACAGATCCCTGCAGTGCTGGTCTTTCTGGATGCAGAGAAGGCCTTTGATAGAGTGGATTGGAATTTTCTACTAAAGACATTAAAAAAGATGGACTTTAGGGACCAATATATACAGGCGGTCTCAGCAATTTATCAAGAGCAAAAGGCACAGATTATTATCAATGGAAGTCTGACAACAGAGTTTAAAATTGAAAAAGGTACAAGACAGGGATGTCCATTGTCCCCATTGTTGTTCATTTTAACACTAGAAGTCTTGTTAAATACAATAAGGGATTCTAACACATTGAAAGGTATAATGATAAGGCAAGAGGATTACAGAATAAAGGCATTTGCAGATGATCTGGTTGTTACCCTAACACAGCCAATGGAATCGATAATCCAGATGAAGGACATTATACAAGACTTTGGTAAAGTTTCAGGTTTCAGATTGAATCAGAGAAAAACTAAGATGGTAGTTAAAAATATGACACAAGATCGTAAACTGGAGTTAGAAAGAAGGGCAGGTTTTGAGATTGTACCAAAGGTAAAATATCTAGGAGTTCAGGTTGCAGAATCAAATATGAAATTGTTTCAAAATAACTATGAGGCGTTGTGGCGAGAGGTGCAAAAAGATATGGAGATTTGGAAAAAACTGCAGCTGTCTTTACTTGGAAGAATAGCAGCAGTTAAGATGAACATTTTGCCAAGATTTCTTTTTTTGTTTCAAATGATTCCGGTGCTCAAAAATGATAAACAACTAAAAGCATGGCAAACTGGTATCAACAAATTTGTTTGGAATAAGAAAAAACCAAGAGTAAAAATGAAAATTATGCAAGACATCCCAGAAAGGGGAGGTCTCAAACTTCCAAACCTACAATTATATTATGATGCAGCAGCTTTGACTTTAGTAAGTGATTGGTTTGGAGGAAAAAAGACTGGAATATTGAATGCAGAAAGTTTTGATTTGGAATTTGGATGGCACGCTTACTTATTTTATGATAGCAAAGTGGATAAAGTATTTAAAAGCCATATACTTAGAGATTCTTTGCTGAGAGTTTGGAAGAAGCACCGAAACAACTGGAATTACAAAATACCGCTATGGCTGGATCTTGGTCATACCTTGTGGAATACAAATATAATGTCACTCGGGGGGTTTTTATATAAAGAGGTTCTTTTTGCAGATGCGGGCAGATGGCAGCTGAAGACATTACAGACATTGTTGGCTGAAGGGATTAATTTAACTTGGTTACAATATAATCAATTGCAATTGAGATGGAAAGAGGACCAAAAAACTGGTATTATGATGTATGAGGAAGAATTAGTTAGACATATAAAAGAGAAAGGCCCAATGCATATTAAAAGACTTTATAATGTTTTGTTAGAAAGGGATTCAGAAACTGAACTAGTTAAAGACTGTATGGTTAAGTGGGCACAAAATTTTGAGGAACCAGTGATGTTGGAAACATGGGAAAAAATTTGGGTTCAGAATGTTAAATTTACACAGTCGCAGAATCTGCGGGAAAATTTCTACAAAATGTTTTATAGATGGCATTTAGATCCAAAAAAATTGTCGTGTATGTACCCTAGTGCCCAGCCTAAATGTTGGAGATGCGATTGCTTAGATGCTACATATTATCATGTTTGGTGGACCTGTAAGAAAGTTAAGGCTTTTTGGATAAAAATTTGGTGGGTCATGCA
>JAKOOJ010000010.1:5250000-5517500 GCA_022577455.1 Arizona elegans | reverse complement strand
TTTTAGTATGTAGCATTTTGTAGAAGTGGTCCTGTTGTTGATTGGGAGCATAAATTCCAATCAAAAGAATTTGGCCATTTGCTGAAAGTAGTTCAATTGCTACAAACCTACCATCTTGATCTGCTTCTATAAGTTTGGCTGTTAATTTTTTATTTACATAAATAACTACACCATTCTTTTTTTGGTTAGTTGAGGATATAAAATGTGTTCCTAATTTGGAATTTTTCAAATAGTTTTGATCTTGAACTGTAATATGCGTTTCTTGTAAACAAATTATATCATTATTAAATTGTTTCAAATATGTAAATACTTTCTTCCTTTTCTGTGCTGCGTTCAACCCATTCACATTCCAAGATAAGCATTTAATCATCATTATTATTAGCTCCCTTTTTCTCTTGTCTTTCCTGTTGTTGTTTTTCTTTGAGTTGCTTAGATTTTGCTTGGGTTATACGCTGATCCTTAACTTCAGCCATCCAGACCGGGTCCAGAATTGGAGAAGATTCCAACAAAGGCTCATCCAAAAAACCTCCTTCAGCGCCCTTCATTTCCTCAGATTCCTGCTTAGACTGTTCTTGTGGTTCTTGTTGAAGTTGCTTCTTATCACTCTCCTTAATCTCCAAAACTGTAGATGTACGTGGAGATGGTGTTCTTTCTTTAAAGATGGTAGTGTAAAATTGCTCCGCCTTCTCCACAGTATTCAAACGATATCTTTCTCCCTTATATCTCAGAATTATACCAGTTGGAGCATCCCACCGAAATGGTATCTGTTGGTGTTGCAATTCTTTAACAAGAAAGCCAAAGTCTTTTCTGGTTTTCAGCATTTTAGGTGGTAACTCTTTATAGACTGTAATTTGCGATCCCCCTACTTGCACAGAGGTATGAAAAGATTTTTGCAGGATATCATTTCTTATTGCTCTGTCTGTAAAATATATCACCACATCTCTAGGCAATTGTCTTTGTCTGGCCACCCAGGAATTCACTCTGTAAATTTTGTCTATTTTGTAGAAAACCATATCAGGGTTAATTTTTAAAATCACAGCCAGGGCTTCAGCACAGACCTGTCTCAAATCTTGTCTCTCCTCTTCTCTAATTCCTCGAAGCCGTATAGCGAATTCCATTGCCCTGAATTGCATCATAACGATTTCATTTTCAACTCTCTGCATTTTATCATCAACATCAAAAAATTTGTGATCATTATCTTTCATCTTAACATTGACTTCTGATTTAAATTCATCCACTTTTGAATCAACTTTAATAATAAATTCTGCCAGGCCAGACGCCACATCTGATATTTTTTTGGTCACCTTTTTTTGATTCTGTTTAATTTCCTGCATAATTTCCTGTTGAGACTTTTGAAGTTTATCATCTATTTCCTGTTGGGATTTTTGAAATTTATCATCCAAAATTTTTGAAATAAATTCTTTTAAATCTCGCATATCAAAATCTTTTTTCTGAGTTTGTAACTGTTGAGCAGGAGGAATTTGCGTTTCATGTTTACGTGTGGGGGATCCCCCCCCCTGGTATCTTCCCTTCCTGCTTCTTTGAGGCCATCCTGCCACATATGCTGGTTCTTCTAAAGAGGGAGGTTCCTTTTCCTCTCCCACCTCCACAAAGACTTCTGAAAAAGTCCCCCAGATTTATTCAAATCAAAACTGAGGTGATGCAAAGTCAAGTATTAAAAAGGGAGAAATTTTTCTCTTGTTTCTGTTGTTACAAACGAAGCAACTTTATAGGAACTTAATAACTTTGTAACAAAGCAAGATGACTTCACCAATCCACACTCGCTAGCTCGTTCACTCTAATGCTGAGCGCCATATTTTTTCAAGTCACTTTCACTCATTCGCATTTTTTTTTCCTCAAGTTAAAAAATCAGCAAAGCGCTAATACTTGCAATTCCGAGTTTCAGGGTTCAGGTGGATTTCCGCTGCTTGTTTAGGTTATTTCCTTTCTCTTTTAATGCTTCCTGCAGCCGGCTTGTTCTGCAAAAGCAGAATCGTCCCACGCCGCCCGGAGTCTCAGCAGGTTGGGAGGGAGCCGCTCCTGTTTCCTCCCCAGAAACAATTCCCTGGGGGGTTACAGGGGCTCGACCTGTGCCCTGCTGCCTCTCCTCCAAGAATCCTAAGGATTTTGAAGTTTTCAAGCCGCTTCTCGATCGCGAAGCGGCTCTACAAGCGGCTGGGCTGGCGGTGCTTCAAAAGGCACCGTCGTCGCCGAAGACAGGGAAACCGGAAGTCTCTGCATGTCATCTTTAGCATATAATTTAGTGTAATAATCTACAAAAACTTCTTTAATTAATTTTTGTTGAGAAATTTCCTTCCCTCCAATATCAATACTATCAATAGTCCGTATACTCTGCTTCTTCCTTAGTGTATAAGCCAACCATCTGCCCGGTTTGTTAGCGTTACAAAATGTATTATGTTTCGCATATTGTAAATTTGTTGCTGTTTGTTCCGCCATAAGCATTTGAAATTGATCTTTCAGAAGTTTTATAGCACCACGTATTCTTTCATCTGTTGGGTTTTTTTTAAGTAACTGTTCTTTGTTCTTTATTTCTACTTCCATTTCAGATCTTTTCTTTTGTCAATTCAGTTTATGTTTAGAGTTCATATGAATGAGTACCCCTCTCATATAAGCTTTACTCACATCCCACACAATTTCAATAGGGGTACCCTTATTCAAATTCATTTCAAAAAAATTCTTTCATCTGCTTTTTAAGTTCTGTTATATTTTTTTCATATCTAAACAAGTTTTCATTTAATCTCCATGATCTTCTCTCAGTCTTTCCCATCTCAATTTCTATCCATACTGGGCTATGGTCGGTTAGAGTCCTTGGAAAAATCTTTGTTCTTTTTGTTTTAACAAGTAAATCAGCTGATAGTAAAATAAAATCAATCCTAGAAAAAGATCTGTGTCTATCTGAGAAAAAAGTAAAGTCCAATTCTTTTGGATTATGTATTCTCCAAATATCTTTTAATTCCAAATCTTCTTTCATATCAAAAAAAGTCTGTGGTAGTCTAATCCTTGACTTCGCCAAACTCTTTTTATCTATTTTAGAGTCAATTACTCCATTCCAATCTCCCATGATTAAAATAGATCTATAGTCCCATTGCAATATTTTAGAATGCAAAGTTTTGTAGAAATGATCCTGTTGTTGATTAGGAGCATAAATTCCAATCACTAGAATTAGGCCACTTACTGTATGCAGTTCAATTGCTATAAACCTACCACCTTCATCTGCTTCTATAATTTTAGCTGACAGTCTTTTATTTATATAAATAACCACACCATTCTTTTTTTCAAAATTTGAGGCTATAAAATGTGTTCCTAATTTTGAATTTATCAAATATTTTTGATCTTGAGTTTCTTGTAGGCAAATTATATCATTATTAAATTGTCTCAAATATGTGAATAATTTCTTCCTTTTCTGTGGTGAATTTAATCCATTCACATTCCAAGATAAAAACTTAATCGTCATGTAGACTTTTTTGAAGCGACGAGCAGAATTGCCGAATATCTTCCGAATCAATAGTCTTCGGCTTTGCTTCCCCCATGGCTTCACATTCTTGTATATTACTCTTGACTCCCTTCTTATATTGATGTGGTTTGGGCCTTTCCTGTTGTTGCTTTTCTTTAAGTTGCTTAGAAATTGCTCGAGTTACACGTTGATCTTTAGCTTCAGCCATCCGGGCTAGGTCCAAAGCCACATCTCTTGTGGTCACAATCGGAGAGGGGTCTAGCAGGGGCTCCTCCAGAAAACCTCCTGTAGCACCCTGCATTTCCGCTGCCTCTGGTTCCACCTGCTTAAATTGCTCTTCCATCTCTTGCTGAAGTTGCTTCTCCTTGTCACTCTCCTTTATCTCCAACACAGTAGATGTACGTGGGGATGGTAAACTCTCTTTAAAAACATTAGAATAAAATTGTTCTGCCTTCTCAACAGTGTTTAATCGATATCTTTCTCCATTATACCTCAAAATTATGCCAGTTGGAGCGTCCCACCGAAATGGAATTTGTTGTTTTTTTAATTCATTCACTAAAAATCCAAAATCTTTTCTATCTTTTAACATCTTAGGTGGTAGCTCTTTATAGACTCCAATCTGAGTTCCCTCCACTTGCACAGCAGAGAGAAAAGACTTTTGCAAAATATCATTTCTCATTCTTCTGTCTGTGAAATATATCACCACATCTCTAGGCAGTTGTCTTTGTCTGGCCACCCACGAATTCACTCTGTAAATTTTATCCATTTTGTAAAAAATCTCTTCAGGGTTAATCTTTAACAACACAGCTAGAGCATCAGCACAAATCTGTCTCAAATCTGGTCTATCGTTCTCTTTTATGCCTCTAAGCCTTATGGTGAATTCCATGGACCTGAACTGCATCATTGTGATTTCATTTTCAACTCTCTGCATTTTGTTATCAGCATCAAAAATTTTATAGTCAGTTTCCTTCATTTTAACATTCATTTCTGATTTAAATTCTTCCAGCTTAACATCCGTTCTAATAATTGCTTCTGACAAACCAGACACCACAGTCATTAATTTATTAGTCACCTTGTCATATTTCTCTTGCACCACCTCTTTAATTTCATTAATCTCCTGCTTAATTTCCTGTTGTGACTTTTCAAATTTCTCATCCAGAGCCTGAGTAATAAAATCCTTTAAACTTTCAAAATCAAACTCTTTTTTCTGGCTCTGCTGGCTGGGAGGCTGCTGTTAAGATTTACGTGTGGGGGATCCCCCCCCCCCTGCCACCTTCCCTTCCTGTTTAGACTGCTTGGAAGCCATTCTGCCACATAGACTAGCTTTTCCAAAAAAGGAGATCCTTTTTCCTTTTCCACCACCACAAAGTCCTCTAAAAAATTCCCCCAGGTTTAATCAAATTGGGGATGAGTTTAAAATTGAAGCAAGATCAGGCTTATTTTAAAAGAATTTTTCTTTTCTTCCTTGTTACAGACAGTGCAACTTTGTAGCTAGTTGAAGTAATGTTGCTAATCCACTCTCACTTTCAGCTTGTTAACGCTGAAGCCGGGCGCCATTTTCAAGCAACTTTCACTCACTCACGCTTCTACTTTGAATCACAGGGGTGGTAATACTTGCATTTTCGAGGTTTCGAGGTTCAAGTTGTTGTTTCCCCCTGATTATTTGAATTAACTTTGTTTAGATGGAAAGGTTGCTCCTGCCGCCTTGCTCTGTGCTGGGCAGACTCGTCCCACGCCGTCCGGAGTCTCGGCGAGCTGAAAGGGAGCTGCGCCTGTTTCCTCCCCAGTAACAGCTGTCTGGGGGCTCACAGGGGCTCAACCTGCTCCTCGCCCACTCTCTTCCACAAATCCTTTGGATTTGGGAACTTCCGAGCCGCTTCTCTGGATCGAAGCGGCTCTAACAGGCAGCGGGGCTGGCGGTCCAAAAACAGGACCGTCTTTTGTCGGCAGGAAGCAAACCGGAAGTCAAACTGCTGGCTTCTTGTGCGACCCCAAACTGGAGGAGAACTGGGCAAAACGGTGTGCAGGTGCTGAGGGGGCTGTTTGTCATCCGCCAGATGAAAGGATGGACTATTGTGACTTTATTGTCGGTGTCATCTGGCCCAGTCACTGTGAGAGGGTGACTGGGATAATTATCCTCCAGACGTGGGGGGATGCCACTGGCCCCTTTCACTGCCGTGAGAGGGCAGTGAACCAGCTCCTGATATGAAGATCTACTTTGATCCAGTATTATTGGACGATCTGGTGAAGCCCTGACCAGTTGACTCTCCACCTCTGTTTTGTGCGATGTTTACGGCTGCTGACCTGCTTGCGCTGTGAGACTCCCCCCTCTCGTAGGTTTGGCCCTCCTTACTATTGAGGGCCTACCTTGATGACAGATTTTGGAATCCCGAGAGGTGGCATGCGGCGAGGAGGGGGTTGTGGGTGTTTTGGGGAAAAATTTTTGATAAGGTTTTAAAGGTTTCTGGGAGGGGGTGGGCTCGGTGGGTTTTGGGGAGAACCTGTCGGGGAGGAGGCCAGAGCCGGCTGAAGAGCACGGCACAAGAGGTGCGGGAACTGGGGTCAAGGAGGGGGTTAGAGCTTGTGTTGTGGATGGACATTACATCAGTACTGTGGGTGGGAGGGGCAGATATGGCGGGAGCAGGGGACCACATCAGGTTGTGGGAGTGCGCACCCGCTGGCTCCAAGTGGTGGCGTGCTCCAGCCTCCAATGCTCCTCTCGTTCCCCAGGTTGCACAGACCCTCAGGCCCTGGGCCTTCGGCTGATGCTGTGCAATGCCCGGTCCGTGGTAAATAAAGCCCCTCTCATTTGTGATCTTGTTCAGGAGGGGGGAGCGGACCTGGCGGGTATTACGGAGACCTGGTTGGGCCAGGAGGCGGGGGTCCCCCTCGTTGAGATGTGCCCACCCGGTTTCCGTGCATTCCATCAGCCTAGGACACAGGGGAGGGGCAGGGGGGGCGGTTGTCATTAGAGAAGGTCTTGGTCCGAGGGAGGCCACTGTTCCTCAGACGGCTGGATGTGAGTCCCTCCTTGTGAAGTGGGGTCATGGGGTGCAGATGGGCGTGCTGGTGAGGTACCTGTCTCCCTGCCACATGACGGCAGCCCTGCCCAAGCTGCTCAACGTTATAGCCACGGTGGCGGTTGACACCCCCAGGCTTATGGTCATGGGGGATTTTAACCTGCCATCCATCGGTGAGGTGTCTGAGGTGGCTCGGGAGTTCATGGCTTCCATGACGGCCACGGACCTGACCCAGTTAGTTCATGGCCCTACTCACACGGGGGGAAACATGCTAGACCTGGTTTTTGTCTTTGGTCAGTGGTTGAGTGATCTTGAGATAGGGGATATAGTGATCGAGCCCTTGTCATGGTCAGATCACTCCCTCCTTCGCTTTGACCTTCGAACCGCCGCACCCCGCCGCAGGGAGGCGGAACCATTGAGGTGGTACCGCCCCAGGCGCCTGATGGATCCTGATAGGTTCCAGATGGAGCTTGGGCCATTTCCTGAGGCTCTGGCACACGGCTTGACTGAGGAGCTGGTGGCCGCCTGGGATAGGGCGGCCGCTGGAGCTTTGGATCAGGTCGTGCCTTTGTGGCCTCTGACCCGGTGTCGATCTCGCCTGGCTCCTTGGTTCACCGAGGAGCTGAGGGAGATGAAGCGCTGGAAAAGATGCCTGGAGAGTGGTTGGAGGGCCAGCCATTCTGAATCTGACCGAACACTGGTAAGGTCTCATATTAAGACCTACCTGGTGGCGATAAAAGCAGCGAAGTATAACTATTTTGCCGCTCTTATTGCATCATCAGATAATCGCCCGGCTGCCCTGTTTAGGGTTACCCGCTCCCTGCTCCACCAGGAAGCGCGGGAGGACCCCTTGGAGAGTTGAGCCGAGGATTTTGTACAGTATCTGTATGACAAAATCGCTCAGATTCAGGAACACCTGGACTCTGACTGGGTAGATTCAGGGGGGAGGATAGAGGCAGGTCTTGTGAGTATTATCTGGGAAGAGTTTGATTCTGTGACACCCGAAGACGTGGACAGGATACTGGGTAGACTGAGCGCAGCCACAAGTTTACTGGACCCGTGTCCCTCCTGGTTGGTGCTGGCCTCTCGGGAGGTTACACGAGGCTGGCTCCAGGGGATTATAAATGCTTCTTTGAGTGAGGGTGTCTTCCCTGCCACCTTGAAAGAGGCGGTGGTGAGGCCTCTCCTCAAGAAGCCTTCCCTGGACCCGGCAGTGTTGGCAAATTATCGTCCAGTCTCCAACCTTTGCTTTGTTGTGAAGGTTGTTGAGATTGTGGTAGCACAACAGCTCCCCCAGTACCTGGATGAATCGTCATATCTGGATCCGTTCCAGTCGGGCTTCAGGCCTGGGTACAGCACGGAAACGGCATTGGTCGCCTTTGTTGATGATCTCTGGAGGGCTCGGGACAGGGGTTGTTCCTCTGTCCTAGTCCTATTAGACTTCTCAGCGGCTTTTGATACCATCGACCATGGTATCATGCTGCACCGGCTAGAGGAGTTAGGGGTGGGGGGCACCGTCCTACGGTGGTTCTCCTCCTTTCTCTTTGACCAGTCAAAGTCCGTGTTGACAGGGGGGCAGAGGTCGACCCCGAGGCCCCTTGTATGTGGGGTGCCACAAGGGTCGGTCCTCTTGCCCCTTTTGTTCAACATTTATGTGAAGCCACTGGGTGAGATCATCCGTGGTTTCGGGGTGAAGTACCATCAGTACGCTGACGACACTCAGCTGTACATCTCCACCCCGGACCACCCCAATGATGCCCTTGAAGTGATGTCCCGGTGCCTGGAGACCGTGCGGATCTGGATGGGGAGAAACAGACTCAGGCTCAACCCATCCAAGACCGAGTGGCTGTGGTTTCCGACATCCCAATATAGTCAGTTGGTGCCATCACTGACTATTGGGGGCAAGTCATTGGCCCCCACGGAGAGGTTTCGCAACTTGGGTGTCCTCCTGGACTCACGGCTGTCTTTGGAAGAGCACCTGATGGCCGTGGCCAGGGGGACTTTTTATCAGGTCCGCCTGATTCGCCAGTTGCGTCTCTTTCTGGATCGGGACTCGTTAAATACGGTCACTCATGCTCTCGTTACTTCCCGCCTGGACTACTGCAATGCTCTCTACATGGGGCTCCCCTTGAGGAGCACCCGGAGGCTCCAGCTGGTCCAGAATGCGGCCGCGCGGGTGGTTATGGGAGCGACGTGGCGCTCCCATGTGACCCCCCTCCTGCGCGAGCTGCACTGGCTCCCGGTGGTCTTCCGGGTGCGCTTCAAGGTTTTGGTTACCACCTTTAGAGCGCTCCATGGCATCGGACCGGGGTATTTACGAGACCGCCTTCTGCTACCAATAGCCTCTCACTGACCAGTACGCTCCCATAGAGAGGGGCTTCTCAGGGTGCTGTCGGCCAAACAGTGTCAACTGGCAGCCCCCAGGGGGAGAGCCTTCTCTGTGGGGGCACCTACCATCTGGAACGAGCTCCCCCCAGAGATACGGAGGATCCCGGACCTGCGCACGTTTCGTCATGCTCTCAAAACTTTTTTATTTCAGCAGGCTGGGCTGGCCTAACTCTCCTCTTTTAAATTTTTAATTCGTGATTTTATAAATTGGGTGTTTTAATCTGTGTTTCGGCCAAAATATTTAATAATTTTAAGGGATTTTTTAATATTTGTATTATCTGTATTTTATCTTGGCTGTTCACCGCCCTGAGTCCTTTGGGAGTAGGTCGGTATAGAAATTTGATTAATAAATAAATAAATAATAAATAAACCAATTGTCAATTTCTAACTATTCAGCATGAAAAATCCTAAATTAAACATTTTAAAACTTTAAACATTTTATCTCATATACCTTCTTAAAATACTATAATCTTATGTTAAACATTTTAAAAATCTCTTAATACATCAATAAGACATTAAGTCATTTCTCAAAATATAAATTTCAAGCCCTTCAGAAAGGTATCCCTCAGATTTTTAATTAGCCATTTTAATACCTCGATAACTCTTAAAAAGCTATAATTTTTACCTCAATAACTCTTAAAAAACTATCATTTTTATATCCAAAACCAATTGTAATAACACACTTCCTTTATATTATTATCTTAGAATAAACTTTAAAAATACAAATTTGATTAGGCTTCTCAACCGATTGCCAAAATCCTCCCCAAAAAAGATTAATCTTCAGTTCTTCCCTTCTTTCTGTATTTTTTTCCAGTCCTTTTTCTTTAATAATTCTTTCTTCTTCAACATTGCTCCTCCTCCTGCTTTTATTTTCGAGAATTTTAAAATTTGGATTGGTACCAGAAGGCAAAATAGAGAAATATTTGACAAATGCAGAGCTCCCACCAATAACAGAAGAAGACAGAGAAATGCTTAATAGGAAGATTACAATTGAAGAACTAAAAACAGCCCTCTCCAAACTGAAAAACAATAAAGCGCCAGGTCCCGATGGATTCCCAGGGGAAATATATAAAAAATTAGAAGAAATATTGCAACCAAAATTGGTAGAAATTTTTAATGATGCATTGATAGGCTATAAAATCCCAGAGTCGTGGAAGGATGCGCATGTTACACTTGTGCCGAAAGAAGGTGCCGACCTAAAACAAATTCAGAATTATAGACCAATTTTGCTCTTAAACACAGATTATAAACTATTCATGGGCATAATGGCAGAAAGAATGAAAAAGATACTAAATAATTGGATATATAAGGATCAGAATGGATTTCTCCCGGGGAGGCAAATTAGAGACAATTTGAGAATTGTGCTAGACACCCTAGAGTACTATGAAGAACACCCCAAAAAACAGATGGCCTTAATCTTTGTTGATGCCCAAAAGGCATTCGACAATTTAAATTGGAAATTTATGACCAAACAAATTGAGATAATGAAATTCGGAACAAATTTTGAAATGATGATCAAATCTATCTATGACAATCAAAAGGCGAGTATTTTGGTGAATGGAGATAGGACCAAAACATTTCAAATTAGCAAGGGGGTAAGGCAAGGTTGCCCCCTATCTCCACTATTGTTTATTTTGGCCCTAGAAGTTCTTTTACGGAAAATTAGAATCAACGAGGAAATAAAAGGTCTGAAGATTAGGAAGGAGATTTACAAGACGCAAGCATTCGCAGACGATGTAGCCTTAATTCTTGAGGACCCCATAGAATCGGGACCAAAAATGTTAGAGGAATTGGACAAATACGGAGAGGTGGCAGGCTTTATACTGAACAAAACTAAAACCAAAGTACTGATTAAGAATACAACCGAGAGTCAGAAAAATGAGATAGAAGAAATATTAGGACTACAGGTTGCCAAAAAAATTAAATACCTAGGAATTTGGATTACATCAAGATGTTCGACCTTAAAAGAGGACAACTATACCCCCTTAATTAGAAAAATGAAACAAGACCTTGACAGATGGAAGAAAATAAGATTGTCACTTTTGGGCAAGATAGCTGCTATTAAGATGAGTATTCTCCCCAAAATATTATTTTTATTCCAAAACATACCGGTGAATTTAGATAAAAAGTTTTTTTCAGAATTAGATAAAATTATCAGAGAATTTATATGGGAGGGGAAGAAACCAAGGTTTTCTATTAAAATTTTAAGGGGCAAAAGAGATATAGGTGGATTTGGGCTCCCCAATTGGGAAACATATTACAGGGCAGCTAAGCTAGTCTGGATAAGAGATTGGATCACCCTGGAAAACAAGAGGATTTTAACCCTAGAAGGCCACAATTTACAAAAAGGGTGGCATGCCCACATTTGGGAGGTAGAGAAGAAAAGGAAGACATATTTCCATAGACATAAAATTAGAGACTCATTGATACAAACATGGACCCCGATTAGGCAAAGATATTACAAAAAAGTCCCAACAGTGTCCCCTCTCAACAATGGAGGCCCTGATCTACCCCAATAGATGGGGAATGGAGAAAATGGGCAGGTACAAAGATATCTTAGACGAAGGAGGGAATCTTAAATCAAATGATAATTTAAGAGAGCAAGGAATAACTTTAGATTGGTGGACCTATTTACAAATAAAATCTAGATACCAGAAAGACAAAGAACAATTCGGCTTATAATTTGGACCAAATGGATTGGATAAAGTCCTGATGGGAACAGGTAAAAAGACTTTGGCTAAACTATATAATTATTTATTAGAGGACGATAAGTCCGAGGATATAACAAAGAATCAAATAAATGCATGGGAGAAAAATATTGGACGAGACATAAATTTTGGGGAATGGGAGGAGGCATGGAATAGGAACCTTAAATTGACCAGAGCGGCGACATACAAGGAAAACCATTACAAAATGCTCCATAGATGGTATCTAGCCCCGGCCAGACTAGCAAAGATATACCCTAATATACACCCCAATTGTTGGAAATGTGGCCACGGTCAAGGCACCTTCTTTCACATGTGGTGGACGTGCCCGGAAGCGAAAGGATATTGGAGTAAGATTAGGAGATGGTTATACGAAATAATTGGCGAAGATATTGAATTAACACCAGAGATATTTCTCCTGGGAATAGTAAAGAAGCCATACGGAAAGGAAAAGATTCATTTAATGATTCATATAATTACAGCCTCCAGACTGGCATACGCACAGTATTGGAAAGAGAAAACCCAACCACCAGAAGAGCTTATAATTAGGAAAATACTGGAGTGCGCAGAGATGATCAAATTAACTCATGAATTAAACGATGATGAGAAGTCAGATTATTATATTGAGTGGGAAAGGTGGTATAAGTGGATGCATGATAAAATGAAAGTAAGACCAAAAGGTGTGTTAAATAATGGTAAAAAGTAATTCGAAATTATCACCAGAATATTATTTCTGTATATAGTTAAAACACTGCACATCTGATGTAAATTGAAAATGTTAATATATTTATGTTTTTTTAAAAAAACTCAATAAAGTTTTCTAAAAAAAATAAAATAAAATAAAATTTGGATTTGAGGTTGATGTCTCTATAAAAGTTTTTGTCTTCTTAAAGTTATTTCATTTAATTTGAAACCCCCATAAATCCCTCTCAAGTCCTCCTGATTAAACTCTTCCAGAATCCTTTGCTTTCCCCTCTTGGTCTGGAAAGCATCCTTTTTATCCAAAGTCACGTTAAACTGGATTTCTGCCCCATCTTCTTCCAACAGCTCACTACTGTCTAACAAGCCTTGAAATGATACTATATTCTCCTTGGTCTCCATGTTTTGAGTCAAAACAGTTTCCTCTTCCTGAGACCTTTCATCAAAAAAACCTTTAAGACTTTCCAGTAAAGGAGTGGTTTGTGACTCAAAAATTTCATGTATTATAACTCTTATTGATGTATTTGCTGGTGTATGTAATAATAGTCCTTCAGCACTTTTAAAGGTACCAGCCATTTTTAAATTAGTTAAAATCAATTCCATAGTCTTTTGCTTTCCGCTTCCACTTTAAATTCACAGAATTTAGAAGTATAAAGTACCGTTGGAATCAATACCATAGTCTTTTTCATTTCACTAGCACTTTAAATCCTTTTTCTTGCCGGGTAATCCAGTAGCTTTTACAATGTTGCAGCTTTAACAATCACTTTCACTTATAAGTTTCATTTTGCCACCCTTAAGCGCCATCTTTTTTTCTTTGTTTTAAATGGAGTTAAAGTTTAATACTTGCATTTTCTGTTCTCCTGATTTTGCTCTGCCAGCATCCAGATTCAAATTTTCTCATAATCCTTAAAATTGCACTGCTGGTGTGGTCGCGACCCCTTGTTCTGCATAAAGCAGAATCATCCCGGATCCGGAGCACTGAAGGGCTTTCAGGGAGCTCTCATCCTGCAAGCCCCAAGCTTTAAAAAAAAAGCCTGGGGGTCTAGGGGAGCTCTACCCAGACCCTTCTGCTCTTCTCTCCCCCTTTTTCCCTGGGGGAGAGTTTCAAGCCGCTAGAACAGCTGATTTTCACTGTTCTAGCAGCAAACGGAATAACGGGGCTGGAGCTCCTGAAGGAGCATCCATTCGGGGAACGCGGAGCCACCGGAAACTCCCTCGGAGACTTATTTCGTTGGGGGTGTTACTTGGAACCCTGACAAACATGTTGCTTAATGACCATTTGAAGTTATGACAGACCTCCAAAAGCTACTTTTGTCCTGTTTTTAAAATTACAAAGGCAGCCACCCCATCATGTGATTGCATTTTGAGCACTTGGCAACCAGCTCACCTTTATGGCTATTTGCAGCATCCCAAAGTCATGTGACATTTTTTGCCAGTGTAGCCCTGCTCTATCAGCAGCATTTTTTCTATCTCACAGATTCACACACACAGAGCTGTTGCTGGTGTCTGTTCCTCTCCCTGAGCTGCCTGGTATTTCCATATAGGCAAAAATGTCTGGGACTCGCTGCAAACAACTGATCTCCGATAGGCCAGTCAGCTAGTGCTCTCTGATTGGCTGGCACCTTGTCCCTTAAACTCTGAACAGGGAGTGGACTTGTGGGAGATGTAGTCTCCAAAAGGGAGGATTGAATCAAAGTGCCAGGGAATAGAGCTTCAGGTCCCAGCAGCCCAGGGGAGAAAAAAAGGGAGAGGCAGCCTGGGGAAAGGGAAATTGGAAACAGCTGGAGAGAGAGTGCTGCTCCTGGAGGGAGAAGTGCAGATGCATCCTGGGCTGTAGACTACATTTCTGCTGCCATAAGAGAGGTGACAATCCTAGTTGAGGACGGAGGTGAGAAGTGACTGTTCCTGGGCCAGGTGCAGTTTCCTGAATCATTATCCCTGGCTGGAGAGGTGGGCCCCATAGACCTTTCCCCAGGTCTGCAGAGAGTATGCCGAGAAGGAAGTCAGAAGGATTGGTGAGAGGTCATTTTGTTACAGAAAAGAGACCACACCAGCTCTTTATCGAAAGGAAAGGTTCATTGCACAAGGTTCAGCAGCGATAGCTCAAGCAAAGTCTGAACCACGAGGGGTTTTTACATACAGGTTTATATATTCTTTTCAGTCAGTATATTCATTTCCGGATGTATACGTGATTACCATATATGGGTATAACATGCCCACTTCCTTGGTCCTGCCGGGGTAGCCCAACAAAGGTGAGATGTCACGTATACAATGAGCGGGGACTTAATCCCATCAGTCCTCTCATTCAACAATGTCACGTAGGCATTGAGAGCGGGGACTTAATCCCATCAGTCCACTTTAATTTGGCTACAAAACAGTTTCTGTGGCTTATTTGTCTTCTGCCAGAGAGCTCCAATGCAAGTTTGGGCCCCTACATTGGCTGCCATTTAACCACTGGCCAGTGGATAAGGAGGGACTGTGCCCCGGTTGGGCCCTTTGGCATTGGAGTCATTGGAACACTTCAGTCTGAGTAACATTACCTACCATAAAGGGCAGTTTCTTACATTACTGTGTTTATATTCACTATGTTTGTATGCCACTGCACTGGTGTTGGTTGCTGTTACTTGTAGTTTTACGGTTTAATTATTTTATCCTAAGGGCTATTTTAATTAAAGCCCCACAAGGTGTGTTTGGGTCAGGTGGGCTGGTCATCTGAGAAGAGAGACAGAAGGACCCGGCCATCAGTGGCTCCTTTGGGGAGTGAGCACTACACCAGTTTCTGGCATTTATTTCTGGTTTCCGGCAAAAAAACCTGCCCACTGGTCACTTAACACCTACTGCAAAACATGTTGAAAAATTGTCTGGCCATGTGATGCCTCAATGTATGACAGCAACAACTTATGACCATAATTCTGGGCTCAATTAGAGGCATAAGTAAAGGACTAGGTACCTGTAAATGCTACTAGTTATTGAAGAGGTGAAAAAGACTTTAAAATGTTGATACTTGACACTGGTGCTCTTCTTTACTAGTCTTCATCTTTCATATGTCTCATCCCTTCCCCACTTTTCACAATTCTTCTCTAGTTAGGCTATATAAATTCTTTGAAAGAATGCTTTAGAACATGCAGAAGGGTACACAGAGCATCTCTTTTTAAACTTTAAGTCAGTCCTGTCTTTTTCTAGGCTCATGTGACTGCTTTGGAAGCTGCTACTGGCTATCACTGCATGCAATGCTTCCACACATGTGCAAAGACAATTGGCAGCACCTTCCATGAGCTCAGAATAAGATGTGTCCATTTGAACTGAAGAAGTGCTTCAGCTGTGATCCAAAGTGCCTCAGCTAAGTATTTGTATATCCCCCTCCTAACCTAAGTTTGTGAAAGCATGGGAAAAACAGTGAGAAATAATCCATGAAGGTTTGTGCAAAGATCTGTAGGGAAAAAAAGTTTATTTACATCAATTAGATGAATGAGAAATTTATAGCTTCATGGATTCAGGTTACCTGTTTACGGATGGGATTGGATATACAATCTCCTCCTCAAATCTGCAAACACATGACATTTATTTTCCCATGTGACTTCCGTTCTACTTCTGGATTTCTCCTATCTGCAACACATACTGTATAGGAGAAATACTAGAATATTAAGCATACTAGAATATTAAGCATTAAGCATACCAGAACAGGGCTTCTCAAACTTAAAACATATGGATCCCCTAAAATAATGAATTGGTGTGAGTCTCCCCCAGGCTCACCTTCCTCCACTTCCATGGGAGGCTCTTCCTGGGTTTTCACTTGGGAGGGTGGGGAGGGTGTCACTCTCGGTCCTGGCACTGAAACAGCACATCCATTCAGAATGCAGTAGCCTCCTATTCAGAGGGACAGCACTTGGGATATCTGAAGGTGGCACTCAGTATGACACTCCATACCAGGAAGAAGCCAAGGAAAAGCCATTCTCAGAAAAAGATGAGACTAAGCCAGAATGCCTTGACGGGTCATTTTGGCACCACTCAGGGACAAGTTGGGGCTATCACTGCAAGTGCAAAGGCCATTGAAGGAGAGCCCAGAACATGGATCCCACACATATCCCAAGTCAGCATCAGCATCAAAGCTGACATCAGCCAGAGCACAGAACAACTCAAAGAAGTAGTACAAGATCGGAAGATGTGGAGAGGCCTGACCCATAGAATCACCAACAGTCAGCACAACTTCTCATAGCCCCATTGGATCCCAGTTCAGAGGAGGAGGAGTTGGAACTGGGACTGTCTGACAGGGATGGCACATCTCCCTTGGAATGTTTGGAGAGGCCAGGGGCTGAGGACAATGCTATCACAGGCCCTTCAGGCATTGGGGAAGGTGGTCGACTGGACGGGGAGCTGCCTGCCCTCACAGACACGGGGGAGGATTGGCTGCAGACAGGTAGTGGTGTTGAGAGGCAGCAGATCCCCTCTGATGAGGAACAGATGCCTCCCCCACGTTATCCAAGGGCACGGAGAGTAGAGTGGAGGCACGCTCAAAGGAGGTCTGTGAGGCTACTTGGGAGAAGGGTGCCCCACTCCTCCTCATAAGCAACACCTGGCTTGGGTTGACTTAAGCAGAAGCCAGGGGAAATTGTCGGGAACAATTGTGTCAACCATCCTGTTGGTAAATGCAGCAAAAGAAACTCCTGGGACATTATTTTACCAATAGTATTAATGTGGATAAAAGAAGGAATCATACAGAGTCAGCTACATGAACTCTAAAGGACCCTCTCTATTCATATTATTATAAGATAGAAAAGTGCTTGCTTGGAGATTATATTAAAAATCAGCTAAACCCCATTAAGTGGTAATATATCTTCTGATGAGACCTAGATGTCACGGAAGGACAGCCATATGGAAAACATCTGAGTGACCTCACTGTGAATGACACAAAGACATATATGTTACAAAGAGTTACTTAATCCAATAAATTTACCTAAGAACAGCAGTAAATCTCCCATTAGCAACTACAAGCACTTAAGAAAGGTTGTCTAAGCTAAGCTAAGAGCCTTGATGGTACAGTGGTCTAAGCACCCTGTTATTAACACAGCTGTCTGCAATTACTGCTGGTTCGAATCTCTCCAAGGCTCAAGGTTGACTCAGCCTTCCATCCTTTCTAAGGTAGGTGAAATGAGGACCCAGTTTGTGGGGGCAATAAGCTGACTTTGTATAAAACATACAAAAAGTATGAAGGCTATTGCTTAACGCATTGTAAGCCGCCCTGAGTCTCCGGAGAAGGGCGGCATATAAATCAATTTTTTTTAAAAAAGATAATCTTATAAACTAAAAATAATGGTTTACTAATGGTTTAGTAATTAGGAAGTGTGTCAATTATCATATGACAGGTGTGTGTTAGCCATATATGGAGAATGTATGATCTCATGTTAACCATATATGGAAAATGCATGATCTCACCGAATCCTTTGTCTTAGAAATGTATAAAAACAGTTGTATCAGAGTTCTTTCCTTGTTCAAAGCTTCAGGTACAAATCTGGCTCTGAACCTTGCGCAATAAAACTGTCTCTGGCTGACCCAGGAATGTTGTTTGGTCTCATCATTCCACAACAGTATAACTTTACTGATAATTCCACATAGGCACAGAAGTAGCAAAGCCAGTTCTACAGTTTTTGCATGAAAAGCAGCATAGGTAAAATCCCCTTTTTCCCCTGGACCTCCCCATGGTTCATTGTCCACCAATCAGTTGTATTCATTTTGTTAGTTAGTTTGCTTTATTGATTAGCCCATGGGCCATATCAAAGTGCAGAGTTCTAAACACAAATTATTACTAAAATCCGATAAAAACAATTTAAAATGGAATTGGAATAAAATACAATTTAAAATGAGATTGGAATAAAATACAATAATTTAATATATGAATAGATAAAATATGATAAAATTATATTTCTGTGTCACCCCTAACAATCTACCCCAATCAGCCCCACATATGCTGATCTTAACTGAACCATTTTTCTCTAGTACTGTGCTGTATTAAATGTTTTTTTTTCAAATTCTGGCCACACATAAGGTAAGTTGTTTTGATATGGGGTTCCCAATGGATCATTTGTTTAGTATATAGACTGAGGTACCTGTCTCTCACCCTCTTATACAAGCAACAGTCAAATAGGATGTGAGCCAGGTCTTCTACCTCAGCCGCTCTGCAAATGCAGAGACGTCCATTAAAGGGTATAGAATGGAATCTCCCATATCTGACCATTGTGTCAAGCTGTTAGAATCTCGCTCGTGTAAATATCTCCCTATGATGTTTTGGCAGTTGTAACTTTAAATAGCTGTCTATTTGAAAAGCAAGATGTTACAGTATGTACTTTAGGATCATCGGTATATGTACCATGGGATCCTTCATTAACCCTGGCAAATCATTGATGTATAAGCTAAATAAGAATGGAGCCAAGATACACCCTTGTCTTACCCCTTTATTTGTGTGAATCCTGTTAGTCAGAGCCCCATTAACCCCATACCGCACCTTCAAACAGGTACTTGTGTAAAGGGCTTTAATTAAAGCCAGCAGTCTATGTTTGTGAGAAAAATAAGAATTATTCCTGTAAAAGCATAACCTGAGTTACGCCATTTTAAAATCATGTTAAGGCTTTGTTTTACCTTGTATAACCTGATTATATAATTTAGCTGACATTTAAGAACATGAGAAAGGAAGTGTGTAATTCCTGTGTTCTTGAGGAAGTTGTGTTCTTGAGAAAGTGTTTAATATGCTCTTGGGTCAACTTGTCCTCATTAATTAAAGGAAGTACGCAATTGATGTTTTTGAGGGGTATTTCTGTTGGGAATTGGGGAATTTCCAGGGTGGAATTATATACTACATATGTTATATAAGATGTTATGTAAGATCTGAAACTGATTCCCAAGGTACTTTATTGACGTGTATTCTGATGTTCCTGAAGACTATAAAAACTCGTGTAAATCGTTTTATTTCCGTCTTTCTCTACTTCAGAGAGAAAGGCTCTTTGCAAAGAATAAACTCTGTTCCAGGATTATTTTGGTCTTTGTCTCTTTAAAACGATAATGGGATTTACCTGTCGACCACAATTGGCGCCCGAACAGGGACTGAAAACATTTTGTCTGGAAGGGAACTCCCTGATACGTGCGCACAAACACTGATTTCAGTGAGATGGGGTTATTTCCTTTCCAGCTGGAATTGCTTTTCTATGAACCTTGAGGCAGAGACCTGAATGCCTGGACAGAGAGGAACGTCCCTGAAGACTTCGGTGCACCAGGAGTGAGTATATGTTTTCTCTTTGGTGGTTTGGATTGGTGTATGTTTGTGTGTGTATGGCCTGTATGATTTGTGTGTATAATTAGTGTAATACAGGTTGGGGAAAGTATGGGGCCTTTACTAGGGAAAGGTGCTGCTGAGACTGAAATATCCTCCATTCCCCATATCTCCATTAGGGACATTGTTAACACAGTGGTCAGAGGATTGATTGAAAGCTTGTACAAAGGTATTAGATAAGGTGACTATGATTAATTATTGTAAGGAGGTTTGTGTTGATACAGCCTAATTATAGGTGGAGTAGGTTTGGGGAGTCAGACCCATATTGGATCAATGTTTTGAAGAACATTTTGGTGAAAAAAGAAGTTGAAAGCTCAATTGTTATATGTTGAACCTCAGTTCCATGTTTAGTAGTTTAACCCCTCTTCCCCAAGAATTTCTAGAGTTTTGTATGGGAAGGAAGAAGAAGAAGAAGGTTGGAATCCTTTAGCTTATGCTACATGCCCACCTACCCCTCCTTTGTATAATCCAAGTTGTGGGTGAAATTGATGTTGCTGCTGGGAGCAGAGAGGAAGAGACTTCAGCAGGGCAGTAATATAGATAGCTGGAGAAGGAGTTGGGTGAATTATTAGTAATTGTGAAACAGAATCCATCCACTTCTCCTCATGTTACATGTTCACTAACTAAAGGAATGTTTCCTTTAAGAGGAATGCCGAATGGTATTGTGGCTTTTGTGAATGTGTCTTTGACATCTTCTGATCTGGAAGATTATAAAAGAAACATGCCTTCTTTCTAGGCGGATCTGATCAAGTTGTCTGAGTCATTGGATTTATTCCTGAGACCCAATCTGTATACTTTTGCAGAGTTACAGCATATATTGGGTTATTTGTTCTCCCCTGAGGAGAGGTCACAAATTTGAAAGGCAGCTATGGCTTTTTTTGGGGGGGATAAAACCCAAGTGGGGGCTGTTCAGCCCGTTGCTGCAGATGTTAAGTCTCCATTAGTTGATCCTGGCTGGAATAATCATAATTTAGCTGATCGGGAGCAAATGGAGGGAGTTAAGACAGCTGTACCTCAAGGAAGAAACAAAAGTTTTTGGACGTGGAACAGTTGTGAGAAGAAACACCATTTGTGTTTCTGGAAAATATTAAGGACAATTTGAATAAGCACACTGGTCTTTCTCCTGAAACGCCGGCTTATGAGTCCTTAATGAAAATGAAATTTGTGATGAAATCATGGCCAGACATACAGAAGCTACTACTGATATTGCTGCTCTGTTGAAAGAAGCTCAAAAGGTCTATGTGAATAGGGACGAGGCCAAGACTAGAAGAGAAAAAGAAAGAAAGAAAAGTCGGATGATGGTGTCTGTGTTGAAACAGACAGGAGAGGGAAAGGAGTTAGGTAGAAGAGGAAAAGGTTTTGTGAAACTTTGGTTGCAATGTGGCAACAGTGTCCTGGAATTGGGAGAGGATTACTCCAGTGGAAAAAGTCTAGTGTTGGTGGATTGGAAAGCAAAAAGTGCTTTGTGTGTGTAAAGGAGAGGCATTTTGCTAGGATTTGTCCTGAGAAGAGGATGATTAGTGGGTCCAGAAGAGGAAGATCATGTGTTTCTAATATATACAGGTGTGACTAGAACCTCTATTTGTAAATTGCCTAGAGGAGTGCATCCCACAGGTGTAACTATTAAGATAAGGGGTGTCAAGAGTATACCTTTTGATGTGCCATTGTTGAAGAATGTGCAATTGAGTTGTGGAAAGTGTATTATATGTTTGAATGTGATATTTGTTCCAGAAGTAGGTCTTAATCTGCTTGGGAGAGATGCATTGTCTCTTCTGGGATGTGAGCTTGGTATACAGATAGTTCTTGTTCTTGGATGAGGCAGAGAACTCTGTAGAAATGTGGTAAGGAAGGGTTATTGTTCTTCCTACCTGAGGTTGAATGCGAATATTTTGTTTTTGATTAATGTGATGTGATGGTGATATGTGTGTGCCAGCTAATTAAGTGACCTTCTTGGTTTAAGCCTGGAGCTGTGGAGGACAGGTGTGGTTAGGGCCCGAAATCAAGTTTTTGATTAAAAACCGCATCCTGAAGTTTTCCACTGCTTGAGGAATGGGCTACAAGATGTCAAGGATGAAAATGAAATGGGTATCTGAAGGGATGGAACCTTTCCAGGTTTTATTCCAGGTTTGCAAATGTTGTTAAATGATATGTGTGTGTGATGAGAGTTGTTTAGGCAATAGAGCTCATTGTCTTGTAAAATAAAAATAATACTGGGAATGATAATAAAGTTCCCTGAAGTATTTATGCTGACTAATTGGCAGGGAAAAGGCATGTGTGTGTTGGAATACACTAAAAGGTCTGATTGCAGAATAAATATGAGTGTGTGTGGTAAGCTCTTAAATGGGGGTGGTAAGGTGATCCTGATATTTGTGAATGCCTGTGCGTTGAACCCCTGAGAAATCTTCCTTTGTATATTGAAATAGTGAGTGGCAAGAGTTTGTTGTTGTAGTTGTTGTTATGTTGTAATAGCAAGTGTTTGAATGAGCAAGTGAGAGATGAGAGAGATCCTATGGAGAAGTAGGATTAGGTAAAGGTATTTGCGATATAAATTGGAGACAGGAGTAGTATTTTTCTTCTCTATATTTTCCCCGTCTTTTTGTTCTGAACAAGAGAAGTAGAAAAAGGGAGAGGGAAGGTGCGGTTTGTTTTCCCTTTTACACATTTTTTTTTCCTTTGCTGAGTTTGTCTGAGAGAAAGGAGGGGCGAATGGGTGATTTGATCCTGCATTGTTTCTGACTGCATTGGCAGCTATGTAGATGTATTTATATAACTGTTTGTGCTGTCAGGAGGCAATTCTTGGCAACCAAATCCAAGTCTCCTTTAAAATTGCTCTTAGTATTATCCTTGTTCTCCCCTCTGTCTCCTAATGGAGCCTCATTTTCCAGAGAAAGACCATCCTTCTCCTCCCACTCCAGCAAGGAAGAGGGCTTATTTACTGAGGTTATGAGGGGGGAAGAGCAAAAAGAAGAAGACTTACTTGCAGAATCCATTATTTGAAATAAGTACTTTATTGTCTGGTTGTCGTTAACGCCATGTTGTGTTTGGGGTTTACTCCCAACTGTATTTCCAATTTATATCTCCCTTTAAGTTTTCTTTTCAAGACCCTTTTTGCTTTTGTTGCTGGCCTTTGTTTTTGCATCCTTGGGTGGTTTAATTTTTTAAAAAAAAACATACTCCTACAGCATCGGCAAATGCTGATAAATTCCGGAACTCATAATCTAAAACCTAAATCCTATGTAATCCTAAATCTTAAAAACCTAAAATTACTACTAATAAAATAAAACTAACTTAACTAATTTATGTTGTTGTTGTTAGTTGAGAAATCATGTCCGACCCATTGCAAACCCATGGACAACGTTCCTCCAGGCCTTCCTGTCCTCTACCATCCTCTGGAGTCCATTTAAGATCACGCCTACTGCTTCAGTGACTCCATCCAGCCACCTCATTCTCTGTCGTCCCCTTCTTCTTTTGCCCTCAATCTTTCCCAGCATTAGGCTCTTTTCCAGTGAGTCCTTCCTTCTCATTAGGTGGCTAAAGTATTTGAGTTTCATCTTCAGGATCTGGCCTTCTAAAGAACAGTCAGGGTTGATCTCCTCTAGGACTGACCGGTTTGTTCGCCTTGCAGTCCAAGGGACTCGCAGGAGTCTTCTCCAGCACCACAGTTCAAAGGCCTCAATTCTTTGGTGCTCAGCCTTCCTTATGGTCCAACTTTCACAGCCATACATTGCAACTGGGAAAACCATAGCCTTGACTATATGCACCTTTGTTGGCAGGGTGATGTCTCTGCTTTTTAGTATGCTGTCTAGATTTGCCATAGCTTTCCTCCCCAAGATCAAGCGTCTTTTAATTTCTTGGCTGCAGTCCCCATCTGCGGTGGTCTTGGAGCCCAGGAAAATAAAATCTGTCACTACCTCCATTTCTTCCCCATCTATTTGCCAGGAATTGAGAGGGCCGGATGCCATGATCTTAGTTTTCTTTTTTTTTTAATTTTTTTTAATTTTTCAAAAATAAAAACAAAACAGAACATAAAAAAATTATCATTCCATACAATCAAAGACAGTGTTTCAGTCGGTGGCATTTTTTGTGCTCCTCCTCTCTTCAATTTATCACTAAACATGCTAGCTTATTTCCAAAGATTTCAACATCCATTTATATCATAATTATTTCCAATTCTTATTCTCTATCCATTGGTAAAATAAATCCCATATCAAATGGGATTTATTTTAGGACCCGGGTACTTACAGGACTGCCTGCTGCCACCAGTAGCCTCTCACCGGCCAGTATGCTCTCATAGAGAGGGGCTCCTCAGCGTGCCGTCGGCCAAACAGTGTCGACTGGCGGCCCCCAGGGGGAGAACCTTCTCTGTGGGGGCACCTGCTATCTGGAATGAGCTCCCCACAGAGATACGGAGGATCCTGGATTTACTCACCTTCTGCCATGCCCTCAAGACCTTTTTATTTCAACAGGCTGGCCTGGCCTAACTTCCCTTTTTAATTGTAAATTTTAAATCTGTTTTAAAATTTTAGGGGTATTTTAATCTGTTCCGGGCCAAATGATTTAATTGGGTTTTATATTGTCTTATAAATTTTGTAGTCTGTATGTTTTATCTCTTTGGCTGTTCACCGCCCTGAGTCCTTCGGGAGTAGGGCGGTATATAAATCTAATAAAATGAAATGAAAATGAAAAATGAAATAATATTGTCTATCTTCCTGCTCTCTTATTTCAAATGTCAATTTACTCATCTCAGCACATTCCATCATTTTCTTAATAATGTCTTCATCATTAGGTAACTTTTCTCCTTTCCAATTTTTAGCAAATACAATTCTGGCTGCTGTCAAAAGATTCACAATTAAGTATTGCAGTTCTTTATTATACATCACCGGTATGAACCCTAATAAAAATATCTCTGGTTTAAAGTCAATATGTCTCTTTGTCATTTTTTCCAACCACGTGTGTATCTTAGTCCAATATCTCCTTGCTTCTACGCATGTCCACCACATGTAGAAATAGGATCCTGGAGTCTGATGACATTTCCAACATTTCTCCGATTTATTCTGGAACATTCTGGCTATTCTCGACGGGGATAGATGCCACCTGTAAAACATCTTATACAAATTCTCCTTATATGCTGTAGACATTGTCATTTTATAATTATGTGACCACAATTTTTGCCATTTCTCTAAATCAATACCATAACCAAAATGCTTCCCCCATGCTATCATTGATTCTTTAACTTGTTCTTCTTCCAGTTTAACCTCTAACAAATAACCATATAGCTTTTTAATTACATGATCATCAGAACCCATCACAATCTTATCTAAATTAGTCAATACTTTATAGAAACTTTCTTGTTTAAGATCTTCTCGATATCTAGAGAGTATTTGCATACATGAAAACCAATCCATTTTATACCCTTGATCTTCTATATCTTGCTTTAATTTAAGTTCACCCTTTTCATCCAATAATTCCTTATATCTTATAATTTGTTTCCCTTTAAACATCACTGGATACAAAAATGCTTCAATTGGTGGTTTTGGGGTGGAGTTCCATCAGTACGCTGACGATACTCAGCTGTACATCTCCACCCCAGGCCATCCCAATGATGCCCTTGAAGTGATGCCCTGGTGCGTAGAGGACGTGCGGGTCTGGATGGGGAGAAACAGGCTTCGACTCAACCCTTCCAAGACCGAATGGCTGTGGCTTCCAGCGTCCCGATATAGCCAGCTGGTGCCATCGGTGACTATTGGGGGCGAGTTACTGGCCCCCACGGAGAGGGCTCGCAACTTGGGCGTCCTCCTGGATGCACGGCTGTCTTTAGAAGAGCATATGACGGCCGTGGCTGGGGGGCTTTTCATCAGGTTCACCTGATTCACCAGTTGTGTTCCTTTCTGGATCGGGACTCCTTACGCACAGTCACTCAGGCACTCATCACTTCCCGCCTGGACTACTGCAATGCTCTCTACATGGGGCTCCCCTTGAGGAGCACCTGGAGGCTCCAACTGGTGCAGAATGCGGCCATGCAGGGGATTATGGGAGTGATGGGGCACTCCCATGTGACACCCCTCCTGCGTGAGCTGCATTGGCTTCCGGTGGTCTTCTGGGTACACTTCAAGGTGTTGGTTACCACCTTTAAAGCGCTCCATGGCATAGGGCCTGGGTACTTACGGGACCGCCTTCTGCTGCCGATAGCCTCCCACCGGCCAGTTCGCTCCCACAGAGAGGGACTCCTCAGGGTGCCATCAGCCAGGCAATGTCGGCTGGCGACCCCCAGGGGGAGGGCCTTCTCTGTGGCAGCACCTGCCCTCTGGAACGACCTGCCCCCAGAGATACGTAGGATACCAGATCTCCGTGCTTTTCGCCGTGCCCTCAAAACTTTTCTATTTCATCAAGCTGGGCTGGCGTAAACCCCCGCCCCCTTAGATATTTTTAATTGTAAATGGATTTTAGTCAAGAGGTTTTAAATTTTGGGCCAAAATTTGTTTAATTCTTTTAAAATTTAAAATTTTGTATTGGGATGTTTTTTATTCTAGGCTGTGCACCGCCCTGAGTCTAGCAGGAGAAGGGCGGTATAAAAATTTAATAAAATAAAATAAAATAAAATAAATAATTGTGGATACCCAGACTGGTATCTTCAAGTAGTGATCTTTTTTTGTCTTCTCCCAATTCAACCATAAAGCTTCACGTATTTTATATCTTCTAAAATACCCCTGTATTTTAGTTCCTTTATACCACAAAAAAGCATGCCATCCCAACAACAAATCATGTCCCTCCAAATTTAACAATCTAGTATTTCTTAATGATATCCATTCTTAAATCCATATTAAAATAGCTGCTTGATAATAAAGTTCAAAGTTAGGTAAACCAAAACCACCCCTCATTTTAGCATCTTGTAACAACTTCATTTTTATTCTTGCCTTTACCCCCTGCCAAATATATTTCAATATCATTTTATTCAAATTTATAAAAAATTCCTTGTCCAACTTTATTGGAATCGTTTGGAATAATTATAAAATTCTAGGCAAAATATTCATCTTAATAGTTGCAATTCTCCCAATTAAAGATAGTTGCAAATTTCCCCATTTTTCCAAATCTTGTCCTATCTGTCGCTTAACCTTATTGTAATTATTTTCCTTGAGAGAACTACACCTTGCTGTCAATTGTATTCCCAAATATTTTACCTTATTCGTAATCTGCATACTTGAAATCTCCATCAATTCTTCTTTTTGCTTTTTCAACATATTTTTAGTCATTATCTTTGTCTTTTCTTTATTGATTTTTAGACCAGCCACTTCTCCGAACTCTCCAATGCTTTCTAACAATTTATTTATTGATGTTAATGGTTTTCCATAATAAAAACCAGGTGATCTGCAAAGGCTTGCAACTTATATTCTTCTTTCTGAATTTTCATACCTTTTATCTCCTTTTCTTCTCTGATATTTCTGTTTAAAACTTCCACTGTCAATATAAACAACAATGGGGACAATGGACATCCTTGTCTAGTGCCTTTTTCTATTTCAATATATTTGGACAATTCTCCATTTATCATTACCTTGGCCTTTTGTTTTGAGTATATAGCTTCAATTGCCTGAAGAAATTTCTTTCCAAAGCCCATCTCCTCCATTTGTAACATCATAATTCGCCAATTGACATTGTCAAAGGTTTTTTGTGCATCTAAAAATATCAAAGCCATCTGCTTTTCAGGATGCGCTTCGTAGTATTCTAAAGTGTACAAGATTATTCTTATATTGTCTCGAATTTGTCTTTTGGGTAAGAATCCATTTTGGTCGGAGTGTATAAAATTATTCAAATATCTCTTAAGTCTTTCTGCCAAAATCATAGCAAAGATTTTATAATCTGTGTTTAGCAGGGATATAGGCCTATAGTTTTTGATTTGGTGTGGGTCTGTCTCTTCTTTATGAATCAAAGTAATATATGCCTCAGTCCATGTTTTGGGTATTTCTTTTTTTATCATTACTTCATTCATAACCTCCAGCATTGGAATCGATAGTGATTCTTGTAAAGTCCTATAATATTTGGCTGGCAGTCCATCTGGACCTGGTGCCTTTCCATTCTTCTGTTTCTTAATTGCCTCAGTTAGTTCCATCATTGTTATATTTCCATCCAATAACTCCTCAACCTCTTTGGGGATTTGTGGTAGTGTAGCTTTTTGTAAATACCTTGCCACTTTATCCTCTTCTATCACATCTTTCTTATACAATTGTGTATAATATTCCTGTATTATTTTCCCCATCTCTTTATTTCCAAATCTACTTTGTCCTTGATGATCAATTAATTGTGTTATTTTCCTTGATTCTCTTTCTTTTTTCAATTTATATGCTAACCATCTGCCAGGTTTATTTGCATTTTCAAAATAGTTCTGTTTAGCAGTTCTTATTTTTTGTGCTAATTCTTCCTTCTCCAGTAGATCCATTTTGTGCTTTATAGTATCCATTTTAATTTTTACATCTTTCTTATATGGATCTTTCTGGAGTTCTTTTTCAAGTCTTTTATGATCATCTCTCAATACTTTAAGGGTTTGTTTTTTCTTCCCATTTCTTTTCCGTGTATAATCAATTATTAATCCTCTGGCAAAGGCTTTCATTGTATCCCAACGGTTTTGTATTGATGTTTCTTCCTTATTCTCCTTGAAAAAAAAAGTCCAATTCTCGTTTCATTTTCTGTGCAAAGTCTTTCTCTTTTAATATTGTATTGTTCAATGTCCATCTAGATCTGCCTTTTCGCCCTTTCCAAATAGCAATCACCGGGTTATGATCCACCCATGTGTTAGTATCTATATTCACTTGTTCAATATTTAAAGTCAATTCCATTGTTGTCCATATCATATCCAATCTGGACCAAGATAAATGTCTGTCAGAGTAGAAAGTGTATTGTCTATTTTTCCCATTTCTCTCCCTCCAAATGTCTTTCAGGTTTATTTCCTCTATCATTTTGAAGAAAGTCCTCGGCAATATCTTTCTACTATGTCTTGTTGTTCTACTTGTTTTATAGTCCAGTTTTTCATCTACAATTCCATTAAAATCCCCCATCATGCAAACATTTTCATATTCCATTTCAATTATCTAATTATGTAATTTTCTGTAAAAGTCGCTCTGATTATTGTTGGGGCCGTATATTGCTACTAAAAGCAATTTTGTATTGTTATCAATTAATTCCACCATCAAAATTCTGCCATCTGAGTCAGCATACTTCTGCTCAGCCGTTAATGTATTTCTGATATACAGAGCAACTCCTCTTTTTTTACTTTGCGCCAATGATAAAAAAGCTTTGCCAAGTTTTGGTTGAATCAGTAATTGTTCATATTGTTTTTTAATATGTACTTCCTGTAGGCAAATTATATCAAATTTTAGTTTTTCTAATTTGTGAAAAACTGTTCTTCTTTTATTGGCCGAATTAAGTCCATTTATATTTATTGAAATTAATTTCTTTTCTTCCATATTCATACTTTATAATTAGGTTTTGTTGCTCTAGTCGATCTGGTTTCGCGTTGCTCCTTGTATTCCATAACTCCGCCCACCGCTCCTTCTGTTTCTTCCAGCATTATCAGTTCCTCTTCAGCGGGTTTTATTGGGGCTAGTGTTGCTTGAGTTTCAACTTCCATAACTACATCTGTCTCTTTAAGAACTTCTTCATAGAAGGCTCTTGCCTTATCAATTGTATTCAGCCTATATCTTTGAAAATTCCATGTTAAGCCTACTCCTTCTGGAAACAGCCATCTGTAGTTAATCCCTTTTTGCAACAAAACTTTGGTCAAGAATTGGTATTTCGTTCTTATCTCTCTCACTTTCCTTGGAATTTGTCTCAAAACTGTAACTTCTTTCCCTTTGTATTCCAAAGCCTTGTCACGGGCAGCCTGAAGAATCTGTGTCTTAATTGATTTCTTAGTAAATCTTATGTGTACTTCTCTTGGAAGCTTATTACACATTGCATATCCAGTATAGACTCAATAAATTTCATCAATTCCTTCCATCATCTTCTCTTTAGTTACTTCTAAGGCCTCAGCTAGAATCGTATTCATAATCTCAGCGAGATCCTCCCCTTTTTCTTCTATGACATTTTGAAATCTTAAGTAAAATTCTGCTTTATCCATTTCCCATCCAATTAAGCCAGATGTTCCTTGTTTGATCTCTCCCAATCTGTTCTCGATTTCCTTCATTTTTTCTTCTTTTTGGCCATCTTTTTCCTCCAGTTTAACCAATCTTTATTCATATTTCATCATTGTTTGTTGTATGCTAACCACCTTTTCATCTGTTTTAAGTAACTGTTGCTCCATCCTTTGTTGTTGCTGTTCCATTCTTTGCTGTTGTTTTTCCATTCTTTGAAGTGTTTGTAGAATTGTTTGTGTCGTCTCTTTCTCTTGCTGAACCATTGTCTGGATGGAGCGTTGACCTCCAGATAGTGATGAGGATGGTGTAGTTGCTGCAGCTCCCACCGTCGCTACTTTTTTGCTCATTTTGGAGTTGGCTAAGTTCACTTTCAATTCAAAAGAGATTCGAGAGGTCCCACTAAGCAATGGGACAGGGAGAGAGGGAGAAATAGAAAAGAAGAATAGAAAAAGGGGGGAAAAGAAAAAAGGAAGGAAATAATTTCTCCAATTCTTCAGGTTCTTCCAAAACCCTAATCCAAAGGGGGGAAACACACACACACACACACAAAAGAAAAAGAAAAAAAAATATGGAGTGGCAAAAATTTAAAGTCCTCCTCCAAATGAAAAGCCAAAATAAAAATTTAAAAAATAGCAATAATTCTTCAGGCTCTTAAATGCCTTAATCCAATATTTGTATAGAAATCCCAATTCCAAAATGGAACAAAAAACAAGAAAAGGCAACAAAGGTGAGGATACTAAAAAACAAGAGGGAAGAAAAGAAAGAGAGAGATAAAAAAGAAAGGTAAAAAATGAAAAAGAAAAAAAAATAGCCCTTCCAACCCTTTATGTCTAGAGAACCTACAGGGAATAATTTTTCCTTTTGCCTCTAACAAGCCACTCATCTCACTGGGATTAAAATAGTTACTCAAAGAAAAAAAAAATTCAAAGCCTTCCAGTATATTCCCAGGCTTTATCAGCTTAGATAGAAGCACCTGTATAAACAACATTCAGTAGCTCTTCAGTCTCTGTATTTGTTTTGACTACAATGTTTCTTTTCTTCTGCAACAAAGTTTCTCTTCCAGTGGGTGGCAGCACTACACACTCCTGTAGTTCTCCTATTCTTTTAAGGGAAAGAAAAAGAAAAAAAAAAGAGAGAGAAAGAACTTTCTTTTAAATAGTCCAAAAATGAAAGAAAGTGTACCAGTCCAGATGCACCAACTCAGCAAATAATACAAACCAAAATCCACAAATTCCAAAGATTTCAAAAATGTCCCAATGTTGTTTTTCCTACTTTCAGTCCAGTCCAGTTATCCAAACAGAAAATAAAACAGTTAAGCAATTTCAATTTTTTTAAAAATATATACTTGGGAAAAATAAAATTAGTCCAGAATAGGTTCACCGCTCCTCTTCATTTACTGTCCATCACAATCTCATGCATCAATAAGGGTGTTCTTAGCAAAAAAAAAAAAGTGAAAGTTTCTCACCGCTCTGATCACTGTCATTCCGATCTTCCTTCCTGAAGTTGCCACAGCCTCCGCAGCCTAATGGCTGCTGCTCCGCTGCTGGAAAAAGGGCTTTCCTGGCTCAACCAGGGACCTGGGAGCCTCAGGACGTGCCCTCCACTGCCACAGTCAAAACGAGACTGTGTGGTCCAATTCAGACCGTCCAGCAACAGAGTTTTCGGCAGGGCTTCAGGAGTGCCTAAAAACCCTGCGCATCTCGCCGCGGCGCCAACTTCCAGTCCCCCTCCATGATCTTAGTTTTCTTAATGTTGAGTTTCAAGCCAACTTTTGCACTCTCCTTCTTCACCTGCATCAAAAGGCTCTTTAGTTCCTCTTCGCTTTTCTGCCATTAGAATGGTATCATCTGCATATCTGAGGTTGTTGATATTTCTCCCTGCAATCTTAACTCCAACTTTTGATTCATCTAGCCCCGCCTTTCTCATGATGTGCTCTGCATATAATTTAAATAGGAAGGGTGACAGTATACAGCCTTGCCGGACTCCTTTCCCAATTTTGAACCAATCAGTGTTCCATGTCCAGTTCTCACTGTTTCTCAAGAGATAAATAAGATGGTCTGGTACTCCCATCTCTTTAAGAACTTGCCACAATTTGTTGTGATCCACACAATCAAAGGCTTTAGCATAGTCAATGAAGCAGAAGTAGATGTTTTTCTGGAACTCCCTACCTTTCTCCATGATCCAGCGTATGTTGGCAATTTGATCTCTAGTTCCCCTGCCTCTTCGAAATCCTGCCTGTACTTCTGGTAGTTCTCGATCCACATACTGCTGGAGCCTAGCTTGTAGGATTTTAAGCATAACCTTACTAGCATGTGAAATGAGTGCAATGGTGCGATAGTTTGAACATTCTTTGGCATTGCCTTTCTTTGGAATTGGAATGTAAACTGACCTTTTCCCATCCTGTGGCCACTGTTGAGTTTTCCAAATTTGCTCGCAAATTGAGTGTAGCACTTTTACTGCATCGTCTTTTAAGATGTTGAATAGCTCAGCTGGAATACTGTCTCCTCCACTAGCTTTATTGTTGCTCAGATTTCCTAAGGCCCATTTGACTTCACATTCTAGGATGTCTGGCTCAAGGTCAGTGACCACCCCATCATGGTTATCAGGGACGTTAAGCTCGTTCTTTTTTTTTTTTTGAAAAAAGTTTTTTATTTTTATTTCTTATACACATATTGTAAATGTACATTCTCTTATCCATAATTGATCATATATATACATTTTTTTCTAACAAAAGCGTAAAAATAAGACATTTTAATTACATTTGGGTTTGCTCTTCTACCCTCTCTTTTCCCTCTTTTCACAACAAACCTTCTTCTCCTTCTTCTTTCTTTCCCCTCCCTCCATCCTCTCCTCTTCTACTTTCTTCCTCCTCCTCTCCTCTCCTCCCCTACTTCCCCTTGCTCTCCCCCACTCCTCCCCTCTTTTCCCCCTTTCTCACCTTCTCTCCTGCTCTTGTCCCCTAGCCTTTCTTCCTCTCCTTCCCCTTTCTTCCATTCCTCTCTCTCCCTCTCCTCCTCTCTCCTTTCTTTCTCCTTTGTTGTGCAATATTTCCCTTATTTGGTATCTGAGCAACTCCAATTTTCTAATCATATATATTTTCTTTTCAATTTCTTTCCCATTTTACCCAATCTATCATTTCATAATTGTACATTTATATTTATAATCTTCTTTCTCCCCCCCCATCCCCCTTTTCCATTTACTCTGGTGTCATCTGAATTTCTATTTCTTTTTTGTCTTCTCCCTCATTTAACTTTCTATTATCTATATCATTTATCTATCAAATTTTATTCATATTTCTTTTCTATCCATACATAGAATCTTTCCCATGTCTTGAAATACACTGATTCCTCTTTATCTTTTATTCTTAGCATTAATCTGTTCATTTCCACACAGTCTAAAATCTTTTTTATTAATTCACCTTCTGACGGGATTTTCTCTGTCTTCCATTTTTGTGCAAATGCAATTCTTGCTGCTGTTATTATGTGTATAATTAAGTACACTTCTTCTTTGTTATATCTTTCTGGCAAAATACCCAATAGAAAAATTTCTGGTTTTAATTCTATAGGTTTATGTAACATTTCCTCTAACCATGTCTGTATTCTAGACCAATAGTTTTTTGCTTCTATGCATGACCACCACATATGATAATATGATCCTGGCAAATCCGAGCATTTCCAACATTTAGCTGATTTATCCTTAAACATTTTTGCTAGCCTTTCTGGTGGCATATGCCATCTATAAAACATTTTATATAAATTTTCTTTTTTTTTAGAAAGAATTTTTTTATTTTTTAAAACAAAACATAAAACATAAATCCATCATCCATACAATTGCAAACAGTGTGTCAGTAGGTTACAAATCTTTTGTGCCTCCTCACCATATTCATTACTAGTAATTATCTAATTTCTCATATTACCAATCTAATACAATTGCAAACAGTGTGTCAGTCAGTTACAAATCTTTTGTGCCTCCTCATCATATTCGTTACTAGTAATTATCTATTTTCTCATATTACCAATCTAATATGTATTTTAGTAATATAATCCTTATTAATCATTCAACTATGACATTACCCCTCTTCTCATAAAAATTATTTTCAAATATTTATATTATAACATTCATAGTCATATAACTTTGCATTATATTTTGTATATTTCTATCATTCTTATGTTATACTGGTCTCATCCCTATTTCATTTCCATGTTTTATTATCTAGCCATTGATAAAATAAATCCCATATCTTATAATATTGTTTATCTTCTTGTTCTCTAATTTCAAATGTCAATTTGCTCATTTCAGCACATTCCATAATTTTCTTGATAACTTCATCTTGTGTTGGTATTTTCTCATTTTTCCAATTTTTAGCAAACACAATTCTAGCCGCTGTTAATACATTCACAATCAAATATCTCAATTGTCTATTGTATATTTCTGGTACAATCCCCAATAAAAAGATCTCTGGTTTAAAGTCTATGTGTTTTTTTGTCATTTTTTCCAACCATGTGTGGATTTTAGTCCAGTATCTTTTGGCTTCTATTTGTTCTTGAACATTCTGGCTATTCTCGCCAGGGGTAGATGCCACCTGTAAAACATCTTATACAAATTTTCTTTGTATGCAGTTGACATTGTCATTTTATAATTTTGTGACCACAATTTTTGCCATTTCTCTAAATCAATTCCATGTCCAAAATTTTTCCCCCAGGCAATCATTGTTTCTTTAACTTGTTCTTCTTCCAGTTTAACCTCTAATAAATATCCATACAATTTTTTTTTGAATTTTTTTTTAAAATTTTTAAAACATAAAACATAAAATACATCTTTTTTAGAGCAAGGATTTGATCCGGTATAAAGCAAATACAATTGCTCACATTCCCTCAACCAATTTTGTTCCAAATTTTATCCATTTACCTCTTTAAAAAAAAGAAGAAAAAAAATCTTATTGAAAACATTTAAATTTTAAACATTCTACTATGTCACCCTAAATTCTAAACAATTATTTCCAAATAGACATCATTCCAAATCTTTGTCATTTTAACAATCAATATTTCAAATATATTCCTCATTTCTAAGACCCATTACATCGAGTCTATATTGTACCTCTTTTAAATGGCAACTACACAATTATACAACATACAATTTTTTAATTACACTGTCATCGGTACCTGTTAGAATTTTATCTAAATTAGTCAAGTTATTATAAAAACCTTCTGTCTTACAGTCTCTTTCATATCTACAATGTATTTGCATATAGGAAAACCAATTCATCTTTATATCCTGTTCTTCTAATTCTTGCTTCGATTTAAGTTCACCCTTTTCATTCAATAATTCACTATATCTAACCATTTGTTCCTTTCTGAATGTTATTGAATATGAAAATGCTTCAATAGTAGATAACCAGACTGGAATTTTTAAATAATGTTGTCTTTTGATCTTCTCCCAATTTAATAGCAAAGACTCTCGTATATAATGTCTTCTAAAGTACCCCTGTGCTTTTTTTTGTGCCCTTATACCATAAAAAAGCATGCCAGCCCAACAACAAGTCATGTCCTTCTAAAGTCAACAATCTGGTATTTCTTGACTTCCGGTTGGCGCCGCGGGGATACAGATGGGGAAATGGCGAGCCCCGCAGAGCTCTGCCAAAACCCCATCTGCCAAGCTGCCGCCGACAGGTCTTCGGACCTCCCCTGTCTTGAAGGGACAGGGGGACAAGAAGGGACCCCTTGGGCAGCCGAGAGGAACGGGCAGGTTCCTCGGGGCCGGAGGCTTTCCCTTCACGCCAGCGGCAGTGGAACGACAGCCATGGTGGCTGTCCCGAAACCACGGCAACCAGGAACAAAGATCGTGCTGGAGGAGAGGAGGAGAAGCAAGAAGCGGAGAGCGGAGCAGGGAGTTTGAAAGCCGGGTGAGTTGACTTCTGCCCAGGCGGGAACTGCCCATAAACGCTGGATTACAAAAAGTGTGCCCCAGCCTTAAAAGCAGCTGAGAAACATCGGGGCAAAAAGACTCAAATGAATGGTGGAGAAAAGACCTGTTGATAGATAGCGTTAATTATAGACTTTTTGGAAATGATTTTATTACAGATTTGGTCTTCTTTTTTTATTTCTTGTGGCTATTTTTTGTGGCTAAACGAGATTGGATTATGCTTGAGAGAGAGGAAGGAGAAGAGGAAATAAATATGCTTTTAAAAGTAAAGATAAAAGACAAACGGAGATGGAAAAGATGGCTTGAGAAGTAAGTTTTCCAAGGATCTTGCCCAATAATCACAGACACGATAGGCTTTGAGTTCAATGTATTTATTTACTCCATTTCTTTCTTTTCAGGTACTCATTTGGAACTGGTCCTGGACTTCTGTGCACAGCCTTATATATGGAGGAGGTGGAGTCAAGGTAAGGAGGGGTCATGGGAAGGGCTAGGTGAGGGAGGAGGGGTTAGTGGGTCAGTCTATGCAATGGTGTATACACAGTTAGGCATTTACTCATAACAAATCCCCCTCTAAATGCCTAACATTCGGGGTTGATTCTGTACCCGACATGGTCACCCCTAGTTTTGATGTGAGATATGTGTGTTGCTTGTTTGGTAATGGTTTCGTTAGAATGTCCGCGACTTGCTCAGAGGTTTCACAATGTACGCCCCTAATGAAACCTACATTTGATAACTGCCTGACGTGCTTATGCTTGATGTCGATATGTCTGGACCTCTGACCCACTGCTTCTGCGTTGGAAATGTCTATGGCTGCTTTATTGTCCTCGTGGATAGTTATAGGGTAAGCCGGTTCGGTCCATATTTCAGAGAGCAGGTCATCAAACCACACTAAATTGTTAGCTGCCTTTGATAGGCAGATGTACTCTGCTTCTGCCGTGGATGTGGCAACCAGGTTCTGTTTGCCGGTATACCAGTGTACCAGGCAGTTGTTAATGAGGAACACGTAACCTGATGTGCTTTTCCTGCTCTTGGTATCACCCGCCCAGTCAGCGTCCGCATAGCAGGTCAGCGCCGGTTCTTTGGATTTGGATGGTTCCAGGCATAGGTACGCGTCTATGCTATGTTTCAGGTACCTGATTACTCGCTTCACCCCTTCCCAGTGGTATACCTTGGGTTCACTGACATGTCTGGATAATAAATTAACAGCTAAGCTGATATCGGGCCTTGTCCAATTGGCAATATACAGGAGGGATCCAATGACAGATCTATACAAGGTGTTGTCCTTAAATGACTCCCCCTCTTCGTGCATATGTTTCAAGAAGTCTGTTTGCATGGGGGTTTCGCATGGCTTAGCGTCCCTCATGTTGCATCTATGTATAAGTTCTAATATTTTCTCCTTTTGAGAAACCTTGAACCCGTTCTGTTTTCTCGATTTGTACTCCTAGATACTTATTGACTTTCCCTAGGGTCTTGAGTGTGAATTGTTTCCCCAGTTCTCTGGTGAATTTATCGCAATTTTGCTTGTGCTGCCCCATGTACAGGATGTCGTCTACGTAAACGAGTGCGTATTCGACCGATGTGCCCTCCCTCTTGGCGAAGAGGCAGAGGTCTGCTGATGTGGTGGTAAAACCCATGTCCCTGAGTGTTTTGGCTAGGCATTCATACCATCTTTTCCCGGACTGTCTTAAACCATACAAACTTTTGTTTAGTAGCCAAGTGACTCCCTCTTTCGTGCCTTTCCCTGGGGGTGCCCTGACATATATTTCTTTGTCTAACTTCGCATGGAGGTATGCGGTTTGAACGTCAAATTGGTAGACTTCTAGGCCTAAGATAGATGCAACTACTAGGGCGCTTTTGACACTTTCTGCCCTAACTGTGGGTGAGTAGGTATCCGTGTAGTCATCTGGATACCTTTGGGCGAACCCCTGAGCTATGGGTCTAGCCTTGTAGAGGGCCTTGTTGTCTTCGAGTTCCTTGATTTTGAAAACCCACTTCATGCCTATGAGTGTCTTATCGGCTGGGACCTTAGAGGGGGTGTACACGTTCAGTTCGCGCAGGCTAGCCATCTCCCTTTCCATAGCTTGCTCCCACCTATCTCTCTCTACCTGCGGCAGGCTAATGATTTCTTCGTATGAGTTGGGTGTTGTTCTATTTGGGTGAATGGACATGACATAATCTTCAAATCTCTTGGGCATTTTGTTTCTGTTGGGTCTGATAGGTCTCGTGGGTCTTGTGTCGGTGTCGTGCATGTATTTGGCCTCCTTCTCTGTGACCGTGTCTACCTTGATGATGGGGTGGTCTTCCTTCCACCCCTTGGTGGCTACCTCATGGTGTCTTGGTCTTTGTCTGTCTTGTGTGTTTGCTTCTAATGTGATGGGTTTGCTTTTGTCTCTTGATTCGTTTGTGTCTTCCTGTCTGATGAGTGTCTCGTTGAGGTGTATCTTAGACCAGTTGGCGTTCTCGTGGAACACCGCTGTTCTGGATACGATGAACCTGTTGTCCCTGTCAATGAATCTATAGCCTTTTGTGCCTGGTTCATACCCCATGAACCTTAATCTCCTGGAGACCTTGTCTCCTTTTCACCTCAGTTGCCTGGGGATGTGCACATCCGCCGTGACTCCAAATATGTGCAGGTGCGCAATCTTTGGCTTTCGGTCGTACATCACCTCATAAGGTGTTTTCCCTATTACGCTAGACCAGAGTCTGTTCAGCGTATAATTTGAGTAGTTGAGAGCTTCCGCCCAGAATGGCTGTCCTAACCCCGCATCCTCTAGGGCGCATCTCATCATTGCTTGTAGGACTACATTCCTCTTCTCTACGACTCCATTTTGGAACGCGGAAAAGGGAGAAGTCTTGTAGTGTATTATCCCGTGCATCTTTGACCAGTTCGAGAATTCCCTCGATAAGAACTCAGACCCCCTATCTGTCATTATTTGCCTTATCTTTG
Source organism: Arizona elegans (assembly GCA_022577455.1). NCBI lineage: Eukaryota > Metazoa > Chordata > Lepidosauria > Squamata > Colubridae > Arizona > Arizona elegans. Next base: position 5,478,899 of record JAKOOJ010000010.1, on the reverse strand, counting down.
TGTTGTGTTGCGTTTCCACTCTCCTATAAAACTCTTTAAATTTTTGGAATACCTCGTCTTTATGATTAATGTATACACAAAGCCATAGCGGCTGTAGTCGTCTACTATTGTCAGAAAATATCTCCTTTTGTATTTTATAGAGGGCTTCATGGGGCCCACAATGTCCATATGTACCAGGTGGAAGATAGAATTGGTGGTACGGGTGGCTTTTCTAGGTCTGGGTTTGGTTTTTAACTTAGATGATTTACATACAGAACACTCTAAATAGTTTTTGCAGTTTTTTATTTTCAAATCACTGGTACATTCTGTCACTTTTTGGATGACTGGGAAGCTGGCATGGCCCAATTTTCTATGTAGCAAATGGGCGCAGTTATCGTGAATGGGTTTGCCTATTAACAATTTCCCTCTGTGTGTTGTGTTGTTTTCGGTGGGGTCATCTTCCCTGCCCCCCTCTGCCTCAACATGTGTGTTGACTTTATTCTCAGTGTTTTCTAGTTGGGCGATAACTTGGGTCTGGTTATTCTTTTTAGGGTGGAGGTATGTTAGTCCTCCATCAATAACTATTTTGCCGATGCTTTCCCTGTCTCTGGTCATGTAGGCTTTTCCCTCTTTGAAGGTGATCTCTATGCCCATGTCCTTGCTCAGTTTAAGCGGTGCTAAAATGTTGTGGGGTATTTCGGGTATGAGTAATACCCCCTCTACTTTGCCTATTCCGCTTATGAAAGTGTTTCCTCTCCCTGTTACCAGGACCCTGTTTTGATTGGCCACCTTAATGTGGTAGTTTTCCTCTGTGAATGAGGTCAGTATCTTTCTGTCATGAGTTGTGTGGTTGGTGGCTCCCGAGTCGATGAGCCATGCTTCTCCTTCTCTAGTTTGTGGATGTGTGTGTGTGTTCTCCCCGATCCCATACATGGACCCTGGTCGGCTCTCCCTAGAGCTGTCCCTGCTTCCCCTTCTGTCCCTTGGGTCGGGGGAGTCCCTGCGCCTGTATCTGTTTTCTGATGGGGATCTATCGGGGGGCCCCGGCTTCCTGCCTCCCCTTTCCCTTTGGTAGGTGTGGTCCCTTCCCCTTGAGTTTTTTGGGCAATCCCGTTTATAGTGATTCTTTGAACCACAAGTGAAACATTCTGGGTAGTCTAGGTTCCTGGTTTGGAACTCAACTTTCTTAGTTGGCCTGCTGTCCCTGCGGCTGATGGAGCGGTCCGTCCTTAAGCTATCTTCTGCTATTATCCTATTTGTCAGTGACTCGAGTGTGAGGTGGCCTAAGCCTATGCTATCCAGCTGCATTATAAAATTGTCCCAGCTGGAGTCCAGGGAGTTGATGACAATGCTCTTCATGCTCTCTTCGGATATATCCTCCCCCCTTTGTATCAGTTCAGTTCTTGTGGCATTCAGGTTCAGTATATGTTCACCCATCGGAGTCCCTGCTTTATGCCTGGCAGAGTGGAATTCCCTGGATATCCTTGCTGTGGTGGCAGCGCTTTTACTATAGAACAGATTAAATATTCTCTGCTGTATCTCAGACACAGTCAGATAATGGCTTAGGCTGGGGTATACACCTGGTGGGATACTTGCTATAATTAAATAGTAAGCCCTGTGATGCAAGCAATCTGTTTCTAAAGTCCAAGGTTTTGTGGGGGGGTCATCAACTAAAAACAGTAGATCCTCTTTTAAAAATAAAACCTGGAGTTGGTGATTCCACTGCATGAGGTTTGATCCATCTAATTTAAGAGTGGGAAAGTTAGCTGGTAAATTCCCTGAGTTGTGTGATGAATTACTCACAATCTGTTGCTGCCCATGGTGTCTCAGGTGAGGGAACTCACAATATGGCTTGGGTATGCAGTTTGCAGCTCTGTACAGACTTGGATTTATGTTCTCTCCTTCTCTTCTTGCAGGAGCCGACTGAGCATGTGCAAAGCCCATTTCGCGTCTGTAGCCGATGGGAGAGTAGCTGGCTGTTGCTGCTCTTAGGCCTCGGCCTAGGCCTCCAGTTGGGGGTCCCATCTCACTCCTGGGGTGTCCGGCTTCATCTCTGGAGGCAGGCATCCATCGCTGGGCATCCGGATCCATGCAGGAGGCTGGAGAGAGTCGAGGAGGCGAGGCGGTCGTAAGTCAAGGACTTCTGGGGTTCTGCGGCGTGGCGGCTGTGGTGGGTCCCGATCCTTGATTGCTGGTCCCTGGGCACGTGAGTAGGCTGGGCGGAGGCAGCATGGGGTTTGAGTAGCTGGTGTGGCCTCTTCCCCTCGGGTCTCTTATGCTTGGTGCTGTGGGTGCTGGGTTCGAGTCCTGCCATCTGCATGATTCAAGCGTAGTTGGTGCTCTGCAGTTGTCTTCGTGGGGGTTGGTCATTGGGTGGAGTATCTGGGGGTGTGTGCTATCATTGATGGCCCCCCCGTAGCCCCCTCGGTTCGCGGCGGTGTCTCTGAGGTGTGTGGCTGGCGTGATGGGGTTGCGTGCCCATCTCTCTCGGGTGATCTGTCTCTGGCGTGCCTGGCTGCACTTTCTTTTGGCCTCACGCTTCTGTTTGTTTGGTCCAGTTCCTCCATCTCCAAGACAGTTGGGATTCTGGCGGTGGCACCTTCAGGTTCTCCCAGCTCTGCCATCAGCCTGGTGGTGGACCTTGTGTTCATCCTTCCTTCCATTTCCGATTTTAGTTCTGTTTATTGGGCATAACCGTCCTCTGCTACCATATTGAGAAGTAAGTTTTCCAAGGATCTTGCCCAATAATCACAGACACGATAGGCTTTGAGTTCAATGTATTTATTTACTCCATTTCTTTCTTTTCAGGTACTCATTTGGAACTGGTCCTGGACTTCTGTGCACAGCCTTATATATGGAGGAGGTGGAGTCAAGGTAAGGAGGGGTCATGGGAAGGGCTAGGTGAGGGAGGAGGGGTTAGTGGGTCAGTCTATGCAATGGTGTATACACAGTTAGGCATTTACTCGTAACATGGCTGCCAGCTGAAAAGGGAAAGTGTAAATTCCAGACTGCCTGTTACTTGAAAGAGAAACTTTGTTGCCTGTTACTTAAAGTGGACTATTTTGAGAAAAATTTCAAGAGGCTTGACTTTGGACATATAATCTGTGTATTGGAGGATATTGAAGACCAGAAAGAAGAAACTAATTGGAATAATGAAAACTGATTTATTAAGCGTGACAACAAGAGAAAAAGGGTGTGGCAACAAAAGAAGAACATGATGATACCATATATGGAATAGTCAATTCAGAATTAACTTTATAGAATTTATAACTTTGAGGACATTGAAATGGAAAATAAATATACTCAGATAGATTGGAGAAGGAAAAAAAATGGAGTATAAAGTAACAAGATAACAAAATACTATAGTTTGAATTAAATGGATGTAATGGTGTCTGGGAGTTTGATCTTTGAATAATTTTAGGAGATACTTTCCTTCTTCTCTGGGCTCGCTCTCAATTTTATTTTATTTATTTTATTTTTTTTCTTTCTTCTTTCTTTTTTTCTTTTGTCCCTTTTCCCCTCTCTATTTTTTCTAATTCTCTTTTCAATTTCTTTTGTTATATTTCTATTCTTCCTATTTTTATTCTTGTTTTTTTTTGTTTTTATTTTAACTATTATTAATATTGCTACTATTCTCTCTCTCTTTTACTATTATTTTTATCTAAGTTGATTTTATGAATATACAACAATTTGACTAGGAAAAAATGAGTATAAGTGATTATGATTTTTGGATGTTTTAATACCTTTTTAAACTTGGAATTTTTAAGCTCTATTTACAGACCTAATAATTTAGAAGAAAATGTTCTCTAAGGTGTTGGATATTAAGAAGAATTAATTACAGATTTAATAATTATGGAAAATTGATTTTAAAGTGATTTAAAATGTTGATATTCACTGGAAATAAATATGGCACAGGAGAAAGCCTAGGAGAGAATAGGAGCTAAGATATTTGTCGATATACTTTTTTATTTTAAATCAGTTAAAGATATGGAGGAGAATGGATTTAAAAATGAATATGAGTAGGACTTCCGGCGGTGACGTCAGCGTGTAAGGAACGAGGGGAACGAGGCTCCGTCCCCGAAGTTCCAAAATTCTTGATTGGAAGCCGTTTTTGGCACTATCGACCACGGAGAGGTCGATAGAAAAAGGAGGATTCTCTAGGACCTCGGAGCGACAGCAATCACCCTGAAGGTTCAGAGAAAACCCCCTAACTCCAGCCGGGAAAAAAACAGCCATCTTGGCTGGCCGGAGTGCTGTCAACATACAAGTGTGGAAGCGAAGATTATAAAGAGAAACATCGGTAAGGACTAAGTTAATTGAAATACGAAGGTATAACCATAAGGATCTAAAGACACTGGTGAGAATAGGACTCCAAAAGTGGCGGCAAGATCGTCAGGCAAGCGGCGAGAGACAGTGATCGGAGCGAAGCTTAATATCCACAGTGACAACGCAGATTTGACAGGCGAAAGGAACGAGCGACAGAAAAAAAGGATTACAAGTAAGCGGTGGATTACAACTTTACAATAATACATCTTGATTTGGTAGAGAAAAAAAGACTAATTAAGAGAGTTGTCAGGTTTCGGTGCTATCTTGAAAAAACTTCATTCTCAAGCGCAAGCTCTCTAATGAATCACTTTTATTTTAAGAATAGCAGAGTCCGACATTCCTGATTCATTTTGCAGCCAAACTGGCCCCTCCTTCCAACCCCCTCCTCTTCCGCACTCCAACCCCAATGTCTCATTGGCCATCATGCAAATCCATCTCTACATCCCAGCACGTTCTTTTCACAGGAATGTAGCCCCCCTCCTCGTCTCCCAGGAAACCCTATCTGTAACATACAAAGACTAGGTAAAAGTTCATCTCAGCAATAAATCAAGCTTCTGTTCTCTCTATGTCAGCGCTGGAAGAGAGCCTAATTTGGAACGCTGACATCCGGCCCCTCTCCCTTCACTTCTGCGACATCACCTATCCCATAGGAAAAACACAACAAGATTAGTCTCATCAGCCCCTCCCTGGCTGTGCACCCCCCCCCGGCTTTCCCGGGTGGTCTGCATGGAATTTTGCTATAAGGCGATCAGCTTGAATGTTTGCGCTCTTCACCCAGGAAGCCTCTGACACTGGGTAACCCTTCCATTTAATTAAGTACTGAAGGCACCCCCTGTGCCATCTTGAATCAAGAATCCGCTGCACTTCGTAGTGCGTTTGGCCCCCAACAACCAGGGGCCCAGGGGGTTCACGTGGCGTTGGCCTTAAAGTAGACCCCACTACAGGTTTTAGAAGGCTACTGTGAAAAACGGGGTGAATTTTCCCCAAAAGCCGTGGCAACTGCAATTGCACTGTAACGGGGTTGATTATTTTTATTATAGGAAATGGTCCTATAAATTTGGGACCCAATTTCCTGCTCGGGAGTCTAAGTCTCAAGTACTTGGTGGAGAGGTAAACTTTCTCTCCAAGTTGAAATGGTCTTTGGGGAGTTCGGTGCTTGTCTGCTTGTTCCTTATAAGATTGAGCCGCCTTTGTCAGCGCCCTCTTAACATTTTCCCAAGTTTGTCTCAACATTGCCATCCAGTCGGTCAAACTGACTGAGGAAGGGGGCTCCCTCGGGTATTCTGGCATGGGAACAAAATCCATGCCACTCACTATTTTGAACGGGGTTAGCCCCGTGCTGCTGTGGACAGCATTATTATATGCAACCTCCGCAAAAGATAGGAGGTCTGCCCAATTGGACTGCTGGTAGTTGATGTAGCATCTTAAATACTGTTCTATCATAGCGTTCAGTCTTTCTGCCCCCCCATTGGTGCTCGGGTGAAATGCTGAGCTGAGCCCTTGGGATGAACCTATGGATCGTAGAAACTCCCTCCAGAACTTTGCTGTGAACTGGACCCCTCTGTCGGAAATGATTCTCCTGGGGACTCCATGTAGGCGGTAAATGTGTTTCAGGAACAGCTTGGATAACTGACGAGCTGAAGGCAGTCCACTACAAGGAATGAAGTGTGCCTGTTTGGAGAATAAGTCTATTACAGTCCAGATCACTGTATTTCCACTGCTCCTCGGTAGGTCTACTATAAAGTCCATTGCAATCTCCTCCCATGGTCTTGTTGGTTCAGCTACTGGTTGCAACAATCCAGGCGGGCACCCTGGCCTTGTCTTCATCGTGGCACAAATGGTGCAGCTTTTTACATAACTGTCTACGTCCTTTCTCATGTGTGGCCACCAGAACTGCCTTCGTACTAGGTGCAGAGTCTTTAGGAATCCAAAGTGTCCTGCTGGTTTAAAGTTGTGGCTCCTCTTGAGAATCAGGATGCGTAAACTCTGTGGGACATAGAGCTTTGTCCCCCTCCATGCTAGTTCATCTCTTTTTGTCAAGAGATGTTGATTGTCCCGATACCAGGGGTCTGTCAGCGTTTCATTTTTTAATTTTGCAGTTAAGTCACTTGCAAGTTGGCCTTGCTGATCACGTCGTTGCCGTTTGGTGATCACTTGGGCCGCAGCTTGGGTGGAGGGGATGATGGCATTCACTACCTGCTCCCGCTCACTGTTGTATTGGGGCATCCAGGAGAGGGCATCAGCCAGGAAATTTCTCCCTCCTGGGATGTGCTTAAGCTCAAAATTGAAACGATTGAAGTATTGTGCCCACTGCACTTGCCTGGGCGACAGTTTTCGTGGGGTTTTTAGGGCCTCTAGGTTTTTATGATCAGTCCAGACTTCAAATGGTTTCTGGCCTCCCTCTAGAAGGTGCCGCCAGGTCAACAAAGCCCACCTTATTGCAAACGCTTCCTTCTCCCACGCCGCCCATCGCCTCTCCGTATCGGTGAGTTTGCGGGAGGTGTAGGCGCAGGGTTGTAGATCACCTTGGTTGTTCTTTTGGAGTAACACGGCTCCTACTGCCACATCACTTGCGTCTGCTTGGATGACAAAAGGCTGTTCCGGATCCGGGTGTTTTAAGACAGGTTCTTTCGCGAACAGTCCTTTTAGTGTCTCAAATGCCTGTTGGCAGGTCAAGTCCCACTGTAGGGGTTGTCCCAGGCGAGGTTTCATCGCTGGGCTTCCTGTCTTTAGGAGGTCCGTCAAAGGTTTGGCAATCTTTGCGAACGAGGGGATGAATTGTCTGTAGAAATTCGCAAAGCCTAGAAAACTTTGCAGTTGTCTGCGGGTGCGAGGGGGCTGCCATTGTACAACTGATTGGACCTTGGCTGGGTCCATCTCTATCCCCTCATTTGATACTCGGTAGCCCAGGTAGTCTAGCCGTGATTGGTGGAAATCGCATTTTGGCAGTTTGACATATAGGTTTGCCCGTAGCAGTTTTTTCAGTACTTGGCGGACGAGGGGTATATGTTCGTCTATGGTCTCCGTGTAGATAAGAATATCGTCCAGGTAGACGAGGACCCCTTTGTAAAGGTGTTCATGTAAGACTTCGTTTATTAACTGCATGAATACTGCCGGGGCTCCTTGCAATCCAAAAGGCATTACTTTAAACTGGAAACTACCCAGGGGGCAGTTGAATGCTGTTTTCCATTCATCTCCTGCCTTTATGCGTACTCGGTAATAAGCTTCTCGAAGGTCTAGTTTGGTGAAAACCTTCCCTTTAGCTAGGTGGGCTAACATGTCTTTCATGAGGGGGAGGGGGTACAAGTTTTGCACGCATACAGCGTTGAAACTTTGAAAGTCGACCACCAGTCTCATGGAGCTGTCCTTTTTCTCTTTAAACATGACCGGCGCCGCTACCCTTGGTTTTACTGGCTTAATAAATCCCCTTTGTAAGTTTTTGTCTATGTAGTCTCGCATTTCCTGCATTTCTCGGGGCGTCATGGCATACATTTTAGGTTTCGGTAGTTTCGCTCCTGGAATAATTTCGATGGCACAATCGGTCTCGCGGTGGGGGGGGGCAGAATGTCACACTCGGCCTCGCTGAATATCCCTGCCAGGTCTTGGTACTCCCTTGGGATCTGGTTTGCGTTACAAGTGGTGGTGGGTGCGGCTGCCAATTGCTTTGCTGCACCTTCTGGGAGGGACCCTTGTGTTGGTGGTGTTTTCTTCTGTAGTGGAGGGCTGCTTTGGGGTTTCAGCGTGGGAGGGAATTCTTCTGGTCGGGGCGGCAGGGGTTGGGGCCCCTTTGCTATTCTCAGCCTGCGGGTTCCCTCTTGCCACCAAATGATTGGGCCCCATTTGTCGAGCCACGATAGCCCCAATATGACTGGTTCTGTCATCTTGGGGGCTATTATGAAGCGGATCATCTCCCAGTGATCTGCGAGTTCTAGTCTCACGGGTTCAGTCAAGTGTGTGGCGTACGCTCCTCCCACTAGGGACCCATCAACTTGCTCGAAGCGAATTAGTTGTTTGAGCTGTTTAGCTCGGATTCCCAATTTTAGAACTGTGGGTAGGTTGATTAGGCACCGTGTGCTACCCGAGTCTATTAGGGCTTGGAAAGTCTCTTGGGTCCCTGTTTTGGGGGCTGTTAGGCGTATGGGGAAAAGAAAAGGATGGACGGGTCCACTCACCATCGGGTCATCCTCGCCTTCGTCCTCTGTGTCATAGGGTTCAGGGGACTGATCTCCCTCATCTGGGATTCCTCTGGTTTCGGTCAGATGAGCGAAAAACTCCGGGATTTGGGGAGCTTCCCGCGGTACGTGGGTGACGCGCTTGGGCCCTCATTCCGGTCGTGCTTTGGGTGGTGGAGCTGGTCCTGGTCTAGGCGTTCCACATCTTGCTGCTATGTGGCCGCTTCCTCCACATCTGTAGCATTTCAGTGGGCTCCGTGGGGCAGTTGGTCTGTAGGAGGGCTGTGATGTTGGGGTTTCTCGTCTGTTGAGTGGCCCCTGGTCTGGTCGGCCTCTCTCCTTTCCCTCTGGTGGTTTTGACGTGTCACTCGCCCGCAGCCCTCTGTCGACTTTTATCGCTACCCGGAACCATTCAGCGAGTCAGTTTGGGATGTCACGATAGGCAGTCACTTGGGAAATTCTTTTATCTAGGCTTGTTCTAAAAAAATACACCAGCAATCGCTCTGGTAGGGGAGGCAGTGTCCCAATGACTCTCCTGAATTCATGGATATGCTCTCTGATAGGCTTCCCCCTCTGCATTAGGTTTCTGAGCTCGTGTTCCGCATAGGGGTCCTCCTCCTCCTCCTCATAACGGGCTCTCAATAGTTGCAAGAACCCATCCGCATCTCGTAGCTGGGGGGCCCTGTATTTGTAGAGTGATGCTGACCACCTCTTTGCTTCTCCCTCCAGCCCTTCCGAGATAGCATTCACTAGGGCTCTGGGGAAAGGGTAGAGGTGTCCGAACCGCTCTATGTATATCTCAGCTGAATTGAGGAATTGGGCGAGGTTGTCTGGGTCACCATCGAACTTCCCTCTGAACTGGGGTGGCTCCTCCCTCTCTGCCCTCTCCTCTCTGTGCTGAGCTCTGGAGGGCCAGCCTTGGTGTTGATAGTCCTCTGCCTCGTCTCTCATCCTGGGGTGGGGAGGTGCTGCCTTGTCTGGGCTTCGCTGCCATTCCCATCCCCAGCTCGCCCTTCCCAATTCACTTAGGGGTTTTTCTTTATCTTTTACATTTGCAAAAGGAAATTCCGCCTCTAAGGCTTTTGGCACAGTCCCCGGGTACTTATCTGCCTCACGTTTCTTTGCTTGAAGTTCTGCGGGGAGAGAAGGCGGAGAAAGTTGAACCTTTGTATTTTCCAAGTTGGCTGGAATCACGACCACTTCTGCTCCTCCAGTCTCTTGAAGCAGGCTTTCCTCCAAGAGCTTGGCTTCAGCCATAGTCCGTCCGACCAGATGTCGGACGGACTATTCAGCCAGCCTGGATTTGGAGGAGAGTTTGGCTGTCTGTCAGGTTTCGGTGCTATCTTGAAAAAACTTCATTCTCAAGCGCAAGCTCTCTAATGAATCACTTTTATTTTAAGAATAGCAGAGTCCGACATTCCTGATTCATTTTGCAGCCAAACTGGCCCCTCCTTCCAACCCCCTCCTCTTCCGCACTCCAACCCCAGTGTCTCATTGGCCATCATGCAAATCCATCTCTACATCCCAGCACATTCTTTTCACAGGAATGTAGCCCCCCTCCTCGTCTCCCAGGAAACCCTATCTGTAACATACAAAGACTAGGTAAAAGTTCATCTCAGCAATAAATCAAGCTTCTGTTCTCTCTATGTCAGCGCTGGAAGAGAGCCTAATTTGGAACACTGTAGAAAATGAAACTCAAGAACTGAGATTATTTAAGAACGTTGTGAGCGGGGGTTTCCGGTTCCGGTCATCGTGCCAGCAAGATGGATTTGGAGTTAGCTCCTGTCACGATCTTGCCAACTTCTTAGCCTGGGCGGCTTTGTTTTGCCGCCGGCAGCCCCGGAGAAGCAGCCGCAAGCGGAGAGGAGCTAGGAGCGTGTTAGGAGTGGCAATCCGGCACGCGAAAGCGAATCTCTCCTGTCCCAGGCTGAGAAGGCAGCGCCAGTAATGGCGGCTCCGTAGCGATGACTGCCCATATAGGAAGGGAAACCTGATCGCGACGGACAAGGCGCCCTACACCTTCAACTAAATAAGAACTAATGGAGATGGTGTTTTGACTCTTCTGAGAACCCCATTGGATATGCTGAGGTGGTGAGATCTATGAAAAGTGCCCTGTGTGTGGTTGGAGCAAAGACGGGACAGCGGCTACATGTGTTCTACTCCTTATTTGTGGAGTCGATTTTGAACTGTGCTGGCTGAATGGAATATTTGAAAAGGATTGAGTTGTGAACTGTATCTGGTGGAGGGTGTGATTGATTTTGGGTTGATCTCCTGCTCCCTGTTTATATTTTCTGTAGAGGATTTGGGAGGACCTGTGACTCAACAAACAGCTATAGTTTTTGCTAGAAATCTATTACCCTTTCCCCACCCCCTTTTCCTCTCAATGTGTTTTTCATAGAGTGTGGGTGTAGAATAGCGCTATACCCCCACCTAGTGGAGATCTCTATTATAACCTGTGTACAGCAACTCCAGGAAGAGAAGAACCCTGCTGAGTAATATTTCTTTTTGGATTTGGATTTTTTTTCCCTTTTTTTTCTTTCACCTTCTCCCTACTTTTTTTTTTCTTCCTCTCTGAACTATGCATTGAATCCTACCTTTACTACCGATTAGACTGCTCACTTGATTAATTCAAATCTTGCCTACCCTTGACTACCCCTTTTCTTTGGAACTGATCGGATAAAAACTCCTCCTATCAATATGTCAACGGCAACATCAGTGGTAACCGCAAAAACTGGGAAAAAAGTCTTGACATTCCCTATGGTCGCTGCTACGGCTACACCCACCTCATCGCCTTCGTCTGCCAGGTCACTGGGTGATATGGTTGCTGCAGGGAAACCACCATCACTAGCAAGCTTACAGAACATGCTGCAGGCTATGTACAAAGTGATGACCAAAAATCAAGAAGCTATTTCTAAAAACTTAGAGGACCTAACACTATATATTAAAGGGGAGTTGGGAGCCATTAGAAATGATATCAAAATGTTGAATGAGAGCTTGGAAGGTGTTCAGGGGGTCTTGACGCAACAGGAGAGTAAAATACAAGACATTGAAAGGAGGATGGGACGATGTGAGGAAAGACAAGATGGAGAGGAAAGGGAACAAATAGCGGTGAGTAGGGCCTTCGAAGAGGAAATTATTTTTTTGGAAATGGAAAGATCATCTTTCTATTTGAGGATTCAAAATGTGGTGGAAGAAAGGGGGGAGCCATTAAGAGATATAGTAGCAGAAATACTGGCTGGGACTTTGGAGATCACAAAGGAAGAGGTTTTGAGGGATATAGACGATGTGTTTCGGGTTCACACGAGTTATGCCAGGAGACAGAAACTTCCGACTGAGGTTCATATCAGACTATCTAAGAAAGCTCTTAGGGAAGAGGTAATTGCGAAGGCTAGAGATAAAACAGTAACCTATAAGGATAAACAATTGATATTTTTGAGGCAACTCCCTAGGCGGGTTCAGGAAATACGACACAATTATAACTTTTTAACGGCCCAACTGAGAAAGCATAAAATATTATATAGGTGGCTACTCCCAGAAGGTTTATTATTTACTTGGGCAGAAAAAAGGGTGAGAATCGACAATCTTAGAGACGCTAGAGATTTCTTTATTAGACATTTGAACCCCTCAGAAGCAGACGTGGGAGAAGAGTTAGAGAGCAAGAGTGGGGAAGAAGTACCAGAGGAGGAAGAGACAGGGGAAATAGAACAAGTAGGTGAAAGGAAGAAAGGGAAAGGACAAACTCAGACTCAGGTAGAGAGGGGTGTTGAAACAAGACAATCAAAAAAGAAACCTCAAGCAGAAGGCAAGTAAGGGTAATAAGGAAGACGGGATGGGGGAAGAGATGCGTCTAATGTCTGTGAATATCAATGGATTGAATAGTCCAAATAAAAGGAAAAAGGTTTTTACTAAATTAATGAAAGCACGTTTGAACATAGTATGCCTCCAAGAGGTACATATAAAAAGAGATCACCTCCATCTATTGAATTATAGCAAATTGGGTCAACTATATACATCCCTAGCAGAAACAAAAAAAAAAGAGGAGTAGCTATTTATGTACAAAAACACATAAAGTCGAGGCTGATTTTTGCCGACGAAGACGGGAGACTGCTGATGGTTGAGGTAGAAATATGTGATAAAAAATGTTTATTGGTTTGTATATACGCACCTAATGGAAATCAGAAAGTTTTTTTTCAGATCTTACACTCTAAACTGTTGTGGCCCCGCCCTCTGAGCCTGTCCCATCAGAGGAAGAAAGCTCCGAGCATGAGGAAGAGGAGTCAGCCAGGCCTCCCTCTCCAGGCCCCTCCCCTCTGGCATTGTCTCAGGTGCCGGCGGAGGGAGAGGAAATCAGCAGGAAGACAGCTGATTCGTCTCAGAGTGATGAAGAAACATCATTCCTGGACGCACGCCTCCGAAGGCGTGATAAACGATTGCAGCAGCTTAGGAGGCGTGCTAGGGATTAGAACTGAGTCATGGGACCACACCCCAGAGACTATATAATAGAGGGTAGTGGTCAGGGATCCTTGTGACGAACAAAAGTAAACCTTGGATAGTCACTAAAGCCTCGTCCAGAACTGCTGGGAGGAATATTATTTCTGCTTGGACTTTTTGAACGTTAGTATCTTATCTTTCTGTTTGTGAAAATAAAGTCACTTGGCAGACGGTGTGTCTATCGCTGCCAAGTGGGAGATAAGACCTGGGTGCGTTCCAAAGTGTTTCCTTAACCCTCGGCTGGCTGTGTTTGTGTGTGTGTGGGGACGGGGACAGATCACTAAACTTGTTGAATATGATTACCCACATATCTGTGTAGTGGGAGACTTTAATGCTATAGAGGATAAAAGCAAAGATTATATATCTGGAAAGAGGAAGCAGGAAGGAGAAAAGAATACGGTAAAGAAAAGGTTGCCTTCTACCTGGCAGCAAATACAAGAAGAATTTGGACTTAGAGACATTTGGAGGGAAAAGCACCCAGATGATAAACAATATACATACTTCTCCGCCAGGCACTCATCTTGGTCGCGGATAGATGCGGCGTGGCTGTCAGGGGAATTGAGTCAGGGGATACAGAAAGCAGAAATAGGCGTCAATGAGTGGGCAGATCACAACCCTCTTTGGATAACATGGGGAAGCCGGAAAATAAGGCCTAAGTGGAGATTGGACATAGGAGTTTTTAAAGATGAGCCATTCTTAAAACACCTAAAGAAAGAGATGGGGTTCTTTTTTCAGGAAAATAACAGGGAGGATGCATGCCCTTTCAATGTATGGGACACAGCGAAGGCTGTGTTTCGTGGTTTGGTGATTAACTATATGGCAGGGAAACGAAAGAAGGAAAGGGCTGAGCGTAATAAATTATTGGATGACCTGGTAAGAAGTGAGGCTATGTTACAGCAGGATCCAAGCAATATAGGATTTAAAATGAATTTGAAAGTAGCACGACATCAAATTAATTTATTAGATCAACAGGATTTGGAGAAAAAAATAAGATGGATGAAGCAAAGATATTTCAAAAGGGCAAATAAACAAGGGAGGTGGCTCACTTACCGTCTAAATAAAGAAAAGGAAAAGAATAGAATCCATAATTTGAGAGATGGGAAAGGCAATTGGATTACAGGGGAAGAAGGGAAGAAAGTAATTGCACAGGAATTTTATACTAATTTATATTGTAAGGAAGATAAGTCTGAGCAGGAAATAAAGAAATACTTAGAGGAATCAGACATACCCAAAATACCAGGCTTATCTAGGGAAGTATTGGATGAAGAAATTACGGAGGGGGAAATTGAAAGGGTCATGGGAAAACAAAAGACAGGGAAAACTCCCGGTACAGATGGCCTACCGATTGAATATTACAAAGCACTTTGGGAAATATTAGGTACGCATATGACTGAACTATTTAATGGGGTAATTCGGGAGGGACAGACCCCGAAATCATGGACAGAAGCACTAATAACTCTTTTGCCAAAAGACGATAGCGACCTATCTCAGATTCAGAATTATAGGCCCATTTAGCTTCTTAACGCGGATTATAAATTATTTGCAGCGGTTTTAGCAGAGTGACTCAAAGGGTTTCTTAACCAATTTATACATGAAGACCAAAATGGTTTCTTACCAGGCAGACAGATTAGAGATAACGTAAGAATAGTCATGAATGTTTTGGAATATTACGAAACCCATACTGATAAACAATTGGCCCTGGTATTCATGGATGCACATAAGGCCTTTGATCGTGTGAACTGTAGTTTTTTAATAGGTTTACTGCAACATATGCAATTTGGAGAAAGATTTATTCGGGCAATCCGTGCAATTTATTCGAAGCAGACTGCTAAAATTTCAATTAATGGTGATGTATCCGGTCAAATTGATATTGAGAAAGGAACTAGACAAGGGTGTCCGCTTTCCCCGTTGCTATTTATTCTGTCATTAGAACCCTTATTGAGGGAAATTAGATGTAATATGGGGATAAAAGGTCTTTATATCCCAAATCAACAATATAAGGTGCAGGCTTACGCTGATGACATAGTATTTATATTAGAAGATCCGTTGATATCGGGACCGTGTCTGACCCAGGAAATAGAAAAATATGGTAAAGTGGCGGGATTAAAAGTCAATAGGGAAAAAACTAAAATTATTGCCAAAAATTTAACAGTAAAGCAAGGGAAAGAATTAGAAGTGAATTTGGGGTTCCAAATTGTAAACAAACTAAAATATCTAGGCATTATTATATCAGCCAAATGTTCCACGATCAAAGAAGATAACTATCTGAACCTTCTCAAGAGAACAGGCCAGAATCTAGAGAAGTGGAAGAGCATGCAGATATTCCTACTAGGTAGAATAGCAATTATAAAAACTTATATATTTCCGAAATGGATATACCTATTCTACACAGCACCAGTTAGACTGGATAACAATTTTTTAAAAAAATTAAATTCCTATGTCCTTAAATTCATTTGGCAAAATAAAAAACCCAGAATTAAACTTAAAATGCTTCAAGAACTTAAAGAAAGAGGAGGATTTGGTGTTCCAAAATGGGAATACTACTATCAGGCCGCAAATTTAGTCTGGATCAGGGATTGGATATTGCTGAGAAGAAGGAGGTTGTTGATTTTGGAAGGTGAGGGGTTACATCAAGGATGGCATTATTTTCTTTGGCAAAATAAAATCCCAAAGCACAGGTGCCTTGCAGGACATTATGTGAGGAATATTCTAATTGAGTCGTGGAGGAAAATTAAGGGTAAATTTTACTTTTCAATCCCCTCCTGGCTGGTCCCACTCGAAGCTATAACGTATAGGCCTCTATATAACAAAGAAAATCACCTCTCTTACCGGGAACTTTTGGACCCCCATGGTAGTCTGAAAACAAGAAATGAGTTGGAGTTGCAGGGAAGACAACTGGATTGGTGGGCTTATGCCCAAATTTGCTCGAAATTTAAAAAAGATAAGGAACAAGTTGGTATTAATTTGAATCAGCATGATCTGGTCAATATCATTCTAGGAAAAGAGGATAAAATGTTATCAAGGATATATAAACTTCTAATAGACTATTGGATAGGGGATGAAATAGTTAAAGACTCTATGATTGCCTGGGGGAGAAATATTGGCTATCCAATTGATATGACCAAATGGGAAGAAATCTGGCTCAAACATATGAAACTCCTGTGGGCAACATCATACAAAGAAAATGTGTACAAGATGCTGTATAGATGGCACCTTCCACCTGCCCGTCTTTCTAAAATGTATTCAAATCTCTCACCAAACTGTTGGAAGTGTGGGGAGATCGGCACCTATTTCCACATGTGGTGGACCTGTTCCAGGACGAGGGAATTCTGGAAAATCATACAGGCATGGATTATGGAAATCACAGGTTATAACCTAATTCTGAAACCAGAGTACTATCTACGGAACATTAGGCCAGATAATATAGGCACAAATATATGGTGTCTGTGTGTATTTATCACCACGTCAGCAAGAATATGTTTTGCCCAACATTGGAAGGGGAAAGATTTGCCAGCTGAAAATTTGATTTTGGAGAAAATTTTGGATTATGCGGAAGCCGACAGACTGACTAAAGCATTGCGAGATCAAAAGGACTCCGTATATTTCCAATGTTGGGACAAATGATATGTTTGGTTGAACAACAGACACCCAAAAAGTCAAGTATAACCAGGACTATGCTTAATATTTGTTAAATCTGACTGAAGCCTACATACCGTAGAAAGTGTAAATATCATGTAAAGTTTCTGTCGCGATTGTTTGTTTGACTATTTCTTTTTTGTTTGATGTACTGTTTTAAATAAATAAATAAATAAATAATAAAAAAAATAAAAAAAACGTTGTGGGCGGAAGGAAATTAGCTGAACAGCAGTGAATGGCGGACTGAGGATTCGGAGAAGAAAACTTTTACTTTGTATCCAGCGGCAACAAGTTAAAACCACAGACACGAGATTTGTAACGAGACATCAGAAGATACATTGACTCTGTTGGTAAAGGAGATATAACTTGCTACATAGGAAAACTGGAACCATTGACTTACGGATTTAATAGAGACTATCGCAATAGAACTGTGAAAACTGGGCGAAAAGAAGGCGAATTGAAGAACGGAAAAAGAAGAAGGAAATAATCCTAATTGGTCTGGAAGTGATATAGTGGAGAACTTTAGATATTAAATCATCAAAATATAGTTATTTCATTTACTTTATAAAATCCAAACTTAAAATTCACTTAACTTTGCTTAAAGAATACTAATACTAAAACTTGAAGTTATTATAATATATACTAAAGAACTGACTTAATAATATTTTTCCTTTTACTGTTTCCCACCCCACTGAAATAAGTATATAGAATTTACAGTAATATATTGATTAAGGGGAATTATATTGTGTATTGATTAGAAGGTTAGATATTAACATAGACATTGCAAAGAGACTGTTATAGATATTATTAAGGAATAATAATTGTGATAGTTAATGCAAGTAGTATATACTGGTAATTGTGACATAACTTAATAGAATATTTTAGACTGTTTATAGAGAATCTTAAATCCCATCGACTTATTACATAGAGGTTATATAGATATTGTTTAGTGTTAAAGTGAATTTAAGTACTGTGAAACTAGAAAAGTAAGAATACAAATGTGATTTATCATTAATATAACTTGGTATATAAATATTAATTATATTATATTGTATAGGAAAAAGAACAGAAGAATGAATTGTTAAAACACTGCATTTTCCCCCTAAACCCTCTCAATTAATTAATCTGATTCTTATATAATGATATTTCAAGTGGAATTATTATAATTAAGATCATATAACTCAATTACTAAATATCAACATATTAATTTACCCTCAACCAAATCAGTGTATGAAAATTTGGGAAAAAATAATACAAAAAACAAAGATGACAACACCTTCAATAACAATAACTAAAACAGGGAAAAAATTAACAACAAATCAAATACCTACACAATCTTCACCTGCACAACAAAAAACCATAGATACAATGCTAACTACAGATAAAGGAAAAGCTTCCACCGCACTCAATATACAGAATATACAGTCTATACTAGCCATGATTCAGGAGGGGATGAACAAGACCCAAGAAACAATAGCGAATAATCATGAAGAAACAAAAAAGAACCACGAGGAACTGAAATCAGAAGTAGGACAAATAAATGATAATATTAAAAAAATGGACGACAAGATTGAGAGAATACAACGAAACATAGTAAAAAATGAGGAACGAATTCAAAACATGGGAGCAAAAATGGTCTTAACCGAGAAAAAGATGGATAATATCAAACAAAACCAAATGGAGCTAAATAGAGAACTCGAAGAGTCGATTACCCACTTAGAATTAGAAAAGGCATCATTCTTTTTACGGTTTCAAAATATTGCAGAAACAAAAGGAGAAGACTTAAGGGACCTGATGACGGATATATTAGTAGAGATTACCCAGAAGGAAAAAAATGAAATCAGTAGGGAAATTGACGAAATTTATAGAGTTCATATGAACTACGCTCGTAGGAACAAATTACCTAAAGAAATACATGTTAGATTCGCACGCAAAACTGTAAAAGAAGAGATCTACACATTAATGAGAGAGGGAAAACCTTGTTATAAAGGAAAGGAAATAATAACCCTAAAACAAGTCCCAAGAAGAATAAGAGAACACAGAAAAAACTACAATTTCTTGACAACCCTACTGAATCAACATAAAATAATGTTCCACTGGCTGGTGCCAGAGGGAATTCTAATATCCTGGGACGATAAAAAATATAAAATCGACACGATAGAGAAGGCACAAGAATTTTTTGATACCCACTTTATAATAGAAGAAGAACAGGAAACTAGACGTGATTCGGAAAACACAAACCAGGAACACTCCACGGAGGAAACAAAAAAAGAAAAGGAAGAGAAGGAGTCTAGGGAAAAGGAGAAGATGGAGAGAGAAGGGGCCAGGGGGAAAACACAAATGGTAACAAGAAACACAAGTAGACTTAGACTAACAAAAAGAAAGTAAGGAAAATGGGACAAGAATTGAAATTAATTTCAATCAATATAAACAGCCTTAATCTACCAACCAAAAGAACACATAATTTCAAAAAACTACAAAAATTAGACATAGACATTATCAACTTACAAGAAGTACATATCAAAAAACAACATCAGCAGTTACTAGAAAACAGAAGACTAGGAACATTATTCACCTCATTATCAGATCAGAAAAAAAGAGGCATTGCAGTATACATTAAAAGTCATATTCAGGCAAAACAAATCTACACAGATGGAGAAGGCAGGATATTAATGATAGACATTAAGATGGAGGCCCGAAACATGTTACTGATATCAATATATGCTCCGAACGGGAACCAAAAAGAATACTTTAAAAAAATACACAATAAAATTAAAGAATTAGATTACGAACATATATGTATAATAGGGGACTATAATGCGATCGTTGATATGGATTATGATTACCAAAGTAACAAAAAAAATAAATCTAGGAAAAAGACACTACCCGACACCTTTAAGGATATGATTCAAGAGTTACAATTGAAAGATGCCTGGAGAGAACTGAACAAAACCAAAAAACAGTATACATATTACTCAAATCCCCACCAGTCCTGGTCCAGACTAGACATGGCCTGGATGACTGCAGAACTAAGAGAAAACATAAAAGAAATCGAAATTACACCGAACGTATGGGCAGATCACAGTCCTATAACAATAGTCTGGAAAGGCCAGCAAAAAAGAGGAAGATGGATGATGGACAGAGAGATCATCAAAGATAAAGAATACATAGAGATGATAAAGAAAGAGATGGAGATATTCTTTCAAATAAACAAGAGGGAACAAACATCATTGCAAGTCCTATGGGATACCACAAAGGCATAGAGAATGAAGAGAATTATCGTGGATTACATCCATCCAGACCAAAATGGATTCATTCCAAATAGGCAAATTAACAAGAACACAAGAACAATAATCAATATCCTGGAATACTATGAGCAAAAATCGGATGAAAAAATGGCCTTATTCTTCCTTGACGCACAGAAGGCGTTTGACAACCTTAATTGGGGATTCTTAACATTGCAATTAGAAAAAATGGGAACCGGCGATAAATTTTTAAATATGATCAAAACAATATACTGTTGCGATAATTCGAAGATCGGACTCAATGAAGGATTCAGAAAGAGTAATATTCAAACAAAGTATTATTTATTTACAGTAGGCATTCTATATTGTCTGGATGATTGCAGATAGAAGCAAGAAGGAGGAGCATGCAAGCTCTTTTATATCAATATGGCGGAGTTAGAGGTAGGAGTGGTTATACATGAATATATTAAGGAAGGAAGAATAAGTTAACCCTTGATGTGCTATATACATACATTTCTTATATCTGAGAATAAGGCATTTACTTGTGACAAATCCCCCTCTAAATGCCGATTCGACATACAACAGTAATTACATTCAGGTTCAGAACAATATAAAACTTGTAATTTTGACGTTAGATACTTATGTTGTTTAGATTGCAAAGGTTTAGTTAATATATCAGCTATTTGTTCTGTGGTTTCACGATGAATAGCTTTAATAAATCCATCCTGAGATAATTGTCTTACATGTTTGAATTTGATATCTATATGTCTAGATCTTTGACCAATAGCATCTGATCTAGATATCTCTATCGCAGCTTTATTATCTTCATGTATAACAAATGGCAATGAAGGACTTTTCCAGACGTCTGATAACAAATCATTGAACCATACAAGATTATTAGAGGCCTTTGACAAACAAACATATTCTGCCTCAGTTGTTGATGTGGCTACAAGATCCTGTTTTCCAGTATACCAGTAGACTGGACAGTCGTTAAGAAAGAATACATAACCAGAAGTGCTTTTCCTGCACTTAGTGTCACCTGCCCAATCCGCATCAGCGTAACAAGTGAGAATAGGTTCTTTGACATTATTGGGTTCTAATATCAGAGAGAAATCTATGCTGTATTTTAAATACCTTAGTATTCGTTTAATGGCTTCCCAATGATACATTAAAGGTTTACTAACATATCTAGATAATAAATTAAGGGGTAGAGCAATATCTGGTCTGGTCCAATTAGATATATACAATAGTGAACCAATAACTGATCTATAAAGTGTATTATCAGTAAACTCAGGGGAAGATTCATTCATGTTTCTTAAAAAATCAGTTTGCATTGGAGTATCACAAGGCTTTGCATCACTCATATTACATTTATTCAATAGTTCTATAATTTTATCTTTTTGAGATAATCTAAATCCTTTTTTAGTCTTACTGATTTGAACCCCAAGATATTTATTTACTTTCCCCAATGATTTTAAAGAAAAATGTTCATTTAATTTCGTTACAAATGTATCCCTTTTTTCTTTATGTTTGCCAATATACAAAATGTCATCTACATAAATTAACACAAATTCTATTGAATCACCATCCCTTCTAACAAAGAAACAATTATCTGCAGTTGTGGCATTGAAGTTCATAGATCTGAGAACGTTGACCAAGCATTCATACCAGCGCTTGCCGGATTGCTTTAATCCATACAAACTTTTGTTCAGTAACCAAGTTTCATTCCTATTTGTGTTTTGGCTATGAGGAGCTCTTACATATATTTCTTTATCTAGTTTTGCATGAAGATATGCAGTTTGTATGTCATATTGAAAGACTTCAAGGTTAAGGGCTGATGCTACTACTAGAGCTGTCTTGACACTCTCAGTTCTTACGGTGGGGGAATATGTGTCGGTATAATCTTCAGGATATTTTTGAGCATAGCCCTGTGCAACTAACCTTGCTTTATATAATGAATTGCCTTCTTCTAGATTTTTAATTTTAAATATCCACCTAGTGCCAATAATTGTTTTGTCCTTTGGAGCTGGTGTTGGAGTGAATACATTTAATTCTCGTAGACTGTCCATCTCTTTGGCCATGGCTAATTCCCATTTTCTTCTTTCTTCTATGGGGAGTTTTAATACTTCCTCGTATGTATTGGGTGTTGTTGTATTATTATTTATGTGCATTATGTAATCCTTATATTTATTTGGAGTTTGATTCCTGTTAGATCTAATTGTTCTTTCTGGTCTGCTATCGTTATCGTGTAAATACCTTGCTTCCTTTTTTGTTAATGAATCTGTTTTGATTTTGGGACAATTTCCTATCCATGTCTCATTGTTACTCTTTTGTGTATTGTGGTTGTGTTCTTCTCTTTCTGTATTATCATGATTATCAATGTTTGGTTTTGTACTTGGAAAGATATCATTAAGATGTATCTTAGACCAATTGGCCTTTTCGTGAAATACAGCTGTTCTAGAAATTATGCATTTATTGTTATTATCAATAAATCTATATCCTTTTGTGCCAGTTTCATATCCCATGAATCTGAGCCTTCTGGATACATTATCCCCTTTACGTCTCAATTGTTTTGGTATATGTACGTCTGCTGTAACGCCAAATACATGCATGTGGGCTATTTTTGGTTTTTTATTATATACTAATTCGTATGGTGTTTTATTTATGACACTAGACCAAATTCTGTTTAGGGTATAATTAGAGTATAATAAAGCTTCCGACCAAAATTGTTTGCCTAAACCAGCATCTTCCAATGTGCATCTAATCATGGTTTGTAATGTTGAGTTCTTTCGTTCTACCACTCCATTTTGAAATGCAGAGAAAGGGCTAGAGGTGAAGTGTAACATTCCTTTGTCTTTTAGCCATTGGGAGAATTCTTTTGACATGAATTCAGATCCCCTGTCTGTCATGATTTGCTTTATTTTTACATTGTGTTGTGTTTCTACACGCTTATAAAATTCCTTAAACTTTTGAAATGTTTCATCTTTGTGTTTCAAAGTATAGACAAATCCATAACGACTATAGTCGTCTACAATAGTAAGGAAATATCGTTTTTTATATGTAATTGATGGGGTCAATGGACCAACTAGGTCCATATGCACCAGGTTAAAGACATGATTTGATGACCTTGTTGCCTTTTTTGGTCTGGGTTTAGTTTTGAGGACTTACATACTGAACATTCCAAATAATTTTTACAATCTTTTATTTTAACACCTTCAGCATGTTCAACCATTTTTTGTATTACAGGAAAACTAGCATGTCCTAATTTTCTGTGTAATATATGTGCACATTCATCATGAATTGGTTTTCCAATTATTGTTTTTTTGTTAATATTTGTATCTTTAATTGATGTGTTTTCATGGTTATGATTTGTTTCATGTTCCTCGTTGTTACTGTCACTATCATTTTTGTTTTCTATGCTATTGTCATCTTCCATGTTTGAATCAATGTTGTGTAGCCATTTTTCTTCAGTGACTAAGTATGGTAGATCTCCTTTGATAATTATATTGCCTAAGTTTGTTTTGTTTCTCTCTAGAGATGCTTTTCCTTTTGAGAACACTATATTTATGTCAGAGTCTCTACTCAATTTTATTGCACTAAGAATGTTATGGGGTATCTCGGGTATTAATAAAACCCCCTCTATTTTTCCTAGACCGGGTAAATTTACATTTCCCCTTCCAATGACATGAACTTCTTCTTGGTTGGCTACTTTAATTACAAATTTATCTTCTACGAAAGAAGATAATATTTTCTTATCATGTGTTGTATGGTTTGTTGCCCCAGAATCAATGAGCCAGGCATTATCTTTTGGGTTTTGATTTTTGCTTGTGTTATATTTATCTAACCCATTTAATGATCCAGACTTTCTCTCTCTTGAGTTATCTCTGCCCCCTCTACGTTCTCTGAAATTTGGTGAGTTTCTATATCTATACCTGTCAATAGATGATTGTCTGTTATGGTATCTGTTCCTATTGTCATGGTTCTGTCTTTCTCTAAGGAATTTTGGACAATCTCTTCTATAGTGTTCTTTGGACCCACAATTATAACATTCAATTGGTTCTTGATGCCTGTCTTGAAATGCTACCCTTTTGGTCTGTCTGTGTTCTTTGTGTGTGCTGTAGCGGCTTCTCCTTAGATTATCTTCAGCTCTTAGTCTATTTGATAAACTCTCTATAGACAGATATCCTAGATTAATTGTGTCTAAATGTGATATGTAATTATCCCATGATGAGTCTAATGAATTAATGATAATGCTTTTCATTGTCTGATCAGATATTATTTCTCCCCTTAAATGAAGCTCTGCTCTAATTGTGTTTAGTGATAGTAAATGTTCACTTACAGTAGTCCCAGGTTTTATCCTTGCTGAGAAGAAATTTTTGGATATTCTAGTTGTAGTTGCTACACTTTCACTATGAAACAATTTAAACATACAATGAATTATTTCTGAGACAGTTAGATTATGCTTAATACTATGATAGATAGCAGGAGATATGCTAGATATTAGTAAATAGAATGCTCTGTGATGCAGGCAGTCCAATTTTAGAGTCCATGGTCTTTTGGGAGGGTTAGTTATGAAAAATAATAAATTCTCTTTTAAGAAAACAACCTGAAGTTGTTGACTCCATTCCTGTAAATTAATACCGTCTATTCTTAATTTTGGGAAATCATTAGGCAAGTTCCCAATGTTATTTGCTGCATTACTTACAACTGGAGGCTGTCCATGATCTTGTAAGTGTTGATAGTTGCAGAATGGTGTAGGTATGCTAGCAATCAGTCTGAATGGTTCTCTCTGTTCTTCACTGTCTCTGTATTCGTCTGCGTGAGTTCGCGCATGCGCGTTGCTCATTTTGTTTCTGAAGCTGTCGGGAGAGGTTCTCGTCGCTGTAGCTCCCTCGCAGTGCTCCTCTTCCGATGATTCGCTTTCTGGCTCGGCTTTTGGTGTCCAGGTGGGGATCGGCGCTTGCTTCGTTCTGTCGTAGTCATCTCGGTTGAGGCCTCTGGCTCCCGGGATCGTTTGCGGTGTGGGCGAGTATTTGCAGGGTCCCCTGGGTTCGGGCGTCAGCACTCTCGTCGTTTGTGCTGGAGTGGATGGAAGTAGGGACGCTTGTCCGCTTGCTTCTGTGTCCTTGGATTGAATAGTTTGCTCTTTTTTTGTTATTCGATTTACAGTCTTTGATACTTTCGCTGATTTTTTTGTTATTTTTAGATTCGGGCCAAAGGCTGCGAAGAGTGTTCTCATAGCTGTTTCGATTTGTATTTCAGTTGGCATTTCTTTGGTGTCTGTATCAGATTCTTCGGAAAAATAGGATTTTTCCTTTTTATTCTTTATGCTGGGTAAAGTCTTTCGCACCAGCCATTTTGAATTCTGTTCTTTGATTGGTTCTGAGCTAGCCATTTTGGTGTGCTGGTTAATCCAAGATGGCTGCCATTCAAAATTTTGCGCGGGACCGTTAGTCTTCCTCTCGGTTATGTCTTCATCTGTAGGTGATTTGCTCACCATTTTGAGTTCTTTAGGCTCCGATGTGTTGATGTGTTTTTCTCTCGCTGCTCCGTTGTCTTTTATAATATCCTGGAGGTTCGCGATGAGATTTTTGTCATCTTTACAGTTTTTCAGCAGTCTTAATATTTCTGATCTGAGCGTATCATTTTCTGTCTCGCTCTCTTCTTGATCATCGGATTCATCGATTACCTCTTCTTCGTCTGTGGTGTAGTTTTCAGGTTCTCTTGTTATTTCAGTTGTGGATTCATCGATCATTTCTTGATCTGTTTCTATTTCTTTATTGTGTGCCCTGGTGTTGGGTCTTTCTCTCTTTTCTTTGGAGTTTTCTTTCTTTGGCATGTTTGTTTCTTATTGAGTCAGCCAACCATCCTCTGCTACCACTTTGTTGCGATAATTCAAGGATCGGACTCAATGAAGGATTCAGAAAGAGTAATATTCAAACAAAGTATTATTTATTTACAGTAGGCATTCTATATTGTCTGGATGATTGCAGATAGAAGCAAGAAGGAGGAGCATGCAAGCTCTTTTATATCAATAAGGCGGAGTTAGAGGTAGGAGTGGTTATACATGAATATATTAAGGAAGGAAGAATAAGTTAACCCTTGATGTGCTATATACATACATTTCTTATATCTGAGAATAAGGCATTTACTTGTGACATATACTCCGACCAAACCGCAAAAATATGGATAAACGGAGAGACAACAGACCAATTTAAAATATCCAAGGGAGTGAGACAAGGATGTTCCCTCTCTCCTATATTATATATATTAGCATTGGAATCACTGTTGAATGAAATTAGGAATGACAATGAAATAAAAGGATTAAGAACAAAAAACCAGGAGTATAAATTACAAGCATTCGCGGACGACGTAGTATTTATTTTAGAACGACCAAAACAATCAGGATTGAATTTATTAAGGAAGATAGAACAATATGGCGAAGTGGCAGGATTGAAAATTAATAGACAAAAAACAAAACTACTAACTAAAAATTTGACAAAAATCCAGGAGAAAGAATACCGATAAATCCAGGAAAATCATATTTCAAAGACCTTGATAAAATGACACTAAAGTATATATGGCAAGGAAAAAGAGCCAGGATTAAACTGAAACACCTGCAGGACACTAGAGAAAGGGGTGGCCTGGGAGTGCCAGATTGGCAAACTTATTACACTGCAACAGCTTTAACTTGGATTAAAGATTGGATGACACTCGAAGATAAACGAACGTTAGCATTAGAAGGATTTGACCTGTCAAAAGGCTGGCACGCATTTTTATGGGAGGAAAAACCCAGACAACATGAACACTTCAGGAGACACTATATCAGAGGAGCATTGGCAAAAATTTGGACCGAAATAAGGAGAAAACACTATGACAAAATTCCAAGATGGCTATCAACCATGGAGGCCCAAATTTATCCGAACACAATGGATATAGACAAGATGAAAACCTATGACGAATTGTTGAACACAGAGGGAGAAATGAAAACAAGAGAGGAATTGAGACAACAGGGCACGGACATTGACTGGTGGACGTATTTACAGATAAAATCAAGATATAAAAGTGACATGAAAAAATTTGGAATCCAAAAAGAAAGAAATGAATTAGATAAAATTATAATGCAATCAGACTATAAATTAATAACTAAAATATATAATTATCTACTAAAATACAAATTGGAAGAAGTGGTGAAGGAAAATATGATTATTTGGGCTAAAAATTTTGGATATAATATCAACCTAGAAAATTGGGAGAAAATGTGGAAAGTAAATACTAAGCTGACAATGTCCGTGCCCTACAAAGAAAATACATACAAGATGTTTTATAGGTGGCATCTCCCCCCTGCACGTCTGGCAAGGATGTTCCCCAATACTAATCAGAACTGTTGGAAGTGTAAAATACAGAAGGGGACCTACTACCACATGTGGTGGTCATGCCCAAAAGTCAAAAAATTTTGGAAAACAATTCAAAATCAGCTGGAAGAAATCACCACCCAAAAAGTGCCCCTCAGACCGGAAACATACCTATTAGGAATACTGACAAAGGACTATAAAAAAGAGACACAATACTTGATAATACACATCCTAACCGCAGCTAGAATCACTTTCGCACAAATGTGGAAACTGGAGGACACGCCATCAGAAGAAAAAATAATACAAAAAACAATGGAATGTGTGGAAATGGACAAACTGACCAAAGAAATACAGGGAAAAGAAGATTCAGATTATTACTTAATTTGGCAAAAATGGTACAACTGGTTAGATAAAAAGAACACGAAATAAGGGAATACCACCCAATGACACAAAAATAAGGAAATAAAATGAAATACCGTTGTATAAACATTGATACATGATGAAGGATTATATATACAGATATATAGATATATAATTACCGAAGTAGCTCTAAGTAGTTCAAGCTTTATGACTTGATTTTACTGTATAGTTAGTTTATGTATAGTTTGTTTAAATGTCTACGTCTGTATATGTATGTTTGTTTATAAAAAAAATAAAAAATAAAAAAAATGAATATGAGTAATATATTGTGAATTAATTTAAAGTTAAGTAATTGAATAAGAGATGTAGAAATGGAGGAAAACATAAAGCTGGACAATAATTAAAATAAAATGTTATGAACTAGTTAAACAAATGAAGTTAGGAGTGGAGGGAAGCATGATTCTGGAGAACAGTGAAAGTAAAGCTGTGATCTAGTCTTACAAATAAGGTAGGAGTGGAGGAAAGCATCATACTGGAGAACAGTTAAAAATAAAAATAAGAGTTAGGAGTGGAGGAAAGCATGGGCTGGATAACAGCCCAAGTAAAGCTGTGAACCAGCCATTAGAGTTAGGAGTGGAGGGAAGCATACGCTAGGTAACAGTTAAAGCAAAACTGTGAACTGTGAAAAAATAAAAAGTTAGGAGTGGAGGAAAATATACCTGGAGAGCAACTGAAATACAGTTGTGAACCAGTTAAAAATAGAGGTTGGAGCGGAGGAAAGTATTGCTGGGAAGCAACTATTTGAGTTGCGAACCAGTTTCATAATAGATTTAGGAGGATTGAAGGAGATAACGTTGGTATGCAGTTAAAATTATACTGTGAACCAGCTCAAATAAGTAAGGTTAGGAGTGGAGGAAAGCATCACTGGAGAGCTACTGATCAAGATGCGAACCAGCCAAAAAATAAACTCAGGAGGAAGTGGAGGAGACAATACTGGAGAATAGTTAAGCCAAACTGTGAACCAGTCAAATAAATAGAGATAGAAGTGGCGGAAAACACTGTTGGGAAATAGCTATTTAAATTATGAATCAGTTAAATATTAGACTTTAAAATAAAGTATTTTGGGAGTGACAAATTCTAGATGGAAATGTTGATTGATTTAGAAACAATTAAGAGAGGAGGAAAATACTCTTTGTCAAGATTATGGATACTAGTTGCCATTTAAAAGAGGTACAATATAGACTCGATGTAATGGGTCTTAGAAATGAGGAATATATTTGAAATATTGATTGTTAAAATGACAAAGATTTGGAATGATGTCTATTTGGAAATAATTGTTTAGAATTTAGGGTGACATAGTAGAATGTTTAAAATCTAAATGTTTAGAATAAGATTTTTTTCTTTTTTTAAAAAAAAAGAGGTAAATGGATAAAATTTGGAACAAAATTGGTTGAGGGAATGTGAGCAATTGTATTTGCTTTATACCGGATCAAATCCTTGCTCTAAAAAGATGTATTTTATGTTTTATGCTTTAAAAAAATAAAAAAAAAACTTTTCAAAAAAAACCAAAAACCAATCTGGTATTTCTTAACATTATCCATTCTTTAATCCACATCAAATTTGTTGCTTGGTAGTATAATTCCCAATCAGGCAAACCAAAACCTCCTCTTATTCTAGCATCTTGCAACAGTTTTGATTTTATCCTTGCCTTTTTATCCTGCCAAATATATTTTAACACTATTTTGTTCAAATCTTCAAAATACTCTTTTCCCAACCTAATTGGAATTGTCTGGAACAAATATAGAGTTCTAGGCAATATATTCATCTTAATAGTTGATATCCTCCCTATCAATGATAATTGTAAATTCTCCCATTTAGCCAAATCTGTCACTAACTGTTGTTTGAGTTTATTATAGTTATTCTCCTTAAGTGTATCTTGCTGTCAGATATATCCCCAAATACTTAACCTTGTTTGTGACCTGCATCTTCGATATTTCCGCCAATTCTTCTTTTTGTTTTTTTAACATGTTTTTTGTCAAAATCTTTGTTTTATCTTTATTTATTTTCAAACCTGCTACCTTTCCAAATTCTCCTATCTTATCTATCAATATACTTATTGATTCAAATGGATCCTCAAGAATAAACACCAGGTCATCTGCAAATGCTTGTAATTTGTATTCTTCCTTTTGAATTTTCATTCCTTTTATATCTTTTTCATCTCTAATATTTCTGTTTAATACTTCTAGTGTTAACACGAACAACAGAGGTGACAGAGGACAACCTTGTCCCGTTCCTTTTTGTATTTCAATAGACTTTGTCAATTCTCCATTTATCATTACTTTTGCTGTTTGTTTATGGTATATGGCTTCTATGGCTTGAATAAATTTTCTCCCAAAGCCCATCTGTTTCAGCTGTAATAACATAAATCGCCAATTCACATTGTCAAAGGCTTTCTGTGCATCTAGAAATATCAAAGCCATTTGCTTCTCTGGATGTGCCTCATAGTATTCCAAAGTGTCCAGAATTATCCTCAAATTATCTCTAATCTGTCTTTTTGGCAGAAACCCATTTTGATCAGAGTGTATAAAATTATTTAAATAACTTTTGAGTCTTTCAGCCAGTATTGAAGCGAAGATTTTATAGTCTGAATTTAGCAGGGATATAGGCCTATAATTCTTGATTTGTTATGGGTCAGTATCCTCCTTTGGGACAAGTGTAATATATGCTTCCGACCATGACTTGGATATTTCCTTCTTTGACATTACTTCATTCATAACTTCTAGCAATGGAAGATTCAACGATTCCTGTAAAGTTTTATAGTATTCCGCTGGCAGCCCGTCCGGACCTGGTGCCTTCCCATTCTTTTGTTTTTTAAGTGCTTCAGTTAATTCCATCATTGTTATGTTTCCTTCTAGCATCATTTCAGTGTCTTTTAGAGATCTGGGGTAAATTCGCCTTCTGGAGATAACATTTAACACTTTCCTCCTCTATATTCTCTTGTTCATTTAATTTTTTATAATAATCTTGTATGATATTTTTCTTCTCTTTATTCCCAAATCTGACTTGTTCTTGGTCATCCACTAGTTGTGTTATTTTCCTTGATTCTCTCTCTTTTTTCAGTTTATATACTAACCATCTACCTGGTTTATTAGCATCTTCAAAATAATTATGTTTGGCACTTCTGATTTTTTGTGCTAAATCCTCTTTTTCTATTAATCCCATTTTATGTTTAATTGTGTCCATTTTTATTTTAATGTCCTTTTTTTGTGGGAATTTCTGTAGTTCTTTTTCAAATTTCTTATAGTCATCCTCTAATGTTTTATAAATTTGCCTTTTCTTAATATTTCTTTTCTTTGTATAGTCAATTATCAAACCTCTGGCATAAGCTTTCATTGTATCCCAAAGATTTTGTATTGATATGTCCTCTTTTCTATTTTCTTTAAAAAAGAAAGTCAATTCTTTCTCCATTTTCTGTACAAAATCCTTTTCCTTTAATACTGTATTATTTAGAGTCCATCTAGACCTTCTCCTTTGCCCTTTCCATCTAACTGTCATTGGATTGTGGTCTGCCCAGGTATTTGCTTCTATATCAATTTCTTCTATATTAGAAGTCAATTCCATTGTCATCCATATCATATCTATTCTAGACCATGATGAGTGCCTATTGGAATAAAAAGTATATTTTCTATTTTTTGCGTTTCTTTCTCTCCATGCATCTTTTAAATTTTTTTCCTCTATCATCTTAAAAAAAGATTTTGGCAGAATCTTTCTACCTCGCTTTATTGCCTTCTGTGTATTATAGTCCATTTTCTCGTCTACAATACCATTGAAGTCTCCCAACGTGCAGATATTATCATAGTCCAATTCAATTATTTTCATATGTAATTTTCTATAGAAGTCTTCTTGTTTGTCATTTGGAGCATATATTGCTATTAAGAGTATTTTCCTGTTATTATCTATTATTTCCACCATTAAAATTCTTCCCTCATCATCTGTGTAAATTTTCTCTGCTGGTATTGTATTTCTAATATATAAAACAACTCCTCTTTTCTTACATTGCGGCAATGAAGTAAATAATTTCCCTAATTTTGGCTGTACCAATATTTGTTCATGTTGTTTTTTTAATATGCACTTCTTGTAAACAAATTATATCCAACTTTAATTTCTCTAATTTGTGAAATACCTTTCTTCTTTTGATAGCTAAATTAAGTCCATTTATGTTCATTATAATCAATTTTTTCTCTTCCATATTTATATTTTATATGAAGGATTTATTGCTCTAGTAGATCTCGGTTCGTGTTGTTCTTTATATTCTATGATGCCCCCTACTGCTCCTTCTTCCTTTTCAACCGTTGTTAAGCATTACTCTCTAAAGTATTCAGCATAAAATGCCTTGGCTTTATCAATTGAATCTATTTTATATCTTTGCAGTTGCCATGTAAACACCAGGCCTTCTGGTATCAGCCATCTATACTTCATGCCTTTCTGAAGCAGTATTTTCGTCAAAAATGGATATTCTCTTCTCATTTCCCTCACTCTTCTTGGTATTTGCTTCAAAACCACAATTTCCTTGTCCTTATATTTCAATGTTTTCTCTTTTGTAATCTGCAATATTTGCATTTTAATTGATTTGTTAGTAAATCTTATATGAACTTCTCTTGGTAGCTTATTTCTCATTGTATATCTTGTATAGACTCGAAATATCTCATCAGTGCCATCCATCATCTTTTCTTTAGTAATTTCTAATGCTTCTGCTAGAATTTCTATCATTTTTCTGCCAAATTTTCTCCCTTTTCTTCTTCTATGTTTTGAAATCTGAGGTAGAATTCTGATCTGTCCATCTCCCATCCCAACATTCCACTCTTGTCTCGTTCCACCTCATCCAATCTACTGTCAATGTCCCTGATTTTCTTATCTCTTTGTTCCTCCTTTTCCTCAATTTTTTGGAGTCTGTCCTCATATTTTTTCATCATTTGATGTATGTTCTCCACCTTCTTATCTGTTTTCTCTGTTCTTTGTTCAATATTCTCTACTCTTGTTTGTATACTTTGAATTCCTTGCCAAATCATCTGCAATGTTGCTTCCTTTTCCTTCTCTCGTTCCTTTTCCTTATCCTGTTGTAACATCATCTGTATTGATCTTTGTCCTCCTGATGGTGAAGAAGAAGGAGTCGATGTAGATGCTCCAATAGCTGTTGCTCATTTTTGTAGGGTAATCGCCAACAATTCAAACAAATAAAAATTCTTCAGGTTCTTCTATACCTTAATCAACTTTTATGTAGGAAAAATATACTCCAAATAACCATGGGAAAAGGAAAGCCAAAAAAAGAAAAAAGAACAACAATAAAAAAGAAAAAGGAAAAAAAGAGAAAAGAAAAAATCTTCAGGCTCTTATATGCCTTAATCTAATTGATAAAGGAATATTGACCACCTTAACAATCTCCAATCAAAGAAAAGGGGAGGAAAAACAGAAAAAGGAAAACAAAAAATAAAAAAAGCAGCAACAAAGAAAGCAAAAAATTCTAACTATTTATAAAAAGTTAACAGCTCTCCCTTGGGTCACCGTCCAGCTAAAAATAATTACACAGAGGGAATAGTGGAGAAGCAAAAAGAAAAAGAAAAAAAAAGAAAAAAAGAAACTTTCTTTTTGAAGTCACAACTGTTTAAAGCCCGAAAAAATTCTTTTGTTAAATCTCAAATAACATTTACAGCTCTCTTCCCAGAGTCACTGTAGCTTTCTTCTTTCACTCTCAGACTCCTGCCTCTGATAGCTTCCCAGAAGAACACCTGAATAAACAATAAACAATCTTGCAAGCAGTTTTTATGTTCTTCCCACTATCTTATCTTTGAATAAGTTCAGAGCCCTTGAAATGTAGCACAGTTATTACTTCTTAAACCCAGAAAAGAAAAAAAAGGAAACAATATTTCCAATCCACTAGATGGCAATGTTACTTCTCTTCTCCACTCTCCCTTGTTAAACTCAATACACAATACAATCAAAATAGACAAAGAAAAGAATAAAAGAGATAAACAACAAGCAAGATCTGTGTAGATTGATAGAATAGACATCAAAAATTTAATAATTTAGTAAAAAAATCGGAAATCTCCAGTCCAATCCAGTCCAGTCCAAATTAAAACGTGTAAACTTCCACCAGCAAAAAGAAGTTGAATTTAGGAAAAACTACCTTTGACTCTGGCTTAATTCAGCCACTTAATTCCTTCTGTCTTCAATTTAACTTTCTTTCATTTAATCTCAGGGTGTTCTCTCAAATAATCTATTAAAAAGTTATCTCACCAAGCCAACACACTTTCTCTCAGTCTCTTCCGTTCCGGAGCTGTCCCAACTTCAGCAGCTTAATGGCTGCCTCTTCGTCCGCTGGAAAAAAGGGCTTCTCCTGGACCAACCAGGGACTTTGCGGTGTCCCTGGGATCAACAGGATGTGCCCTCCACTACCACCATCTCTACGGGATGGTGAGGTCCAAACAGGACCGTCCAGTGGCAGAGATATCAACGGTGATCTTGGAGCTACAGGATCTTCCGTCATACCGTCACAACGTCAGCTCCGCCCCCCCATATAAATTTTCTTTATATGCAGTTGCCATTGACAATTTGTAATTCCTTTCCCATAATTGTTGCCATTTCTCTAATTCTATTGTATAACCAAAGTTTTTCACCCATGTTATCATTGTCTCTTTTACTTCTTCATCTTCTAATCTAACTTGCAATAAATAATTATACAATCTTTTAATCATTTTTTCATCCTTTCCAGTCATTATCTCATCTAACTCTTATTCCCCCAAATTGAAACCATATTGTTTCAAGTCTTTATCATATCTTGATTGTATTTGCAGTCGTGTGTACCAATCAGTCTCAATCCCTTGTTTTTCTAAATCTTGTTTCTGTTTTAGTTCTCCCTTCTCTGTTAAAATGTCCTTATATCTTACAATATTGTCCATGTTAATCATATTTGGATGTGTCAACGCTTCTATTGTTGAAAGCCACATTGTTATTTCCATATAATGTTTTTCTTTCACTCTCTCCCATACTGTTAACAAACCGTTCCTTACACAATGTCTCTGGAAGTATCCATGTATCCTATTTTTCCCGTACCATAAGAAAGCATGCCAACCTAATTGTAAATCATGTCCCTCCAACATCAATAGTCTTGTATTTCTCAATAGAATCCATTCTTTAACCCAAGTTAACATCGCCGCTTGATGATAAAGTTCCCAATTTGGTAGACCAAAACCTCCTCTAGTCCTAGCGTCTTGAAGCAGTTTAATATTAATTCTTGCTTTCTTTCCTTGCCATATACGTATATTTCCACATCTGTTGTGACCCCAGCCCCGGAGGCTGATTTATCTTCGCATGCTGAGTTGGAGGACCCCAGCCAAATTGAGGAGGAAACAGAGGCCGGTAATGACGAGGGGGAGCCCCTATTGGATGCAAGAGAGAGACGTAGGAGACGTCGTAGAGAACAACTATTGCCACGTCCCAAGAGGTGTGGTCAGGAGATGTAGGGCCACACCCTACAAAGTATAAAAGGGGTGTGACTGGGCTGGAAAGGCGTGGTGAACAATTTGTTGGCGTTTTGGATGCAGTGGATTTACAACTGTTAGTTTGAAGGTTTTTTTTGATAAGAGTCTGCATTCCTGCCTTAGCCTGCTGGCCATCTGCCAAGACCTTTGGAACATTGCCCCATAACTATTGGACTGATATACGCTTTGGAAGAGAACTATTTATTAAAGGGCCAGCTTCAGCCTCTCTAGCCTGCGTTTGTTACTGCCAGGCTATTTGAGCCTCTGCAAGGCCACTCGTGGGAGGGGACAGAACAACATCATTTTATTCAAACTTTCAAAATATTTTTTCTCCAGCTTTATCGGAATTGTTTGAAAAAAGAACAAAATTCTTGGTAGTACATTCATTTTGATTAATGCTATTCTTCCCATTAACAATAGTTAATAGTTAATAGATAGATTAACTATTAATTTTCCCATTTTTCCAAGTCTATTTCAATTTCATTTCTCAGTTTATAGTAGTTATCTTCCTTCACTGTGGTACATCTTGAGGTTAATTGGATGCCCAAGTATTTCACTTTCTTCCCTATTTAAATATCTAATTTCTCCGTTAATTACTTTTTTTGTTTTTCTCTCATATTTTTAACTATAATTTTTGTTTTATCTTTAGTTATTTTCAATCCAGCTACTTCTCCATACTCCTCTATTTGCTTCATTAGCTTTGGGCCCGTTTCTATTGGTTCCTCCATAATAAATACTATTACTGCCTTTTAATTCCCTCCACCAATTCCATCATTGATATTCTTTCTTTTAGTGCTTTTTAAAATTTTTCTGGTATTTTGGGAGTCATTGCTTTTTCCAAATATTGTTCTATTTTCTCTTCTGATATCTGTTCTTGTTGATATAATTTCTTATAATATTCCTCAATTATTTTTTTCTTTTCCTCATTTTGATGACATATCTTCCCATCTTGATCTAGTAATTGAGTTATCAGTTTCCTTTCTTTTTCTTTTTTCCTTTTATATGCCAGCCATCTTCCTGGTTTATTTGCATTTTCAAAAAATATTCGCTTTGTTGATTCTATTTTCCTTGCCAAGTCTTCATTCTCAATTAAGTTCAGTTTATATTTTTCTAAGTCCATTAGATTTTTAATTTTTTTTATCTTGTGGGGTTTTTTGCAATTCTTTCTCTAATTTCTTATACTCCTCTTCCAATTTCTTTTGAGTTTGTCTATTCTGTTTATTTATTTTTTCCTGTATAAGTCATTATCAAGCCCCTTATATATGCTTTACTAGTATCCCATATGTTTTGTAATGATGTATCTTCTTTTCTGTTTTCTTTAAAGAAAAAAGTCAATTCTTTTTCCATATATTGTATAAAGTCTTTCTCATTTAATAAGCTTTGATTTAATGTCCATCTCATTCTTTTTCTTTGTCCTTTCCATATCATCATTATTGGGTTGTGGCCTGCCCATATATTTGCTTCTATATCAATCTTGTCTATCTTGGATATTAAATCTGTGGACATCCACATCATATCTATTCTTGACCATGACATATGTCTATTTGAATAAAATGTGTACTGCTTTTCCTTTAGGTTTCTTTTTCTCCAAGCAACTTGCAGACTTAGTTCATCTACCATTGTATAAAATACTTTCGGAAGTGTCTTCCTTGGTTTTTTATTCACTTTTGTAGATTTATAGTCTAACTCATTATCAACAATCACATTAAAGTCTCCTATTATGCAGATATCCTCATATTCATATTCTAGTATTTTCCTGTGTAGTTTCACATAAAATTCTTCTTGATTTTCATTTGGAGCATATATACCCATAAGTAATATTTTTTTTTGTAATTCAGTACAATTTCTACCATTAATACTCTTCCTTCCTCATCCTCAAATATTTGTTTGGATTGAATTGTCTGTTTGATGTAAAATACTACTCCTCTTTTGCTTTGAGAAGCCAATGTAGTGTATAATGTCCCCAATTTTATTCGCTCCAAAAGCTTTTTATGTTGCTTTCTAATATGTACTTCTTGTAAGCATATAATTTCTAATTTTAACTTCTCTAATTTGTTGAATATTTTTCTTCTTTTTATTGCCGAATTTAGTCCATTTATATTCAAAGATATTATTTTAATTTCTTCTTCCATTTCTTATTTATTTACTTGTTTTGTTGATCTAGTCGTTCTTATCTCCCTTTGTTCTTTAACTTCTTTCACCCTTGTTCCTTCTCTTAACGCGCTCTCATCTTGTTCTCTCGTTGTCTCTCTTGGCTGTTCTTTCTTCTCCTCCTGTTGTCCATCCCCTTTTTCATCTCTCAATCTTTCTTCCTCTTGAACATCTATGTGTTGTTTATAAAATAACTCTGCTTTCTCTATAGAATGTAATCTGTATCTTTGTTCTTGCCAGTTCACCAATATTTGTTCTGGAATCAACCATCTAAAATTTATTCCTCTCTTTATCAAACATTTCATGAGAAATTGATATTCTTTTCTCAGGTCTCTCACTCTTCTTGTAATTTGTTTCAGTGCCACTACTTCTCTCCCTTTGTGCTTTATCGTTGTGTTTCTCATCATTTGCAATATCTCTGTTCTCAATGTTTTCTTGGTAAATCTGACATGAATTTCTCTAGGCAAATTATTTTTCATCACATATCTTGTGTGCACTCTACATATCTTGTTGATCCCATTTAATATCCTGTCCTTACTTTCTTCCATTGCATCTGCTAGTATCTCTGCAATTTTCTCTGCTAAATTTTCTCCCTTTTCTTCTTCAATATTTTGGAATCTTAAATAATAATCAGCTTTATCCATTTCCAGGGTGATAATAGTTTTTTCCTGATTTTTATCAGTAATTGTAAGTCTATAGTCCATCTCGTCAACTATTTTCTCTGTTGCTTCTGCTTTTTCTTCCATTTGCTGCAATCGTTGTTCATTTTTCCCTATCATCTCTTTAACTTCTTTCAATTCTCCTTCCATTTTTTCCGTTCTCCCATCTACCTTGTCTAATCTTGTCTTAAGATCTTCATATATAGTCTGTAGCATATTTTTTAATTCCGTATTGATTTTCTGTTGCTGTGATGCAGTTTCTGTTGTCTTTTGCCCTGTAGAGCCCGAAGCTGTTGATATTGATGGTGATGATAAATGTTGTGTTGTTTTCTTCATCTTGTCTCTTCAAATCACACCACCCAATTTATAATAAGCTCACTCTTATATAGTTTTCTGTGTAATTTTGCCACCTCTTCTTAATCTCTTCTGCCTCTGTTAGGTCCCTGCCATTTTGATCCTTTATCATGGCCATCTTTGCATGAAACGTTCCCTTCATATCTCCAATTTTCTTGAAGAAATCTCTGGTCCTCCCTATTCTATTGTTTTCTTCTATTTCTTTGCACTGTTCATTTAAGAAGGCATTCTAATCTCTTATAGCTATTCTCCGGAATTCTGCATTCAGTTGGGTGTATCTTTCTCTTTCTCCCTTGCCTTTTGCTTCCCTTCTTTCCTCAGCTATTTGCAAAGCTTCCTCAGACAACCATTTTGCTTTCTTTCCTTTCTTTTTCTTTGGGATGGTTTTAGTTGCTACCTCTTGTACAATGTTGCGAACCTAGTACCGTAGCGCTTTTTCCTACTTTCTTCAATTTAAACCTTGATTTTGCAACAAGAAGCTCATGATCTGAGCCACAGTCAGCTCCTGGTCTTGTTTTTACTGACTGTATAGAGCTTCTTCATCTTTGGCTGCAGAGCACATAGTCAATCTGATTTCTGTGTTGACCGTCTGGTGATGTCCATGTGTAAAGTCTTCTCTTGGGTTGTTGGAAAAGAGTGTTTGCTATGACCATCATATTCTCTTGACAGAATTCTATCAGCCTGTGCCCTGCTTCATTTTGTACTCCAAAGCCAAACTTGCCTGTTATTCCGGTTATCTTTTGGCTTCCTACTTGAGCATTCCATCCCCCATGACAAAATCACTCAGATTCGGGAAGATCTGGACTCCGACTGGGTAGTTCCAGGGGGGTTGACTGAGGCAGGTCTTGAGAATGTTATCTGGGATGAGTTTGATCCTGTGACCCCTGACGACGTGGACAGGATTCTGGGTGGACTGAACGCGACCACATGTTTATTGGACCCGTGCTCCTCTTGGTTAGTGCTGGCTTCCCGGGAGGTGACGCGAGGCTGGCTCCAGGGGATTATAAATGCTTCATTGGGTGAGGGTGACTTCCCCGCCGCCTTGAAAGAGGCGGTAGTGAGGCCTCTCCTCAAGAAGCCTTCCCTGGACCCGGCAGTGTTGGCTAATTATCGTCCGGTCTCCAACCTTCATTTTATTGCGAAGGTTGTTGAGAGTGTGGTTGCGCGACAGCTCCCCCAGTACCTGGATGAAACGACGTATCTGGATCCGTTCCAGTCGGGCTTCAGGCCTGGGTACAGCACGGAAACGGCATTGGTCGCATTGGTTGATGATCTCTGGAGGGCTCGGGACAGGGGTTGCTCCTCTGTCCTGGTCCTATTAGACCTCTCAGCGGCTTTTGATACCATCGACCATGGTATCATGCTGCACCAGCTAGAGGAGTTAGGGGTGGGGGGCACTGTATTACGGTGGTTCTCCTCCTTTCTCTCTGACCGGTCGCAGTCTGTGTTGTCAGGGGGGCAGAGGTCGACCCCGAGGCCCCTCATATGTGGGGTGCCACAAGGGTCGGTCCTCTCGCCCCTTTTGTTCAACATTTATGTAAAGCCGCTGGGTGAGATCATCCGTGGTTTCAGGGTGGAGTACCACCAGTACGCTGATGACACCCAGCTGTACATCTCCACCCCAGACCACCCCAACGATGCCCTTGAAGTGATGTCCCAGTGCCTGGAGGCCGTGCGGGTCTGGATGGGGAGGAACAGGCTCAGGCTCAACCCATCCAAGACCGAGTGGCTGTGGTTTCCAACGTCCCGATATAGTCAGTTGACACCATCGCTGACTATTGGGGGCGAATCGCTGGCCCCCACGGAGAGGGCTCGCAACTTGGGTGTCCTCCTGGATTCACAGCTGTCTTTAGAAGAGCACTTGATGGCCGTGACCGGGAGGACTTTTCATCAGGTTCGCCTGATTCGCCAGTTGCGTCCCTTTCTGGATCGGAACTCCCTACACACAGTCACTCATGCCCTCGTCACTTCCCGCCTGGACTACTGCAATGCTCTCTACATGGGGCTCCCCTTGAGGAGCACCCAGAGGCTCCAACTGGCGCAGAGTGCGGCCGCGTGGGTGGTTATGGGAGCAACATGGCGCTCCCGTGTGACACCTCTCCTGCGCGAGCTGCACTGGCTCCAGGTGGTCTTCTGGGTGCGCTTCAAGGTTTTGGTCACCACCTTTAGAGCGCTCCATGGCTTAGGACCTGGTTATTTACAGGACCGCCTACTACCACAAGCAGCCTCCCACCGGCCGGTACGCTCTCATAGAGAGGGGCTCCTCTGGGTGCCGTCAGCTAAACAATGTCGACTGGCGGCCCCCAGAGGGAGGGCCTTCTCTGTGGGGGCACCCACTATCTGGAACGAGCTCCCCCCAGAGATACGGAGGATCCC
This sequence comes from Arizona elegans, assembly GCA_022577455.1. Taxonomy (NCBI): domain Eukaryota; kingdom Metazoa; phylum Chordata; class Lepidosauria; order Squamata; family Colubridae; genus Arizona; species Arizona elegans. The sequence goes on along the minus strand of JAKOOJ010000010.1, from coordinate 5,438,257 downwards.
GGATCTATGCACTTTTCGCCGTACTCTTAAGATTCTCCTATTCCAGCAAGCCGGCCTGGCCTAATTTTCTCCCCTGTTTTAAAATTCTTTTAAATCGAAATTTTAATCTGTTTTAAATTATTGGGATTTTTTAATTGTCTCGGGCTAAATTATTTAATCTGGTTTTAATTATGTCTTTTAACTTTTGTATCTATGTATTTTATTTTGTGCCTGTTCACCGCCCTGAGTCCTTCGGGAGTAGGGCGGTATATAAATCTAATTAAACAAACAAACATAAAGCAAACAAAACATGATGATAAGGACATCATTTTTTGGTGTTAATTCTATAAGGTGCTGTAGGGCTTCATAGAACCGGTCAATTTCATTCTCTTCACCACCAGTGGTTGGGGCATAGACTTGGATTACTGTGATATTGAATGGTTTGCCTTGGATTCGAACTGAGATCATTCTGTCATTTTGGGGATTGTATCCCAGTATTGCTTTTCCTACTCTTTTATTGATTATGAAGGTTACTCCCATTTCTTCTGAGGGATTCTTGCCCGCAGTAGTATACCTGATGGTCATCTGAATTAAATTCACCCATTCCTGTCCATTTTAGTTCGCTGATTCCTAAAATGTCGATTGTCAGTCTTGTCATCTCTTGTTTGACCACGTCCAGCTTGCTTTGATTCATGGATCTTACATTCCAGGTTCCTATGGAGAAAAAATCTTTACAGCATCGGACTTTCCTTTCACCACCAGATGCATCCACAGCTGAGCGTCCTTTTGGCTTTGGCCCAGTCACTTCACTCTTTCTGGCGCTACTAGTACTAGCCCTCTGCTCTTCCCCAGTAGCATATTGGACACCTTCCGACCTGAGGGACTCATCTTCCGGTGTCATATCTTTTTTCCTTTTGGTACTGTCCATGGGGTTTTCATGGCAAAGATACTGGAGTGGGTTGCCATTTCCTTCTCCAGTGGATCACGTTTTGTCAGAACTCTCTGCTATGACCTGTCCATCTTGGGTGGCACTGCACGGCATAGCTCATAGCTTCATTGAGCTACGCAAGCCCCTTCGCCATGACAAGGTAGTAATCCATGAAGGGGTAACTAATTTATAGATAATATTAAATAAAAAATAAACAATTTTACATCCATATAAAAGTAGCCATAATAGGAGGATAAGGAACTCACTAAAAAGGCTATCACATGGCAGCCATCTTACCTCCCCTCCCCATTTTGTTTTGAGAACATTCTGAGGGGCAAATGACATGGGTTTTGTAATTTGTTAACTAACATAGTTATTTTGTATTTTAATCTGATTTATATTCCCTCTTTTAAAGTGATGTTCAGATTTATTAGCTTTTAACATTCCTAAACTGATAAACAAGCTGGAGACTAGCTCCAGATAAGAAAAGTTTGTTAGTACAAATTGAGGTCTGGCTTATCTCTTTTGTGAACTCTAAACAACCTTTCTGCTTACAATTTATACCCCTTCAGACCTCATTTTAATAAACATGTATGCTATTATCCTGTCCAATCAACTTTCCTTTTTCAGATTTCTTAGTTATGTTAACTATAAAAGAGGATGTTATGTATCTAAATTTGGAGAGAAAATTAGAGTGGGAAAAAGCTCGATGATTATTGGCTAACACACTTGGCAAGTAGCTATATAAGGAGAGCTGTTCTACTGTAAAGTTGCTGGATTCTCACTGTATATTAAAGAGTTGTTGTTCACTCTGACCTGGCTCCTGGCTCCTCACTCGCCCGATCTAACACTGGCGATGAAGGTGGGATTGAGGTAGACAGGTTGCACAAAAAGAGCTGACACCTGAATCCAGCCAGGCGGGAAAATCTGCACGAGCCGAGCACAGCAGAATGATGTCTGCCTTCGCACCGCCAACACCGTTCGATCCCATGAAAGAAAAATGGGGATCGTACATGACGTGGTTTGAATGCTTCCTCGAAGCAAATGACCTCCAAGGGCTGTCCGACAATCGGAAGTGGGCCCTCTTCTTGAGCCACTGAGGCCCCGAAGTGTTTGACACAGCCGAATCGCTGTCAGAGCCAACACCGGTGCAGTCTGTACCATGGCAGGTCCTGCAGACAACATTGAGGACACACTATGCCCCTGTACCTGTAAATTCGTTCAGCGCTATGAGTTCCGACAAAGACTCCAGAGGGACGGAGAGCCAATAAATGCATACATGGCAGCGCTACGCAAGGCCGCCACGCATTGCGAGTACCGAGACCTCAATGATGTGCTCCTAGAGCAACTAATCTGCAGAGTTCAAGACATTCACCTCCAGAGGCGACTGCTGGCCAAGACAAACCTCACCCTTCACATCGCCCTAGATGAAGCCAGAGCACATGAATTGTCTAACAAGGCAGCAGAGACCCTGCAGTGACTGGTGCCACCCCAGGCGGCACAAAAGTCTACCCCTGTCCACAGAGAATCAGCCCTGACTGATAGCGAGGAAGAAGGCGATGAGGACGTCTTCAAAACAGACAGAAATATGCGGGATAATGATGGCCGGAAAGAGAGTTGTGCTAGCTGTGGGGGATTCCAGAAGAGACAGACATGCCGATTCAAAGATGCCATTTGCAGATGCTGTGACAAAAAGGGACATTTGGTGTGGGTGTGCAAGGCGAGCCAATCGTCCAGCCACAAACAGAGAGCATTCGCCAATGAAGCCGGCCAGCAGCGGCTACATAAGGAGGACGGAAACGTCCAGCAAAAATGAGGCGCCTATTCCAAAACACCCAAGACATTCCAGACCTGCATCGGCCAAGCTACAACGTCCCCAGAGAAAAAGCTGCATGTAACCGTCGAAATTGAGGGATCCCCATGCCAAATGGAAATAGACACTGGCTCGTCCATCACTATCATGTCATGGGCCGAGCTAAAAGCAGCAATCCCGGATATCAAAAAACACCAGCTGAAGCACCACCAGCCAATACGCTCCCACAGAGAGGGACTCCTCAGGGTGCCGTTGGCCAAACAATGTCGACTGGCGACACCCAGGGGGAGAGCCTTCTCTGTGGGGGCACCTGCCCTCTGGAATGAACTGCCCCCGGAGATTCGCATGATCTCTGACCTCCGTACCTTTCGCTGTGCCCTTAAGGCTCTTTTGTTCCAACAGACCAGGCTGGCTTAGCAAATGAATTTTAAATCGGGTGTTTGTAGTTTTTTAACATAAGGGCCAAATTTTATATATAGAGAGAGATTTTAAATTGTTTTTAATTTTTTAGGTATATGTTTGTTTTAATATGGCTGTACACCGCCCTGAGTCCTTTGGGAGAAGGGCGGTATAGAAATTTAATAAACTAAACTAACTAACCAGTGCCTAAGGCTGAATGTCTACCAAGGAAATCACATTCCCATTGAAGGCTGTGGAACGTTCCAGGTGAAATTCGGCCATTTCAACAAGCGGCTACCCATCACCGTGGTCAGCGGACGTCTACCGAGCCTCCTAGGCCTCGACTGGTTCAAAGCCCTGGACATGGGGGTCACCAGAATCCACTCTACCAGCAGTGGCCTGACGGACGACCTACTTCGCGAATTCCAGGATGTTTTTGACGACCGCCTTGGCAAGTATGTGGGGACCCCTATTTCTTTTAACCTGGACCCTAATATAGCCCCCATAAGAATGAAGGTGAGGAGAGTGCCATTTGCGCTTAAGCCTAAAATAGATCAGGAGCTGGATAAGCTCATATGGCAGGGCATTCTAATACCAGTTGACCATGCAAGATGGGAGACCCCGATAGTCACCCCTCTCAAATCTGACGGGTCAGTGTGCATCTGCGCCAACTATAAGTGTACCCTAAACAAAGCCCTCCAGCAAAGCACCTATCCTGTCCCTATTGTGCAGCACCTACTCCATTCCCTGGGCCCCAGCAAGGTTTTCGCTAAACTCGACCTTGCTCAGGCGTACCAGCAACTGCCGGTAGATGGCGCTACCATGGAAGCACAGACTATAGTGACACATAGAGGTGCCTTCAAATGCACAAGACTATAGCTCGGGGTTAGCGTAGCACCCAGACTATTCCAAAGCGTGATGGAACATCTGCTGCAAGGACTACCGGGGGTTGTCCCCTATTTTGATGACGTTCTTGTCACTGCAGCAGACGAGCAACAACTAGGGGACCGTCTAAGGAGGGTGCTGAAATGCGGGACTGCGAGTTAAGAGAGACAAATGTCAAATAGCAGTGCCTGCTGTTGAATTTTTAGGGTACAAGGTAGATGGGGCAGGCATACACCCCACGGAAAGTAAAATCAGAGCTATCCACAATGTGCCAACCCCAAAGAACAGGGCGGAGCTACAGGCGTTCCTGGGACTTTTAAACTTTTATTCAATCTTCTTAAAGGATAAGGCCACAGTGGCTGAACCACTCCACAAATTGTTAGCAAAAAAATCCCTGTGGGTTTGGGGTAGGGTGGAAGCCGAGGTGTTTGCAGCGGTCAAGAGACTCCTCTCTGATGACAGCCTCCTCATCCAACACTGCTTCCCCTTGTCTTAGTCTGCGATGCCTCCCCTTTTGGCGTGGGGGCTGTTTTGAGTCATAGACTGCCGAGCGGACTAGAAGCCCCCATCGCCTATTTCTGCCGTACCCTGTCCAGTGCTGAGAGAAATTACAGCCAGCTGGACAGGGAGGCCCTGGCGGCTGTTGTGGGGGTTAAGAAGTTTCACGAGTACCTGTTTGGGAGGACTTTTGAACTTGTTACTGATCACCAACCCTTGCTAGGACTTTTGGCTGGGGCTCGCCCCACTCCGGCAGCCATGTCCGACTGACTAGGTGGGCTATTTTTTTGGCTGCCTACTCTTATCGACTCGTCCATCGCCTGGGTCGGAGCCTTAGGCATGCCGATGCCCTCAGTCAGTGCCCGCTGCTGGACTTGCTGGAAGACCCGACTCCAGGCATTCCTATTCTGCTTATTGACTCTATGGACTCTGGCCCTATCACTTCTGCTGAAGTTGCAAGGGCCTCTGCTAAAGACTCTGTGTTGTGGACTGTTATTTAAACCATTTATCTGTAAACAACATGAGCTGTCTACACAAGGGGGTTGCTTGCTATGGGGTGACCGGGTGGTTGTTCTGCTGTGTCTAAAGGAACAAGTGTTGACCACACTGCATGTTGGGCACCCAGGAATTGTGAGGATGAAGGGACTGGCGAGGAGCTATGTATGGTGGCCCAATATGGACAACAGCATTGCTGAATGGGTAGCCAAGTGTACCCCCTGTCAAGAATCTTGCCCCGCTCCACCCACGGCCCCATCCAAAGAGTGGGAAAGGCCCCAGGGACCATGGTCCCGCATCCATATCGATTTTGCTGGGCCATTGCATGGTCAAACCTTTCTAATTGTGGTGGACGCTTACTCTAAGTGGCTGGAGATCATATTAATGCACTCCACCACTGCGGAGGCTGTAATTAAAGCGCTCCGGAAACTATTCACCACGCATGGGCTACCAGACACTCTGGTGTCTGACAATGGGCCTCAACTCACGGCTACTCAATTCGAGGGGTACCTAGCGGAGATAGGGTTCCATCACACACTCACAGCACCTTTTTTTTTTATTGTAAAAGTTTTACAATTACATTTTCACCCCATTTTCACCCCCCTAACCCTCCCCAAACTCCCCAACCCACCCTCCCAAACCCCCCCTGACCCTCCCCTCCCCCCCAGACTTCCATAGAATATCATTATCCCCTATACAAAAACCTTGAACCCCCCCCAACCCCCATGTCATTTTTCATCTTCACATAGTTCGACTATTTCTATCTTAATATAATATAATACTATCAATAAAAAGCTATTTGATACTTCTTAGTTTGGTATTTGTTCTGCACATAATCTATCCACTTTTTCCATCCACATTCATAAGTCTCTTGTGAGCGATCTTTTAAGTATGCTGAAATCTTCGCCATCTCCGCGAAGCTGGCCATCTTCAAAATCCATTCTTCTACGGTGGGCAGAGCTTCATTTTTCCAATATTTACCTATCAACAATCTCGCTGCTGTAATCATATACAAAATCAACTTTGTTTCATCCACTGTAAAACCCTCAACTATACCCAATAAAAGCAATTGTGGAGAAAATTGGATTTTTTTTCTTTAAAACATTCTGCATGACCCACCAAATTTTTATCCAAAAAGCCTTAACTTTCTTACAAGTCCACCAAATATGATAATATGTAGCATCTAAACAATCACACCTCCAACATTTTGGCTGAACATTAGGGTACATACACGACAATTTCTTAGGATCTAAATGCCATCTATAAAACATTTTGTAAAAATTTTCCCTCAAATTCTGCGACTGTGTAAATTTAACATTCTGAACCCAAATTTTTTCCCATGTTTCCAACATCACTGGTTCTTCAAAATTTTGTGCCCACTTAATCATACAATCTTTAATTCAGTTTCCGAATCCCTTTCTAACAAAACATTATAAAGCCTTTTAATATGCATTGGACCTTTCTCTTTTATATGTCTAACCAATTCTTCCTCATGCAACATAATACCAGTTCTTTGGTCCTCTTTCCATCTCAATTGCAATTGATTATATTGTAACCAAGTTAAATTAATCCCTTCAGCCAACAATGTCTGTAATGTCTTCAGCTGCCATCTGCCCGCATCTGTAAAAAGAACCTCTTTGTATAAAAACCCCCCGAGTGACATTATATTTGTATTCCACAAAATATGACCAAGATCCAGCCATAGCGGTATTTTATAATCCCATTTGAGTCGGTGCTTCTTCCAAACTCTCAACGAAGAGTCTCTAAGTATATGGCTTTTAAATACTTTATCCACTTTGCTGTCATAAAATAAATAAGCATGCCATCCAAATTCCAAATCAAAACTTTCTGCGTTTAGTATTCCAGCACCTTTTCATCCGGACAGTAATGGTCAAGCTGAAAGATTCATGAGATCGGCCAAAGTGGCATTGACCAGACTCGGGCCAGGGGACTGGCAAGCCAGGATTGATACCTTCCTGGCAGCCCAACATGTTACCCTGTGCATGGCAACGGGACGCAGTCCCGCAGACCTTTTAATGGGCCGGAGACTTCGCTGCACTCTAGATAGGCTGCACCCCAATTACTTCCCTGAGGGGTACATGGAAGCCGAAAGTAACACTAGAAGTTTCTCTATAGGGTCCCTGGTCTTCGCAAGAAATTACACGGACGGTCCCCTCTGGGTTGCTGGGCTGATCTCTGACATTACCGGGCCCAGGTCATACATTGTCATGTCGGTAATGGCAGGGTATGGCACAGACATATTGACCAGTTAAGAAAACGGCTGGGCCAAACAATGCCCGACGAGCCAGGTTGTAAAACAGACAAACCAGTCCCTGACTCACCAATCATTCAACCAACAGCTAACTCAAACCCAAAGTGGCCAGAAGACTTACCTGATGACTTCGGTGTCCAGCGCCGCCCCCTCGAAAAGCCAGGCCCATCCGAAGAGTGCGACGTCCATTAAAAAATCCAGGAGGTTCCATTGGCTGGGCTGGGAGAGACAAAAGGTCCCTCCGACCAGCCCAAATCCCTGCCTCAGACTGAATTGCGCAGGTCAACTAGAATCAAGGAACACCCTAGTCACTTGCGTGATTATGTATGTAAATAGTTGTCAAAATGCCTTCTGGGAGGGGAGGAGTGTTATGTATCTAATTTTGGAGGGAAAATTAGAGCAGGAAAAAGCTTGATGATTATTGGCTAACACACTTGGCAAATGTTCTGCCCCAGCTCCGGATTCCCAAGGATTGTGACACATATGAGTGTGTGTGGAAAGCCCTCACACAGGAGGGCACACACTCATCACTCCTGTGCGTGATATCACAGGAGTGATAGGGTGATCCTGACACTTGTGAATGCCTGTGCACTGAACCCCCCGAGAGATCTCCTTTTGTATAATGGAATAGTAAGTGGCAAGGGTTTGTTGTTGTTGTTGTTATGAAGGTAATAGCAAGTGTTCGAATGAGAAAGAGAGAAATGAGAGAGATCCTATGGAGAAGTGGGATTAGAAAGAGGTATTTACGATGTTGAATGGAGACAGGAGTAGTAGTTTTCCTCCCTATATTTCCCCTTTCTTTTTGTTTTGAACAAGAGAAGTAGGGAAGGGAGGGGGAATGTGCGGTTTGTTTTCCCTTTTACACATTTTTTTTCCTTTGCCGAGTTTGTCTGAGAGAAAGGAGGGCGAATGGGTGATTTGATCCTGCAGCATTGTTTCTGACTGCATATGGCAGCTACGCAGATATATTTCCTGTCCTGATCTGACTTGCGATTTTGATTTTATTTTTTTTTGTGCAATGTTTGAGGTGTTTAAATAAATTTATATAATAAAGAAGTGACATTAAACGTTTGGAACAATTATTTTTCGGAGTAGAAACCCGGAGTGCATCTATTAGGTGATTATTTTTACTTTTTGAAGGTGTTCTTTTTATCACCCTCTTTTATGTCTGTGCAGTTTGAATGCTGAGAAGTTAATGAGATTTCTGGGATAGCCTGGATATTGAATAGCCTGGTGAATAGTTGACTATGTTATTTTAGCTTAGTGTTGCCCAGATAAGGGAATGGATTTTGAGGAGTGTAACCCAGAGGTGGGTAGGAAAGACTAGTGGGTATATTTATCTAAAAAGCTAGATCCTACCCTAAGGGATGTTCCCTTTAGGGAAGAATTACCTACTAGTAGAAGGTAAAGATGGACTTTTGGTCTGGCTAGCTAGGAAGTTACCTGTACAGTAAGTTAGTCTGTACAGACTTGTGATTCAGACTTCTGATTTAGATTTGTGAATTAGATCAAGCTTTGTATTTCTCTGAAGCTTGTGGAAATAGTTTAGCTGACTTGTGATAGAGGTGTTAGCTAACTTGTGATAGAGGTGTGGTGTGATTCCTCCGAAGTGGGGATTCCTCCGAAGTGGGGAAAGTTAAGTATTTATTGATGAAAAGCCATAGGAAGTTGTTTGGAAGGAAGGTGATGAAGATAGGTTTGAAGAGTTGAAGAAAGCAATGATACAGGCTCCAGTGTTGAGCTTGCCTGGTTTAAGGAAAATCTTCCACTTGTCTGTAGCAGTGGAAGATGGCATAGCCAAAGGAGTGTTGGTTCACATATGGGCTGGGAAGAAGTGACCTGTAATATTTTTGTCAAAATTGACAGATCTTGTGGTGCAAGGTTAGCCCTTGTGTATACAGGCTGAAGCTGCAATTGCATTTTCGGTGGAGAAGAGTAGAAAATTAACCTTTGGTGAGGCATTGGTGGTGAGTAGTCCACATCAGGAATGGATAAACCTGATGCAGAAAGCCCAAAGGTGGTTCACCAATGCTAGGCTTTTGAAATATGGGATTATTTTATTGTCTCAAGAGAATTTGGTTCTCTTGACCAATAGGAATTTATTTATTTATTTTCCATATTTTTTTATTATTAACATATAAAAAAAAGTAATTAACATACATAACATACATGAATCATAATATATAATATATAACAATATACACAATACAAACAATCAACGAGTGCTCCCCCACCCCTCGGGATCATTCCTGCTTCCAGAATCTTAAAGTTTCTTCTGGTGGTGATATCCCTCTTCCTCCAGAAAACACATATATTAAGAATTGTTTCCAGATTCCATTGAAATCGTTTACCTTCATTATGCCCCTCCTTACTTTAATATTGCAGGTCAATTTATCATTTATGGCAATATCCCATACTTCCTTATACCATTCTTCCAAACTATAAACACCTTGTGTCTTCCAGTTCCTAGAAATCATTAACCTTGCTGCGGTCAACAAATTTATTATCAATTCTTTAGTCTCTTTTTTACATTTTATATCTTCCAATAGTGAGAGTAATGCAACCTTTGGTGCCTCTTCTACCTTTATTCCTACAATTTCTTCTATCTCCTTAAACACCATCTTCCACAATTTTTGCACAAATTTACAATCCCACCACATATGTAAATATGTTCCTTTTTCCCCACAACCTCTCCAACAGTTATCTGAATAGTGCTGATTCATATTGCTTAATCTAATCGGGCATGGTAGATTTATTATGATTAAAGGTCAAATTGAAAGTACAAAATATACATTGGTTAATGTTTATGCCCCAAATGTGGGACATAGAGAGTTTTTTTTTAGAATTGTTTAAAGTAATAGAAGAATTTAAAGAAGGACATGTCATTTTAGGTGGAGATTTTAATATGGTTATGAATAATAGATTGGACAGGACCAATCCCACAAGTGCTGAAAGGAGGAATAATATCACCATTTTAAATAAATTAATAAAAGAAAAAGATTATGTGGATGGGTGGCATTTTCTTAAAGGTGGGGAGCCCGGTTTCACATATTATTCCCCAACCTATAAATCCTATTCTAGAATTGATTATGTTTTTGTTTCTAGGGATATGGCAACTAAGTTGTGTAGAATGGAAGTGGGAGTAATTAAAGTAACAGATCATGCGGTGGTTAGTTTAGACTTTATGGTAAAAAAAGACTATAGAGAAGCAGTTAGATGGAAGGTGACTACAAGGATTCTTAAAAATGAGAAAGTGGTTGAGAAAATGCAAAAGGAGATATCAGAATTGTGGGAAATTAATGAAAAAGGAGAAATAGCAACGAGAATGGTGTGGGACACCATGAAGGCGGTGACACGGGGAATATGTATTAGGGAAGCCTGTAGTGTTAAAAGGCAAGAAACTGCATTATGGGAAAAATTAGAGGAACAGATTAAGAAATTGGAAAAAGAGTACTGGCATACAAGAAATAAACAGAAATTAATAGAATTACAATCTAAGAAAAAAGAATTAGAGAATAAAAATTTAGAGGAAGTTCAGAATAATTTAATATACATGAAAAGAGATTTTTTTGAAAATAGCAATAAAAATTCTAAGATGCTTGCCAGGCTCACACAAAAGGAGAAAGCTAAAAATTCAATAGGTATAGTGAAAGATAAATTGGGGAATTATTGTAGTACAATGAAAGGAAAGTTAAAAATGACTTCCGGTTTCCTCATCTTCGGCGACGACGGTGCCTTTTTAAGCACCGCCAGCCCAGCCGCTTGTAGAGCCGCTTCCCGATCGAGAAGCGGCTTGAAAGCTTCAAAATCCTCAGGATTCTTGAAGAAGAGGCAGCAGGGTACAGGTCGAGCCCCTGCAACCCCCCCCCCCCCGGGAATTGTTTCTGGGGAGGAAACAGGCGCGGCTCCCTCCCAACCTGCTGAGACTCCGGGCGGCGTGGGACGTTTCTGCTTTTGCAGAACAAGCCGGCTGCAGGAAACTTCAATAGAGAAAGGAAATAACCTAAACAAGCAGCCGAAACTTACTTGAACCCTGAAACTCGGAACTGCAAGTATTAGCACTTTGCTGATTTCTTATTTTGAAGGGAAAATTTTTGTATGAGTGAAAGTGACTGGAAAAAATATGGCGCTCAGCATTAGAGTAAACGAATCAGCGAGTGTGGATTGGTGAAGTCATTTTGCTTTGTTACAAAGTTAATAAGTTGCTATAAAGTTGCTTTGGCTGTAATAATAGAAACAAGAGGAAAATCTCTCCCTTTTTAATACTTGACTTTGCATCACCACAGTTTTGCCCTGATTAAATCTGGGGGACTTTTTTAGAAGGCTTTGTGGAGGTGGCAGAAGAAGAGGAACCTCCCTCTTCAGAAAAGCTAGCTTACGTGGCAGGATGGCTTCAAAGAAACAGGAAGGCAAAACAGGGGGGGGATCCCCCACACGCAAACAGGATACGCAGTCACAAGCTCAGAAAAAAGATTTTGATATGGGAGATTTAAAAGAATTTATTTCAAAAATTTTGGATGACAAATTTCAAAAAGCTCAACAGGAAATAGATGATAAAATCCAAAAGTCTCAACAGGAAATTATGCAGGAAATGCAGCAGAACCAAAAGAAGGTGACCAAAAAAATATCAGATGTGGCGTCTGGCCTGGCAGGATTTATTATGAAAGTTGAGTCAAAAGTGGATGAATTTAAATCAGAAGTTAATGCTAAGATGAAAGATAATGACCAAAAATTTTCTGATGTTGATGATAAGATGCAGAGAGTTGAGAACGAAATTGTTATGATGCAATTCAGGGCAATGGAATTCGCTATACGGCTTCGAGGAATTAGAGAAGAGGAGAGACAAGATTTGAGACAGGTCTGTGCTGAAGCCCTGGCTGTGATTTTAAAAATTAACCCTGATATGGTTTTCTACAAAATAGACAAAATTTACAGAGTGAATTCCTGGGTGGCCAGACAAAGACAATTGCCTAGAGATGTGGTCATATATTTTACAGACAGAGCAATAAGAAATGATATCCTGCAAAAATCTTTTCTTACCTCTGTGCAAGTGGGAGGTTCGAAAATCACAGTTTACAAAGAGCTTCCACCTAAGATGTTGAAATCCAGAAAAGACTTTGGCTTTCTTGTTAAAGAACTGCAGAATAATCAGATACCATTTCGTTGGGATGCTCCAACTGGTATAATTTTGAGATATAAGGGAGAGAGATACCGTTTGAATATTGTGGAGAAGGCGGAGCAATTTTATACTGACATCCTTAAAGAAAGAACACCATCCCCACGTACATCTACAGTTTTGGAGATTAAGGAGAGTGATAAGAAGCAACTTCAAGAACCGCAAGAACAATCTAAGCAGGAATCAGAGGAGTTGAAGGGCGCTGAAGGAGGTCTCCTGGATGAGCCTTTGCTGGAATCTTCTCCAATTTTGGAGCCGGTCTGGATGGCTGAAGTCAAGGACCAGCGTATAACCCGAGCAAAATCCAAGCAATTTAAAGAAAAGTTACAACAGGAAAGACAAGATGAAAAGGGGGCAAAGACTATACAAGAGACTGGAGCCATGGGGAATGCAGGATCGAAGATTTCGGATGAAATCCGATTATTCTGTTCTTTGCTCCAGAAAGAGAATAATGATGATTAAATGCTTATCTTGGAATGTGAATGGGTTGAATGTAACACAGAAAAGGAAGAAAGTATTTGCATATTTGAAACAATTTAATAATGATATAATCTGTCTACAAGAAATGCATATTACAGTTCAAGACCAAAACTATTTGAAAAATCCCAAATTAGGAACACATTTTATATCTTCAACTAACCAAAAGAAGAATGGTGTGATTATCTATGTAAATAAAAAATTAACAGCTAAACTTATAGAAGCTGATCAAGATGGTAGGTTTGTAGCAATTGAATTACTTTCAGCAAATAGTCAAATTCTTTTGATTGGAATTTATGCTCCCAATCAACAACAGGACTATTTTTACAAAATGCTACATACTAAAATACTACAATGGGATTATAGATCTATTTTAATTATGGGAGATTGGAATGGAGTAATTGATTCTAAATTAGATAAAAAGACTTTGGCGAAGTCAAGGATTAGACTAACACAGACTTTTTTTGATATGAAAGAAGACTTGGAATTAAAAGATATTTGGAGAATACACAACCCAAAAGAACTGGATTATACTTTCTTTTCTGATAGACACAGATCCTTCTCTAGGATTGATTTCATTTTGTTGTCAGATGACTTACTTGTTAGGACAAAAAGAACAAAGATTTTGCCAAGAACTTTGACTGATCATAGCCCAGTGTGGATAGAAATCGAGACAAGTAAGACTGAGAGACGCTCTTGGAGATTAAATGAAAAATTGTTCAGATATGAAAAAAATATAATAGAACTTAAAAAGTATTTGAAAGAGTTTTTTGAAATGAATCTGAATAAAGGCACCCCAATGGAAATTGTGTGGGATGCAAGCAAAGCTTATATGAGAGGGGTGCTTATTTATATGAACTCTAAACATAGATTGATTCGACAAAAGAAAAGACTTGAATTGGAAGCAGAAATAAAGAATAAAGAACAGTTACTTATTAAAAATCCAACAGATGAAAGAATACGTGGTGTCATAAAACTTTTGAAAGATCAATTCCAAATGCTTATAGCGGAACAAGTTGCAACAAATTTACAATATGCGAAGCACAATACATTTTGCAATGCTAATAAACCGGGCAGGTGGTTGGCCTACACACTGAGGAAGAAACAGAGTATACGGACTATTGATAGTATTGATATTGGAGGGAAAGAAATTTTTCAACAGAAATTAATTAAAGAAGCTTTTCTTGATTACTACACTAAATTATATGCCAAAGAGGAGGTGCAGAATGGACTTATAGAAAAATATTTAGATAATAAAAGAGTTACAAAAATTACTGAGCAACAAAAGGAAAGAATGAATTACCCTATAACAGAGGAGGAGATAATAACAGCAATAAAACAATTAAAAACAGGCAAAGCTCCTGGAACGGATGGTCTGACTGCAGTGTACTATAAAACTTTGCAGGCAGAAATGGTGGAACAACTTAGAGACTTATTTTGTAATATACAACAAGGGGGAAAAGTACCCCCATCATGGACTACAGCTTATATTTCTTTGATACCAAAAGAGCAAGCAGGTCCCAAAAAACAGGAGAATTACAGACCAATATCTCTTTTGAATACGGATTATAAAATTTATGCAAAAGTATTAGCCAACAGATTAATGCCAGTAATTCAAAAGGTGATTCATGATGATCAAGCGGGATTTATCGAGGGTAGGCACATGAAGGACAATGTAAGGCAAGTAATAGATTTATTGGAATATCTTGAGAAGAATAAACAGATCCCTGCAGTGCTGGTTTTCTTGGATGCAGAGAAGGCCTTTGATAAAGTGGATTGGAATTTTCTACTAAAGACTTTAAAAAAGATGGATTTTGGGGACCAATTTATACAGGCGGTTTCAGCAATTTACCAAGAGCAAAAGGCACAGATCATTATTAATGGAAGTTTGACAACAGAGTTTAAAATCGAAAAAGGAACAAGACAGGGATGTCCGTTGTCCCCACTGTTGTTTATTTTAACACTAGAAGTCTTGTTAAACACAATACGGGACTCTAATACCTTGAAAGGTATAATGATAAGGCAAGAGGATTACAGAATAAAGGCATTTGCAGATGATCTGGTCGTTACCCTAACACAGCCAATGGAATCAATAATCCAGATGAAGGACATTATACAAGACTATGGTAAAGTTTCAGGTTTTAGACTGAATCAGAAAAAAACTAAGATGATAGTCAAAAATGTGACACAAGATCGTAAACACGAACTTGAAAGGAGGGCAGGTTTTGAGATTGTACCAAAGGTAAAATATCTAGGAGTTCAGGTTGCAGAATCAAATATGAAATTGTTTCAAAATAATTATGAGGTGTTGTGGCGAGAGGTGCAAAAAGACATGGAGACTTGGAAAAAACTGCAGCTGTCTTTACTTGGAAGAATAGCAGCAGTTAAGATGAACATTTTGCCAAGATTTCTTTTTTTGTTTCAAATGATTCCGGTGCTTAAAAGTGATAAACAACTAAAAGTGTGGCAAACTGGAGTGAATAAGTTTGTCTGGAACGAGAAAAAACCAAGAGTGAAATTGAAAATTATGCAAGATGTTCCAGAAAGGGGAGGCCTTAAACTTCCAAACCTACAGTTATATTATGATGCAGCAGCTTTGACTTTAACAAGTGATTGGTTTGGAGGAAAAAAGACTGGAATACTGAATGCAGAAAGTTTTGATTTGGAACTTGGATGGCATGCTTACTTATTTTATGACAACAAAGTGGATAAAGTATTTAAAAGCCATATACTTAGAGATTCCTTGCTGAGAGTTTGGAAGAAGCACCGACTTAAATGGGATTATAAAATACCGCTATGGCTGGATCTTGGTCATACTTTGTGGAATACAAATATAATGTCACTCTCGGGGGGTTTTTATATAAAGAGGTTCTTTTTACAGATGCAGGCAGATGGCAGCTGAAGACATTACAGACATTGTTGGCTGAAGGGATTAATTTAACTTGGTTACAATATAATCAATTGCAATTGAGATGGAAAGAGGACCAAAAAACTGGTATTATGATGTATGAGGAAGAATTGGTCAGACACATAAAAGAGAAAGGTCCAATGCATATTAAAAGGCTTTATAATGTTTTGTTAGAAAGGGATTCAGAAACTGAACTAGTTAAAGATTGTATGATTAAGTGGGCACAAAATTTTGAGGAACCAGTGATGTTGGAAACATGGGAAAAAATTTGGGTTCAGAATGTTAAATTTACACAGTCGCAGAACCTGAGGGAAAATTTTTATAAAATGTTTTACAGATGGCATTTAGACCCCAAAAAATTGTCGTGTATGTACCCTAATGTACAGTCTAAATGTTGGAGATGTGATTGTTTAGATGCTACATATTATCATGTTTGGTGGACCTGTAAGAAAGTTAAGGCTTTTTGGATAAAAATTTGGTGGGTCATGCAGAATGTTTTGAAGAAAAAAATTCAATTTTCTCCACAATTGTTTTTATTGGGTATAGTTAAGGGTTTTACATTGGGTGAAACAAAATTGATATTGTATATGATAACAGCAGCAAGATTGTTGATAGGTAAATACTGGAAAAATGAAGCGCTGCCCACGATTGAGGAATCGACTTTGAAGATGGCCAGTTTTGCAGAGATGGCGAAGATTTCAGCATATCTAAAAGATTGTTCACAAGAGACTTATGAATGGGAATGGAAGCAGTGGATAGATTATGTTCAGAACAAATATCAAACTAGGAAGTATCAAATAGCTTTTATTTGAAAATGTTATATTAAGATAGAAACATTTTAAGGTAATGAGGATGAAAATTTATTTGAAAATGTTATATTAAGATAGAAATATTTTAAGGTAAAGAGGATGAAAATTTATTTGAAAATGTTATATTAAGATAGAAATAGGTTAATGTAATGAAGATGAAAATTTATAAGGACGAGAGAGGGGTTCAAGTTTTATATACAAAGGAGGGTTTTTCCTTTTACTTGATATGAGTATACTGTGTGGAAGTCTGGGGGGGAGGGGAGGGTTAGGGTGGGTTAGGGAGGTTGGGAAGTTAGGGGTGGGTTGAGGGGGGGGAAAGGGGTGAAAATGTAATTGTAAAACTTTTGCAATTAAAAAAAAAGAAAAAAAAAGAAAGGAAAGTTAAAAATATTCCAGGAATTTTATCAAGAGTTGTACAAGGGTAAGGAGGTTAAGAAGGATAGAATGGAAGCTTATATTGGGAAATATATAACAAGGGGTGTGGAAACGGAGCATAAAGAATTAATGGAAAGGAGTATATCGCAAAGGGAAATTGCAGAAGTAATTGAAAGTTTAAAGGTGGGTAAATCACCTGGGGTAGACGGATTAGGAACAGAATTCTATAAAACATTTAAAACATTATTAGTACCGAAATTATTAAAGCTGTATAATGCAATATTAGAAGGGGAAAAGATTCCAGAATCATGGGAGCAGTCGTTAATAATATTAATACTTAAACCAGATAAGGATCCGACGCTCCCTGACTCGTACAGACCAATATCATTAATAAATCAAGATGCAAAAAATGTTTCAACTATTTTAGCAAGAAGACTGAATAATTTTATAGGTAATTATATAAGGGAAGATCAATGAGGATTTGTAATGGACCGTCAAATGCATAATTTGGTTGGAAGAGTGTTAAATGTAATTCACGAGATCAAAAATCTAAAGCTTAAAGCAGGGATATTAGCGTTAGATACCTTTAAGGCCTTCGATTGTGTGAGCTGGCAAGCATTAAAGATGGTAATAGACAGAATGGGGTTTGGAAATAAATTTAAAGGTGTAATAGATCAATTATATTCTCGGAACTCTGCCTTAGTGGTAGTGAATGATGGAGTTACAGACAAGATACAACTCGCCAGAGGAACAAGGCAAGGGTGCCCACTCTCACCTGTCCTATTTGTATTGGTTATGGAACTTTTGGCCAATGCATTAAGAGATGACGGGGAGATAGAAGGGATAGGTAAAATAAAACTAAATATGTTTGCTGATGATACATTTTTAACAGTTAAGAATATAGTGGATAAGATGGAAAGAATTGGATGGCATCTAAAAGAATTTGAAGAAATAACTGGATTAAGAATAAATTGGTCAAAATCTGAGTTGATGCTGTTTAATTACACTAAAAGGGAAGAGAAGGATTGGGAAGGGAAGCAAAGCGAAATGAGAATTAAAGATCATATTAAATACCTGGGAGTTAGAATTACAAAAAAATTGGAGAAGTTAGAAAAGGAAAATCTAGGCAGCTTAAAGAAGGAGATTTTGGAAAGTTTGAATAAATATAAAAGGTTGAATTTATCATGGTTTGGAAGAATTGCCTTAGTAAAAATGAAGATTTTAGCAAAGATCAATTTTGCTTTTAGGATGCTACCAATAAAAATATCAGAATTAGAGTTAAAGAGTTGGCAGAATATACTGAACAACTATTGTAATGGGAATAAGAAAGCGAGGATAAATAAAAATAAGTGGTATCTAAGCCAAAAAAAAGGGGGGTTTAGGACTCCCAAATATTAAATTATATTATGTCGCTAACAGGCTTAGACATGTTATAGAGGCAATTTTAGGAATAGGAGAATTGGAATGGTTGGAAGATAAATCTAAAATTAAAACCAAATTAGAATGGAAGTTGGAAAATATATTTTTATGGAAGGTGGAAAGAAATGGGCTGAGAGCATAAGCAATCCTCTCCTGAAGTTTCATTGGGAAATTTGGAGTAAATATAAAGGGAGATTGCTTCTGAAGAACTCTCCATTATCACCGGTAGTAATTTTGGAAAAGTTCCCAGGGAATTTGAAGAATAAAGTGAATGAAATTTTAAAAGAGAAAAATAAAATGAAACTAAGGGAATGGTTAGGAGGAATGAGGACACATGGGGAATTGGAAGAGGTTCTAGGAGGAAAACGGTTGTCTTGGTTAAATTATAGCCAAGTGGAACAATGGACTAAAAATTGGATAAGAGAAAATGGAGAGTGTAGAGAGTTAACGAGGTTTGAGGAATTAATTGAAAAAAATCAAACTGTAAAGGAAGAAAATAAAGGGATAAAAGGCTTAATGAGTGGAATCTATAAAATATTGTTGGAGGAAGAGGAGAGGGGAAATTTAGGAAAGATGGTATGGGAAACCGATTTGAAGATACAAATAGGGCAACAGAGTTAGGACAGAATTTGGCAACAAAGAGTGTTGAGAAATATGTCAGTAAGAATAAAAGAGATGGATATGAGGAATTCCAAGTATGTGTTGATATATCTGATAAATCACAAATTTATTGAGTCTAAACTGCAAAAAGTGCATAATATCACTACATAAGTAACACATATAACAGAAAACACTGCTTTTAAAGGAATCTGGGATTTGTTAACCTCTTGGTTACCCAGCTTTGCTTGGTAAAAGGAACTGTTTGTAGGTATCATTGTTATTGTATATGCATTATTTCTTGTATCTGTATAAAATGTGTACCTGTATGCTGTAACTGTTGGAAACTTTAGTGGAAAATTTGGTGTCATGTGAAGAGACGAGAATCACATGGTAGCTTAGGACAACGGGAAGTTTCTATAATGTTGCAAGACATCTGCAATTTACAGGAATAAAACTGATAAACAGGAAAAGGGGGGATTGAGAGAAAAATGGATTATTCCTGTAAAAAGCATAACCTGAGTAATGCCATTTTAAACACCATATTTTACCTTATATAACCTGATTATATAACCTAGCAGTAAGCACATGAGAAAGGGAAATATGTTGTTCCTGTGATGCTTGTTTTGCAGGACATATGATGCATATTTTTAAGGAAATAAATGTTTTGGTAAATTCCGAAATGGGCCTACTTGTTTCAAAAGAGGAAGAGCCTACAATTAACGATACCAATCAACATGGGACATTTGTTTGGGGTATTTTTGTAGGGTATTTCTAACGGGAATTTCCAGGGCGGAACATGAGAAGAGGAGCCAAAAATGTTATATAAGACCTGAAACCTCTTCCCTGGGGGACCGTTTGTATCGGGCTTCTGTATCCTGAAAACTGTATTTAAACCATGTAAGCACAACATTCAATCGTTCTCTCTTTCATGGGAGAACCCTTTTGCAAAAGCTTGAAATATATATATAGCTTTATATATATATTTTTTGTCGAGCGGCACGACGCACTCGACACCATGACTCCAACCGTTGCGGCATGGACGGCGTACCTGATGGGGGGTTGGATGTGGGCCACTGGGTGTTGGTGGAGGGGCTAGGTGTGCCGGCTAGGCGTTCCAACGCATGGGTGCTTAGCGGGGTCACGTGGGCGAGGAAGAGCTCCTACAAGCAACACAGCTCCGTTGAAGTCTAGGGCGGATGACATCATAGCTGTGCGTCCCGCTTGACAGCTGCGGGAACTTCGAATCGTCCCAGCTGAAAGCATTCGGCACGCGCCCTATAAAGGACTCAGAAACCGGCTCCCGGCAGCCGCGTCTTTGGTTGTTTTGCAATCCGGTCTCCACCGTGAGCTGTTGTTACCGAATAAACCAGGATACCCCAACTACCGGTCATGTGTGCTTCTTGTGCTTCAGTGATCTGGTCCAAGGGAGGCCGAGATTTTTAATAAATCTGCTTTTTTTTCTTGTTCATGGTCTCTGTTTCACTTATTATAAGGTAATGCTGATTTTCTGCATTTAACACACACCAACGGTCCTTATCAAAGTTATAACGTACTAAGAATAAACAAAGTCCAGCAAAGGTTGGCAACCAGCCCAGAAAACAAGATACGATAAGACACTCACTCTCCAAAATGCTTTGTAATAATTACACGTTGTTTCCAGCAAGAAATTACTAACTGTATGCAACTTAATTAGGCTAAGGGAGTGGCCAATTATCCTCAAACCTTACTCTCAAGGAGACCTCCTCCTCCTGAGTAGCCACTCCTGCCTTTTGGTAGCCCTGCATGCTCGAGCATTGAGGAGAGGCTCCTCCACTTCACTCTCTCCACTTGAAGGAGCCTCTGGAGGTTCTGAAGGCCCTGGCTGAGTCTCTGCCTCTGGCACCACATCCTCTTCAGCCGCCTCACTGTCTGATGCGAGCGCTGGCTGTGCAGGCTGCTGGCGCGACCCCACACCAGCCTCCTCATCGTCGGGACCAGCCACGATCCGCGCAGGCCGCTGGCGGGCCACAACAGCAAGTAGCTATATAAGGAGAACTGTTCTACTGTAAAATTGCTGGATTCTCACTGTATATTAAAGAGTTATTGTTCACTTCGACCTGTCTCCTGTCTCCTCACTCACCCGATCTAACAGAGGATGTAAGCTAAAGTTCGGGGTTCCCTCTTTGAGAGGAATCCCTTTTGTCTGAATATTCTGATTAAATTGTTATAAAATGATCTTCCTGTCTCGGTTTGGAAAAGGCACAAGCCTGAAAAAGCCATATTTGGCCTTCAATTCTGAGCAGCTTGGAGTTTTCCTATCATTTGACCTTGGGGTGTTGGGACTGTCCCAGGCTGCTTCAGCTCACTTGAATTCCTCAATTCCCTCCCAAGCCTCCCTTGCATTCCAACACTTTCCCTCCCTCCCCCCTCCCTGTTTCTGTTGTCTGGTTGCAAGCAGGGGTGTATGCCATGACAAATTGTTTGCTTTGGCATGCACTCCCCTGGCTTAGGGAAAACTCAGCCTTGACTCTTGCTGCTGCCTGTGCCTTGCCTTGTGCCTTTCCCTTGTGGACTTGCCTGGCCCTGTGGACCTTGACTCTGGACCTTGCCCCATGAGCTTGCACCTTGTCTTTGGACTTCCTCTCTGCCTTTGCAAATTGGTTTTGTTACTTACTGGTCTTTGTTTGTGAGACTGTGGGTGGCTGCCTTCAGGGAAATGTGGGGTGGAGCCTTACCAGCCATTGTAGGGCCGTTTGTTGTGGAATTTAACAGAGCAATAAAGGACTATATTTTTTTAAAAAAAGTTTTTTATTAATCATTCAAAATTAAAAACATCGGACATAGATATGACCTATGAACCATCACTGGTTCTAAATATCTTTCAACACTTTAAACTAATACAAATTATGTTAAAGTTAATATTATAATTCTTTAACCTTATACTTTATTTATACATAACATCATACTAACAATCTATATCATATTTCTACACAATTATACATACTTGTCTATTAATCTATACCTGTACCTATTTATGCAATTTACATACATATTTATCTGTCATAACATATATATTTTTCATCCAACACTACACCCTTGTCTCAGCTATCCTCCTTTTTTCTAGCCATTTGTAAAAATTTGTACTGTGTTTCACATTTATCCTTGAGCTCCAAGGTAAGTCTGTCCATTTCTGTGCAGTTAAGAATTTTTAGTAATATTTCCTCTTCAGTTGGTTTGACGTCATGCCACTGTTGTAGGACCATGACCCGAAGGGCCGTTGGGATATATATTTTGTCCCCTTTCAATGCTACTCCATTTCACATCATGCACAGCCCTTGATTCCCTTTTAACCATGGGTCATTTATCAAAGCCATTTTCAGCTCCTCAGTGAGGCATTCCACTATGTCAGCCCCGGCCACCCGGCCTCTTACAGACAGTGGCTAACCCCGTTACAGACAGCCCCTCCCCCCCAATTGTGGCAAGCCCAAGGGCTGGACTTGACATAGACATCCTTACTACTATTATATTGCGTTGGTCCATGGTGACATTGTCACTACCAGTTCAGGCACATTATTGCTGCTCATGTATAACTGCTTTGTGTCATTTTTCATATGTTGTAAATAAGATTTTAAAATCTATTTTTTTCAGGACAGTTATCAGAAGGTTAGAGGAAGGAATAAGAACAACACAACCCTTTCTAATATCCAGTCCCCATCCCCATCTTCATTCCATAAAGTGCAGCTTCATTTGCTTCTGATAGGAGCTTGGGGTGAGTTTCATTTTTCCAAACAGCAGCAGAAGTGTCCTACTTTAGCTGACCAAGTTTTGGTTTAGGAATAATAATAATAATAATAATTATTATTATTATTATTATTATTATTATTATTATTATTATTATTATTATTTTATTTCTATACTGCCCTTCTCCCGAAGGACTCAGGGCGGTGTACAGCCTATTTAAAAACACAAGACAACAGCAATTAAAATTTAAAATAATTAAATAAATTTGGCTCAGATTTAAAACCCCAGAAAATTTAAATACCCCAATTTAAAACTATTATGTTGATAGCCCAGCCTGGCGGAACAACAGGGTCTTCAGTGCACAGCGAAGAAGGTGTTATGAAGCAAGAACTCCCCAATGGCATGAATGGTGTAAATGATTTTCATGCAAAAGGTATACATACATCTAAATGCTTCATTTGTTTCATGAGATGTGCTATGTTCCTTCTTGCTTCAAACACTCTACTATCATCCCAGTGCTGAAGAAGCCCACCATTAAGGAACTGAATGACTACAGACCAGTTGCTCTAACATCTGTAGTCATGAAAACCTTTGAAAGGCTAGTGCTGTCCCACTTGAAAACCATCACGGATCCGCTGTTTGACCCCTTGCAATTTGCATACTGAGTAAATAGATCAACAGATGATGCTGTTAATATGGCTCTGCACTACATCCTACAACATCTTGAATCTCCAAAGACCTATGCAAGGGTCCTCTTTGTAGACTTTAGTTCAGCATTCAATACCATCATTCCAGACACACTGCTAACTAAGCTAAACCAGCTACAGGTACCTGAACACACTTGCAAGTGGATCATAAGCTTCCTAACAAACAGGAAGCAGCAGGTGAAGCTAAGCAGAATCATATCAGATACCTGTACAATTAGCACAGCCCCCCCCCCAAGGCTGTGTGCTCTCCCCACTTCTCTCTGTATACCAATGACTGCATCTCTAACGATCCATCTGTTAAACTACTGAAGTTTGCAGATGACACAACAGTGATCGGTCTCATTCGAGACAATGATGAATCCGCATACAGACGGGAGGTTGAACAACTAACCTCGTGGTGTGACCAGAACAATCTGGAACTGAACACACTCAAAACCGTAGAAATGGTGGTAGACTTTAGGAGAAACCCTTCCGTACTTCCACCTCTCACAATACTAGACAACACAGTATCAACAGTAGAGACCTTCAAATTTCTAGGTTCTACCATATTGCAAGATCTAAAATGGACAGCTTACATCAAAAACATTATCAAAAAAGCACAACAAAGAATGTTCTTTCTGTGCCAACTCAGAAAGCTCAAACTGCCCAAGGAGCTGCTGATACAGTTCTACAGAGGAATTATTGAGTCTGTCATCTGCACCTCTATAACTGTCTAGTTTGGCTCTGCAACCCAACAAGACAGACACAGACTTCAGAGGATAATTAGAACTGCAGAAAAAACAATTGCTACCAACCTGCCTTCCATTGAGGACCTGTATACTGCACGAGTCAAAAAGAGGGCTGTGAAGGGGAGTTTCCGGTTGGCGCCACGGCGAACGGACGGGGAAATAGCGGGGCTCCTTTGAGCCCTGTGAAAACCCCGTCTACTAAGCCACCGCCGGCAGGTCTGTGGACCTACCCTGTCCTGGAGGGACAGGGGATTAGAGAGGGACCCCTCGGACAGCTGAGAGGAACGGGCAAGTTCCTCGGAGCTGGAGGTTTGCCCTCTACGCCGGCAGTGGCGAAGCGGCAGCCATGGTGGCTGCCCCAAAGCTTCGGCAACCGGGACAAGCAAAGTGCAGGAGGAGATGCAGGAGCAAGGTGTTTGAATGCCGGGTGAGTAGGATTAGCCCAGGTGGGAACAGCCTTCAAATAATTGAGTACTAACAATGCCCTGGCTTTAATAGCTGCTAAGAACTACTTGGGCAAAGGATTTAAGGCAATTAACAAAAAGAAGACCCATTGAAGGACAATAGCATTTATTGACTGCTTCTGGAATTAATCTTTCTTTGTGTTCTGTCCCCATCCCACACGCACACACACCAACAGACGTCCAAGAGTTAAAAACCAAACCAGCCGACAAAATCCTTTTCCTTATGATAACGGAACTTGGCAGCAACCTAGTGGCTGCCTGCCAAGAGTTTATTACTTACGAAGGGAAGAGATAACTTCTCTCCGCTTCTGGTACATCAAAGTAAAATGCTCAATAATTACAGAGTAATTCAAGTCCAAATATAATCCAGCAAAGTCTATAGCAAAAGTCCGGCAATGCAGAATGGCGTGGAAGCTTTCAGCTTTGTTCGTCACAAGGCTTGACTGGCCACCACGCTCCCTTTTATACCCTGTGGGGTGTGGTCAAGTGACTCAGCCTAATCTCGGGCACGCCTTTTCTTCTGTTGTGCACACTTATCTCTGTGACGCTGGCGTGGATCCAGCCAAGACTCATTAATCTCATCACTGTCCACCTGTGGCTGTGTGGACATGCTTGGCCCCGGCCCTATCTCTTGCCCTTCGGCGGACACCGAAGGCATTGCCGAAGAGGAGGGTCCTGGAGAGGGAGGCCTTGCCAACTCCTCTCCTTCACTCTCGGAGTCCTCTCCTGCCGATGACACAGGCTCAGGTAACGGAGCCACAACACTTTGGATGGATTTATAATTTGATATTTTTCTGGTCTTTAATGAGAATGGATTATTTTTGAAGAGGGAGAAGAAGGAGAAGAGGAAATAAGTAGAATGTCTTTTTAAAGCTATAAGAAATAACAAGCGGAGGAAGTTAAAATGGTTCCCTGCTGAGAAGTGAAAGTGTAAACTGCAAACTGTGAACTGCTTGCTATTTAAAGAAGAAACTTTGTATCTTGCTTCCCAAATTGGATTACCTCGAGGAAAAACTAAGGAGACTTGATTTTAGATGTACCTAAACTGTTTTTGGACTACTTATGGATAGTTGGAAAGAAGAAATTAATTTGAACAATTAAAACTGCTGATTAATGGCATTGTAACAAAAGGGAAGGGCGGAGCGACAGAAGAAGACATGATGGTATCATATGTGGAATACAAAAGAACTAAATCCTTTAGTTTTTATAAACTTATTGATATTGGAACTGAAAGGAAAAAAAAGGATGGACAGAATGGAGAAAGGAAAAAACTGGAATATACTGGGGAGCAAGATGAGAAAAGTACTACAGTTTGATTAAAATGGATGTAAATGCATTCTATGTAATTGATGTCTAAACAATGTAAGGAGGAGACTTCCTCTTTCTCCTCTCTCTCTCTCTTATTTTCTTTTTCCTTTTTTAATTATTCTCTTGTTTTATTCCTCTCCTTGTTTTCTCTTTCTTTCTTTGAATCTTTCTTTTTGATTTCTTTTGCTATATTTTTATTCCTTTTTTCTTCTCCCTTTCTCTTTCCTTTCTTGACTTTTCATTATTATTATTGAGAGAAGTGATTTTTAAGGTGGTACGTGATAATAGAAAAACTATAAGAAATATGAAGACTATGAATGAATTTTTGATTATTAATAAGAATTCCTGATGGACTTAACGAATACAGAAAACTATTTCTTTAAAATGGTTTAAAATATTGTCCTTTATAGAAAATAAGAAAATGTGAATGAAGCTTTGAATATTAACAGGAATTGTTTATAGACTTTATGATTATTTTTAAAGCGGGAAATGTCATTATAGAAAAACTATAAAAATGTGAAGATTTTGAAAGAAATTTTTAAAATATTAATAAGAGTTCTAATGGTTATAGAAAATTGATTTGAAAATGGTTTAAAATGTTGTTTTTATAGTAAATAAGAGAATGGAAATGAATTTTTGAATATTAATAAGATTTGTTTTTAGATTTTATAATTATGGTAAATTGGTGTTTCAAAATGGATTAAAATGTTGCTTTATATAGAGAAACAAGAAATAAATAGCAGAAATAAAGAATAAAGAAGAGTTACTTATTAAAAATCCAACAGATGAAAGAATACGTGGTGTTATAAAACTTTTGAAAGATCAATTCCAAATGCTTATAGCGGAACAAGTTGCAACAAATTTACAATATGCGAAGCACAATACATTCTGCAATGCTAATAAACCGGGCAGGTGGTTGGCCTACACATTGAGGAAGAAACAGAGTATACGGACTATTGATAGTATTGATATTGGAGGGAAAGAAATTTTTCAACAGAAATTAATTAAAGAAGCTTTTCTTGATTACTACACCAAATTAAATGCCAAAGAGGAGGTGCAGAATGGACTTATAGAAAAATATTTAGATAATAAAAGAGTTACAAAAATTACTGAGCAACAAAAGGAAAGAATGAATTATCCTATAACAGAGGAGGAGATAATAGCAGCAATAAAACAATTAAAAACAGCCAAAGCTCCTGGAACGGATGGTCTGACTGCAGTGTACTATAAAACTTTGCAGGCAGAAATGGTGGAACAACTTAGAGACTTATTTTGTAATATACAACAAGGGGGAAAAGTACCCCCATCATGGACTACAGCTTATATTTCTTTGATACCAAAAGAGCAAGCAGGTCCCAAAAAACCGGAGAATTACAGACCAATATCTCTTTTGAATACGGATTATAAAATTTATGCAAAAGTATTAGCCAACAGATTGATGCCAGTAATTCAAAAGGTGATTCATGATGATCAAGCGGGATTTATCGAGGGTAGGCACATGAAGGACAATGTAAGGCAAGTAATAGATTTATTGGAATATCTTGAGAAGAATAAACAGATCCCTGCAGTGCTGGTTTTCTTGGATGCAGAGAAGGCCTTTGATAAAGTGGATTGGAATTTTCTACTAAAGACTTTTAAAAAGATGGACTTTGGGGACCAATTTATACAGGCGGTTTCAGCAATTTATCAAGAGCAAAAGGCACAGATTATTATTAATGGAAGTTTGACAACAGAGTTTAAAATCGAAAAAGGAACAAGACAGGGATGTCCGTTGTCCCCACTGTTGTTTATTTTAACACTAGAAGTCTTGTTAAACACAATACGGGACTCTAATACCTTGAAAGGTATAATGATAAGGCAAGAGGATTACAGAATAAAGGCATTTGCAGATGATCTGGTCGTTACCCTAACACAGCCAATGGAATCAATAATCCAGATGAAGGACATTATACAAGACTATGGTAAAGTTTCAGGTTTTAGACTGAATCAGAAAAAAACTAAGATGATAGTCAAAAATATGACACAAGATCGTAAACACGAGCTTGAAAGGAGGGCAGGTTTTGAGATTGTACCAAAGGTAAAATATCTAGGAGTTCAGGTTGCAGAATCAAATATGAAATTGTTTCAAAATAATTATGAGGTGCTGTGGCGAGAGGTGCAGAAAGATATGGAGGCTTGGAAAAAACTGCAGCTGTCTTTACTTGGAAGAATAGCAGCAGTTAAGATGAACATTTTGCCAAGATTTCTTTTTTTGTTTCAAATGATTCCGGTGCTTAAAAGTGATAAACAACTAAAAGTGTGGCAAACTGGAGTGAATAAGTTTGTCTGGAACGAGAAAAAACCAAGAGTGAAATTGAAAATTATGCAAGATGTTCCAGAAAGGGGAGGCCTTAAACTTCCAAACCTACAGTTATATTATGATGCAGCAGCTTTGACTTTAACAAGTGATTGGTTTGGAGGAAAACAGACTGGAATACTGAATGCAGAAAGTTTTGATTTGGAACTTGGATGGCATGCTTACTTATTTTATGACAACAAAGTGGATAAAGTATTTAAAAGCCATATACTTAGAGATTCCTTGCTGAGAGTTTGGAAGAAGCACCGACTTAAATGGGATTACAAAATACTGCTATGGTTGGATCTTGGCCATATTTTGTGGAATAAAAATATAATGTCACTCGGGGGGTTTTTATATAAAGAGGTTTTTTTTTACAGATGCGGGCAGATGGCAGTTGAAGACACTACAAACCTTGTTGGCTGAAGGGATTAATCTAACTTGGTTACAGTATAATCAATTGCAATCGAGATGGAAAGAGGACCAAAAAACTGGTATTATGATGTATGAGGAAGAATTGGTCAGACACATAAAAGAGAAAGGTCCAATGCATATTAAAAGACTTTATAATGTCTTGTTAGAAAGGGATTCAGAAACTGAACTAGTTAAAGATTGTATGATTAAGTGGGCACAAAATTTTGAGGAACCAGTGATGTTGGAGACATGGGAAAAAATTTGGGTTCAGAATGTTAAATTTACACAGTCGCAGAATTTGAGGGAAAATTTTTATAAAATGTTTTATAGATGGCATTTAGACCCAAAAAAATTGTCGTGTATGTACCCTAATGTGCAGCCTAAATGTTGGAGATGTGATTGTCTAGATGCTACATATTATCATGTTTGGTGGACCTGTAAGAAAGTTAAGGCTTTTTGGATAAAAATTTGGTGGGTCATGCAGAATGTTTTGAAGAAAAAAATTTAATTTTCTCCACAATTGTTTTTATTGGGTATAGTTAAGGGTTTTACATTGGGTGAAACAAAATTGATATTGTATATGATAACAGCAGCAAGATTGTTGATAGGTAAATACTGGAAAAATGAAGCGCTGCCCACGATTGAGGAATGGACTTTGAAGATGGCCAGTTTTGCAGAGATGGCGAAGATTTCAGCATATCTAAAAGAGTGTTCACAAGAGTCTTATGAATGGGAATGGAAGAAGTGGATAGATTATGTTCAGAACAAATATCAAACTAGGAAGTATCAAATAGCCTTTATTTGAAAATGTTATACTAAGATAGAAACTTTTTAAGGTAATGAAGATGAAAATTTATTTGAAAATGTTATATTAAGATAGAAACACTTTAAGGTAATGAAGACAAAAATTTATTTGAAAATGTTATATTAAGATAGAAATATGTTAATGTAATGAAGATGAAAATTTATAAGGGGGAGGGAGGGGTTCAAGTTTTATATACAAAGGAGGGTTTTTCCTTTTACTTGATAAGAGCCTTGATGGTACAGAGGTTTAATGCACCCTGTTATTAACACAGCTGCCTGCAATTTCTGCTGGTTCGAATCTCTCCAAGGCTCAAGGTTGACTCAGCCTTCCATCCTTTCTAAGGTAGGTGAAATGAGGACCCAGTTTGTGGGGGCAATAAGCTGACTTTGTATAAAATATACAAAAGAATGAAGGCTTTTGCTTAACGCATTGTAAGCCACCCTGAGTCTCCGGAGAAGGGCGGCATATAAATCAAATTTAAAAAAAAAATGAGTATATTGTGTGGAAGTCTGGGGGGGAGGGGAGGGTTAGGGTGGGTTAGGGAGGTTGGGAAGTTTGGGGGGGTTGAGGGGGGGAAAAGGGGTGAAAACGTAATTGTAAAACTTTTGCAATAAAAAAAAAAAGAAATAAATATGAAATGAGGACTTCCAGTGGCACCGCAGGCACTGACAGACGCTCCTTTTGGACCGTCAGCCCCACGATTTCGTTAAAACCGCCAAGACAGCGCAAATCAGCTGTCTGGTGGCTTGGAAACCTTCCCCTCGGGAGAAGAGAGGAAGGCGAGCAGATGGACTAAGGTAGAGCTCCCCAAAAGCCCTAGGAGCAATTCTGGGGCTTGGAGGGTGAGAGAGCGCTGGTAGTCTGGCTGAGCTCCGAATCTGAGGCTTTTCTGCTTCAAGCAGAAAAAGATGCCGCGACCACCCCTGCAATCAACATTCAGATTCAAAATAAGCTCAAAGCAGGCAGAACAAAAACAGGAGTCCTAGCAACTGCAAGTACTGAACTTTAACTCTCTGTCTATACTTCTTCCTTCTAAGACTTTTAAAACCAAGCAAAAATGGTGCCTGAACTGTAACAGGGCGTGAAAGTGAAAGTTATAGTGAAAGTGATAGTTAACATCGTTAGCGCTTCCAAGGCTTCTAAGGCTATTTAAGATTATTGGATTCTACACCAAAGAAAGAAAGATTTAAAGTGGAAAGACTACAGTTTGGACTTTAAATAAACTATAATACTTACAAAATATTTTAAAACATTTGGACTTACTGATTTGGTTGTTGTAGGAAGTATAAATTGAAAGCTAAAAATGGCTTCTAAGCAAATAAAATCTGGTTTCAAAAGTGCTGGATCGCCAGCACAACCATCAAAATTACAATCTTTGTCTACTTCAAACCCACAAATATTGACTTTGGAGGTTCTACAGGAATCTCTGCAGGACGCTTTGAAGCAACAAACTTCTTTTTTAGAGGGGAAAATTAAGGGAGTGTCTGAAGAATTGGCTGAAATTAAAGAAGTTATACAAACTCGGAATAAAGAAATAAGACATAGTAATGGCATTTCAGGGTCTGGCAAAACACATTGAGTTGTTGTATGAAAGAGTAGAAGAAATTAATCAGTCCAATTTGAATTTGGAAAATAAAATGGATGAAGTTCAGACCAAGGTGGATAGGGCAGACGATGAAGTGGTGATGTTACAGTATAGAGCGATGGAATTTGCCCTGAGAGTAAGAGGTTTGAGAGAACACAATCGAGAGAATTTGAGAGAGATCTTTGCAGAGGCTTTTGCAAAGATAACTGGGGAGCAACAAGCAGATCTCTCATTGCAAATTGACAAAATATATCGTGTTAATTCCTGGTTTGCCAGACAGAATCAACTGCCAAGAGACATTGTGATTTACTTTACAACGAGGAGGACCCGAAATGAAATTTTACAAGCTTTCTATAAAAATAAACTTAAAATTGCAGGACAAGAGGTTTTAGTGCTGAAAGAAATTCCCCCCAAAATGTTGAGAAGCAGAAAGGAGTTTGCTTTCTTGGTGGATGAACTTAGAAATCGACAGATTCAGTTTAGATGGGATGTTCCAGCTGGACTGGTGGTGAATTATATGGGAGAAAGGTATCGCCTTAACACAATTTGGAAGGCAAGAGATTTTTATACTAATGTATTAAAGGCTGAATGCCCACCATCTCAGGAAATGAGGAGAAGAAAAGAAGAGCTGGCAATACAGGGACAGAAGGAAAGTAAACAGCCACAAGCTGCAGGAGAGACCTCGCTTATTGAAGAAGATTTATTGCAATTCTTTGGTACTGATCAACCTTTGGAAGTAGCAGAAAAAAGAGAAGAACCACAAGAAAAAAGGCGGAGCCGTGCAGCAGCAAAGCGAAAAGAACAAGATTTAAAGATACAACAAACTCAAATTGTGCGCCCCGGTCCCCAAGGCTCCTCTCGGATACTAGGTGGCACAGTTACTCAGGACCTAAGCCTCCGGCTGATGCTGTGCAATGCCAGGTCCGTGGTAAATAAGGCCCCCCTCATTTACGATCTTATTCAAGAGGGGGGAGCGGAACTGGCGGGTATTACGGAGACCTGGTTGGGACTGGAGGGAGGGGTCCCTCTGGTTGAGATGTGCCCACCAGGCTTCAGAGCATTCCATCAGCTGAGGGCCCAGGGGAGGGGCGGAGGGGTGGCGGTTATTATTAAAGAAGGTCTTGGTCTGAGGGAGACCACTGTGTCACAGATTGCCGGATGTGAGTCCCTCTTTGTGAGATGGGGTCATGGGGTTCAGATGCGCTTGCTGCTTACGTACCTGGCTCCCTGCCACGTGGCAACAGCCCTGCCCGAGCTACTTGACGTGATAGCCACGGTGGCAGTTGATACACTCAGGCTTATGGTCATGGGTGATTTCAACTTGCCGTCCGTTGGTGAAATGTCGGAGATGGCTCGGGAGTTCATGGCTTCCATGACGGCCATGGACCTGACCCAGTTAGTTCATGGCCCCACTCACGGGGGGCGGGGGGCGGGAACACTCTGGACTTGATTTTTGTCTCTGGCCAGTGGTTGAGTGGTCTTATTATAGGGGATATAGACATGAAACCCTTGTCATGGTCAGATCACTCACTCCTTCATCTGGACCTTTGAACCGCTACACCCCGCCGCAGGGAGGCAGAGCCAATTAGGTGGGTCCGCCCCAGGCGCCTGATGGATCCTGATAGGTTCTAGATGGAGCTTGGGCTATTTCCTGAAGACCTGGCACACGACTCGGCCGAGGACCTGGTGGCTGCCTGGGATCGGGCGGCTGGTGGGGCCTTGGATCGAGTCATGCCTTTGCGGCCTCTGACCCGGTGTCGATCCCTTGCAGCTCCTTGGTTCACCGAGGAGCTGAGGGAGATGAAATGCTGGAAAAGACGCCTAGAGAGCGGTTGGAGGGCCAGTCTCGCTGAATCTGACCAAACATTGGTAAGGTCGCATATTAAGACCTACTTAGTGGCGATAAAAGCGGCAAAGTTTAATTACTTTTCCGCTCTTATTGCGTCATCAGAGAATCGTCCGGCCGCCCTGTTCAGGGTGACCTGCTCCCTGCTCCACCCGGGAGTGCGGGAGGACCCCCTGGAAGGCAGGGCCGAGGATTTCGGACAATATCTGTATGACAAAATCGCTCAGATCCGGGGGGATTTGGACTCTGACCGGGTAGATTCGGGCAGGGTGGCGAGGAATAGTCTTGAGAACGTTATCTGGGAAGAGTTTGACTCTGTGACCCCTGATGACGTGGACAGGATTCTGGGGAGACTTAGTGCGGCCACATGTTTACTGGATCCGTTTCCCTCCTGGTTAGTACTGGCTTTCCGGGAGGTTACACGAGGCTGGCTCCAGGGAATTATGAACGCTTCGTTGAGTGAGGGTTACTTCCCCATGGCCTTGAAAGAGGCGGTGGTGAGGCCTCTCCTCAAGATGCCTTCCCTGGACCCGGCAGTATTAGCCAACTATCGTCCTGTTTCCAACCTTCACTTTGTGGTGAAGGTTGTCGAGAGTGTGATCACACGACAGTTTCCACAGTGCCTGGAGGAAATGTCTTATCTAGATCTGTTCCAGTCAGGTTTCAGGCCCGGGCACAGCACGGAAACGGCATTGGTCGTGTTGGTAGATGATCTCTGGAGGGCTCGGGACAGGGGTTGCTCCTCTGTTCCGGCCCTGTTAGACCTCTCAGCGGCTTTTGATACCATCGACCATGGTATCATGCTGCACCGGTTGGAAGAGTTGGGGATGGGGGTCACCGTGTTACGGTGGTTCTCCTCCTTTCTCTCAGACTGGTCGCAGTTCGCGTTGGCAGGGGGGCAGAGGTCGACCTCGAGGCCTCTTATATGTGTTGATGATCTCTGGCCTCTTATATATGTTGATGATCTCTGGAGGGCTCGGGACAGGGGTTGCTCCTCTGTTCTGGTCCTGTTAGACCTCTCAGCGGCTTTTGATACCATCGACCATGGTATCATGCTGCACCGGCTGGAAGAGTTGGGGGTGGGAGGCACCGTGTTACGGTGGTTCTCCTCCTTTCTCTCCGACCGGTCGCAGTTTGTGTTGGCAGGGGGGCAGAGGTCGACCTCGAGGCCTCTCATTTGTGGAGTGCCGCAGGGATCGGTCCTCTCGCCCTTTCTGTTCAACATTTATGTGAAGCCGCTGGGTGAGATCATCCGTGGCTTTGGGGTGAAGTACCACCAGTACGCTGATGACACCCAGCTGTACATCTCCACCCCAGGCCACCCCAACGATGCCCTTGAAGTGATGTCCCAGTGCCTGGAGGCTGTACGGGTCTGGATGGGGAGGAACAGGCTCAAGCTCAACCCTTCCAAGACTGAGTGGCTGTGGCTCCCGGCATCCCGATATAGTCAGTTGACTCCATCACTGACTATTGGGGGTGAGTCATTGGCCCCCACAGAGAGGGCTCGCAATCTGGGAGTCCTCCTGGATACGCAGCTGTCCTTGGAGGAACATCTGACGGCTGTAACCAGGGGGACCTTTTGTCAGGTTCGCCTGATTCGCCAGTTGCGGCCCTTTCTTGATCGGGATTCCCTGTGTACAGTCACTCAAGCCCTCGTCACCTCTCGCCTTGACTACTGCAATGCTCTCTACATGGGGCTCCCCTTGAGGAGCACCCAGAGCCTCCAGCTGGTCCAGAACGCAGCAGTGCGGGTAGTGACGGGAGCAGCATGGCGCTCCCATGTAACACCGCTCCTGCGCGAGCTGCACTGGCTCCCGGTGGTCTTCCGGGTGTGCTTCAAGGTGCTGGTTATCACCTTTAAAGCGCTCCATGGCATAGGGCCTAGCTATCTTCGAGAGCGCCTGCTGCTACCGACGACCTCCCATCGACCCGTGCACTCCCACAGAGAGGGCCTCCTCGGGGTGCCATCAGCCAAACAATGTGGGCTGGTGACCCCCAGGGGGAGGGCCTTCTCTGTGGGGGCACCTACCCTCTGGAATCAGCTCCCCACAGAAATAAGGAGAATCCAGGACCTCACTGCCTTCCGTCGTGCCCTTAAAACCCATTTTTTCAAGCAAGCCGGGCTGGCTTAAGAAGAAATTTTTAAATGTTTTTAAATGTTTTAAACGTTTTAATTGGTAGTGAGTTTTAATTGGGCCAAATTTATATATCTTTTAATTTATATATATATATATATATATTTGTCCTGCATGTTTTTTAATTTTGGCTGTACACCGCCCTGAGTCCTCAGGGAGAAGGGTGGTATAGAAATTCAATAATAAATAAATAAATAAATAAATAAATAAATAAATGTGGAGTGCCTCAGGGGTTGGTCCTGTTCTGTCCCCATCTCACACACACACACAAACAGACAGCCGGGGGTTAAATAAACTGGCAGACAACCGATTCTTTCGATAAGAGGATTGGCAGCAACCCAGTAGCTGCTTGCCAAGACTTTACTCATAAAAAAAATACACACAGTTCAAGAATTGTCAAATCCACTCCATAATTAAATCCAAGGCAGATAATGTTGTTTCCAAAGATGCAATGTAACCCAATAGTAGTTAGTTTTGTCCGTCACAGAGTCTGAATGGCCACCTCACCCCCTTTTATACCCTGTGGGGTGTGGTCCAGTGACTCAGCTTAATCTCTGGCACGCCTCTTCTTCTGTTGTGCGCGCTTATCTCTGCAATGCTGCCGAGGATCCAGCCAAGACTCATCTCCCTCATTACTGTCCACCTGCGGCTGCGTGGACGTGCTTGGCCCCAGGCCTATCTCTTGACCTTCGGCGGACACCAAAGGCATTGCCAGAGAGGAGGGTCCTGGAGAGGGAGGCCTTGCCAACTCCTCTCCTTCACTCTCGGAGTCCTCTCCTGCCGATGACACAGGCTCAGGTAACGGAGCCACAACAGGTCCTCTCGCCCCTTCTGTTCAACATTTATGTGAAGCCGCTGGGCGAGATCATCCGTGGCTTTGGGGTGAAGTACCATCAGTACGCTGATGACACCCAGCTGTACATCTCCACCCCAGGCCACCCCAACGATGCCCTTGAAGTGATGTCCCAGTGCCTGGAGGCTGTGCGGATCTGGATGGGGAGACACAGGCTCAAGCTCAACCCTTCCAAGACTGAGTGGCTGTGGTTCCCGGCATCCCGATATAGTCAGTTGACTCCATCACTGAGTATTGGGGGTGAGTCTTTGGCCCCCTCGGAGAGGGCTCGCAATCTGGGAGTCCTCCTGGATACGCAGCTGTCCTTGGAGGAACATCTGACAGCTATTGCCAGGGGGACTTTTGGTCAGGTTCACCTGATCCACCAGTTGCGGCCCTTTCTTGATCGGGATTCCCTGTGCACAGTCAATCATGCCCTCGTCAGCTCTCGCCTGGACTACTGCAACGCTCTCTACATGGGGTTCCCCTTGAAGAGCACCCGGAGGCTCCAACTGGTCCAGAATGCGGCCGCGCGGGTAGTCACGGGAGCCGCATGGCGCTCCCATACAACACCTCTCCTGTGTAAGCTGCACTGGCTCCCAGTGGTCTTCCGGGTGTGCTTCAAGGTGTTGGTTATCACATTTAAAGCACTCCATGGCATAGGACCTAGTTATCTTTGAGACCGCCTGCTGCTACCGACGGCCTCCCATCGACCTTTGCGCTCCCACAGAGAGGGCCTCCTTGGGGTGCCATCAGCCAAACAATGTAGGCTGGTGACCCCCAGGGGGAGGGCCTTCTCTGTGGGGGCACCTACCCTCTGGAATCAGCTGCCCCCAGAGATAAGGAGAATCCAAGACCTCGGTGCCTTCCGCTGTTCCCTTAAAACCTTCTTTTTCCAGCAAACCGGGCTGGACTAACACTTTTTTAAATGTTTTTAATTGTTTGTTATTGTTTTTAATCATGGGGCCAAATTTATATATATCTTTTTAATTGTATTTTAATGTTTGTAGTTTATGCTTTTATTTGGCTGTTCACCGCCCTGAGTCCTCAGGGAGAAGGGCGGTATACAAATTTAAAAATAAATAAATAAATAAATAAAAAATGAAAGCTCAAGAAGCTACAAAAACAGAAGCAGTGGGGCGGGGGGGGGGGGGCAAGGCCGAAGAGAAAGGTGCAGGAGGATCTTCAGCTGGCCCTTTTAAAGCTTCAAGGTGCCAAGAATGGCAACTAAATTTTTGACTTGGAATGTCAATGGTTTAAATTCACCACAAAAGAGAAAGAAAATATTTCATTATCTGAAACAGTTTAAAAATGATATAACTTGTCTGCAAGAAACACATATTAGAGTGACAGATCAAAAATATTTGATAAATTCAAGATTGGGAACACACTTTGTTGCATCTGCCCCAGAGAAGAAAAATGGTATAGTTATATACCTAAGGACAGATTTAACAGCTAAATTAATTGAGGCAGATGCTCAAGGAAGATATATTGCAATTGAACTTTTAATAGAGGGGAAGAAAACACTTTTAATTGGAGTATATGCTCCCAATCAACAGCAAGAAAAGTTCTATAAATTTTTGCATACTAAAATAATACAACGGGATTATCAATCGTGTATATTAATGGGTGATTGGAATGGAGTACTGGACACTCAAAAGGACAAAAAAGGACTATTTCAAAATACCCAAAAACGTGCAAGACTGACCAAATTTTTTTTTGATATGATGGATGATATGGAGTTGAGAGATATTTGGCAAGTACGAAATCCAGAAGAAAAGGATTTTACTTTTTTTTCTGACAGACATCAATCCTTCTCCAGGATTGATTTCATATTGATTACTAATGATTTCTTTTCTAGGGTGAAGAAGACGAAGATATGTTCAAGAATTTTTTCTGATCATAGTCCGGTGTGGATGAACTTAGAACAGGAAAAGGGACCCAGAAGGTCTTGGAGGTTAAATGAAAACTTGTTTAGATATGAGGAAAATGTGAAAGAATGTAAAAAACAAATGAAAGAATTTTTTGTTATGAATATGAACAAAGGTACACCTATGGAAATGGTCTGGGACGCAAGTAAAGCATATATGAGAGGAACTTTAATACATTTGAATAATAAATATAGACGCAGACAAGAAAAAAAACGGAGGGATTTAGAAGAGGAAATAAAAATGAAAGAGCAGGCACTCATATTGAACCCAACAGATAAGAAAAGAAAGGAAACAATAAATTTGTTGTGAGGGCAGTTTAATATGTTGATGGCAGACCAAGTGGCAACTAATTTACAATATGCTAAACATAATACTTTTTGTAATGCAAATAAACCAGGTAGATGGTTAGCCTACTTGTTAAGGAAGAAACAAAAGCTACGTACTATAGAGAAGATAGAATTCAAAGGTAAAGAGGTATATCAACAAAATATAATTAAAAAAGCTTTTTTAGAATTCTATACAAAGTTATATGCTAGTGATACAATTCAAGGTAAAGACATAGACAGATATTTACAGGAGGAGAATATTCCTGTAATTACATCAGAGCAGAGGGAAGGATTGAACCGACCAATAACTTCGGAGGAAATTATTTTAGCAATTAAACAGTTGAAGGGGGGAACTTCCGGCGGTGACGTCAACGTATATGGAGTTAGAGAACGGAGCTCCGCTCTTGAAACTCCAAAATTCCCATCTAGGAAGCCGTTGTAGGCACTATTGATCTTGTAGAGATTGATAGAAAAAGGGGGAACTTCCAAGGACCTCGGGGGGGAAAGCAACCAACCCGAAGGTTCAGGAAAAACCTCCTAATTCTGGAAGGGAAAAAACCAGCCATCTCGGCTGGCCAGAAGCGTTGCAACCGCACAGCAGGAGGGCGAAGATCAAACTGAAAAGATCGCAACTGTATCAAAATTAACTTGAAAGCGGATTGAAACGGAACACGGGAAGCACAACGATAGTGAGAAAGCCAAATTTGGCAGACAGCGAAGTTGAGACCCCGAAGAGACAGCTGAACAGCAGCCAGGGAAAGTGGCGAATGAAAGACGACAGGGCGGAAAAGAGCTGACAGGCAGTGACTGTGCAAAAAAAGAGAGACTGCTTGGAATGAGGGATTCACAAGGATTTAGTGAGGCGATTTTGGACTAGACCCCAAATTTGGACTTAACTGTGAAGAAGGACCTTTTTCTCTCTCTCTTAGGCTGGAAAAGCAGGCTACGCAACAGAAGCAGAGGCGAACCAACAGAAGGGCAAAGGACCGCGGAGAGAGTCGGAAGCCATTAATAGCTGAAAGTGAAAGTGCGAACAAGTGAGAGCGGCCCACCAGACGGGTAGCGAAGAAGCAGAGTTTGGATTAAATATCAGAGACTACCAAAATGGACTTAATTGTTTGATAGCTGTGGATAGTCGATATTGAAATCTTGAATTTTGGACAATTGGACTTTTTGGCTATTTGGATATTTGAAAGAGGGAGATATCAAACTGAATTTATTTGTTTGATAACGGTGGATACTGGACACTGAAATCTTGAATCTTGGACAATTGGACCTTTTGGCTATTTGGACATTTGAAAGAGAGAGACACCAAAACTAAGACTTTGAATAAAAAAAAAAAGAAACCTTAGGTACAAGAATCCTTACACGTAAGACTGAAAGAGAACAGTATATTAAGAGCAAATTAATTTTATATTTATATCTGATTAAGACTTGTTTAAATTATAACTATTTATTAACACTTGTTATTGGTGATATTGATAAATTGACATCTAACTATTTACATGAATGATTAATTGAATGATTAACTGTTTAACTGATTTAATTAAATAACTTTAAGTAAATACTAACCAGAAAAATAATAAATATTTAATCATATATTTATATTAGTGACATTTAGGGAATAGATCCTGGTAGATTTAGATTTGATAGTTGGACCATTATATCGTATTGATACATAAACTATTAACTGTTACATTGTTTTGATACTTAAACTAGTAATTACCAATTAATTATTAATTGATTGTTATAGCAAGATTTAATGAAGTGCTAGAATTCTAAGTTTTCCCCCGACCTCCTTCACCCCATATATTCCCTCTCCCACTTTTTTGTGTATATACCTAACAGCCTAATTAATTATTCAATTGATTGTCAGAGTTTTAAAGACACGTACAGAAACAACCTACAACTATATAAGATCAATCAGTGCATAAATACCTATACAACATAGAAGCTAGACACTATTACTGAGATTAACACTTTTATAGACAACAAGGTTGAATCAAAATAAGAATATTTTAGTGCATGAGAATCTGGGAGATTCTGCAAAAAAGAATCAAGATGACAAGCACTGGCACAACTACCATAATCAAAACAAGCAAGAAAATAATTCCAAATCAGGCATCCCAAACAGCATCCCCAGCACAACAAAGAACCATAGAAACCATGCTTGGAACGGAAAAAGAAAAATCAGCCTCCATTTCCAGTATGCAAAATATCCAGTCAGTACTGGCAATGATACAGGAAGCCATGAGCAAGACCCAAGAAACGATTGCCAATAATCATGAGGAGACCAAGAGAAACCATGATGATCTGAAAGCTGATGTGGGAGCGATAAACGACAATATAAAGAAAATGGATGACAAGATCGAAAAAATCCAACAGAACATTGCCAAAAATGAACAAAGAATTGAAAAGACAGAACTGAAGATGGAACAGATGGTTAAGAAAGTAGAAATGCTGGAACAACAACAGATGGCAACTAACCGAGAGCTCGAAGACTCACTCACATATCTGGAAATGGAAAAGGCATAATTTTATTTAAGGTTCCAGAATATAGTAGAAACCAAGGAAGAAGATCTGGGAGAGACAATGACAGAGATCCTCGCTGAAACAACACAGAGAGATAAGGACGATATACGAAGGGATATAGACGAGGTGTACAGAGTGCATACCAATTATGCACGCAGGAACAAACTCCCAAAAGAAGTTCATATTCGATTCACAAAGAAAACGACAAAAGAAGAGATATACAGGAAAATGAGAGAGGACGCAATCTTCTACAAAGGGAAAGAAATAATAACACTGAAACAAATCCCAAGACGTGTCAGAGACCAGAGGAAAAACTATAATTTCCTCACAACACAATTAAATAAACACAAGGTGATGTTCCGCTGGCTATTACCAGAGGGTATCTTAATTTCATGGCAGGACAAGAAACTTAAAATAGATAGTCTGGAAGGAGCCCAAGAATTTTTTGACCAACATTTTGTCTCCGAAGAAGAGCAAGAATCCAGAACAGAAGCGGAAAATAAGAGCCAAGAGGAGCAATAAATGGAGGAAGTGAAAGATGAACAGGAGGAGAAGAGAAGATTGGAAACAGAAAGAGAAGAGAGGGAAGGAGCAAGAGGGGAAACACAAAGAATAACAAGAAACACCAGGAAAGTAAAGACAACAAGTAGATAGGAAGAAAAATGGAACAGGAAATAAAGATGATTTCAATCAACGTTAATGGATTAAACACCCCAGCCAAAAGAACTCGGACACTTACCAAACTACAAAAATTAGGAATGAATATCATAAATCTACAGGAGGTCCACATTAAAAAGCAACACCAACAGATACTAGAAAACAGAAGACTAGGGAACCTTTACACCTCACTGGCGGACCAGAAAAAAAAGAGGCATTGCAGTCTACATCAGGAAACATCTAAAAACAAAACAGATATACGCAGACGGAGAGGGAAGAGTTTTAATGGTGGAGATACAAACGGAATCCAAGACAATACTGCTAATCTCAATTTACGCACCAAATGAGAATCAACGTACTTTCTTCCAAAATATACACGACAGAGTAAAAGATCTAGACTACGAGAACATCTGCATTATAGGTGACTTCAATGCAATTTCAGATATAGAAAAAGATTACTGTAGTACTAGGAAACCCCCCCCCCCCAAAAAAAAAACAAACCCTTGTCGGACACTTTTAAGGACATGGCACAGGAATTCTGCCTCCAAGATGCGTGGAGGGAAATAAAGATAAAAAAACAGTATACTTTCTACTCCAACCCACACTCATCTTGGTCCAGGATAGACATGGCCTGGATGTCAACAGATCTCAGGAAAGACTTAGAAGAAATAGAAATAATGACGAACACATGGGCAGACCACAATCCGATAAAAGTAACCTGGAAGGGATATTGAAAGAAAAAGAGATGGATGATGAATACCGAAATTCTAAAAAGCAAAGAATATATACAAATGATGGAAAAAGAAATGGGAATATTTTTTGAGATCAACACCAAAGAGCAAACTTCCCTTCAAAATCTATGGGACACGGCGAAAGCCTACATAAGAGGCTTAATGATATCGTACTTGGCAAAAAAACAACAACAGGACAACAACAGGAAAAAGACAACTTATTGAAGGAACTCAAAAAGTATGAATTCGAGCTACAGAATGAACCCCTAAATAAGAGGATTAAAGAAAAAATAAATTTGGCCAAACACAAAATAAATTTGATTACACAAACAGAAATTGCGAGGAAAATCAAATCTGTAAAGCAAAACCATTTTGAATACGCAAATAAGACAGGGTGATGGCTGGCATACAAACTGAAGCAAGAAAAAGAGAGAAAAACAATCCATGAACTACAGGATGAGGTAGGAGAAATACATTATAGGAACAAAGACAAAAAAGAAATAGCAAGAACTTTCTTCCAGAAACTATATAAACAGGAAGAATCTCCAGAAGAAGATATCAAACAATACCTTAATGAAGTCGATATCCAAGAACTAGAAGAATCACACAGGGACCTTCTGGACAGGCAAGTTACGATGGCAGAATTTATAGAGGCGAGGAAGAAATTGAAAGTAAACAAAACCCCAGGACCAGATGGCATACCTGCAGAGTTCTCTAAGTCTTGCCAGCAGCCAATAGATGAAATTTTACTTGGAGTACTCAACAACGCACTTCTGGAAGCCACGATCCCGATTCTTGGACAAAGGCTATCATAACACTGATACCAAAGGAAGAGACAGATCATACCCATATCAAGAACTATAGACCGATATCGCTCTTAAATGTGGACTATAAACTAATTACATCAATAATTACAGAAAGAATCAAGAAAATAATCAACAAATATATCCATCGGGACCAGAATGGTTT
Organism: Arizona elegans; assembly: GCA_022577455.1. Taxonomy (NCBI): domain Eukaryota; kingdom Metazoa; phylum Chordata; class Lepidosauria; order Squamata; family Colubridae; genus Arizona; species Arizona elegans. The sequence continues at coordinate 5,395,199 of JAKOOJ010000010.1, read as the reverse complement.
TATCCCAAAGAGACAGATAAAGAATAACCTGAGACAAATAATGGACATATTAGAATACTACGAAACAAATTCAGATAAACAAATGGCCTTAATGTTTTTAGATGCGCAGAAGGCCTTCGATAACCTAAATTGGAAATTCCTCACATTACAAGTAGAAGCTATGAAATTCAGCAACAAATTTACCAATATGATAAAGAAAATCTATTCTGCTCAAACAGCGAAAATAACAATAAACGGTGACCTAACAGAACAATTTCAAATAACAAAAGGAGTAAGACAAGGGTGTCCCCTATCTCCCCTTCTATTTGTCAGGTTTCGATGTCATCTCAAATAAATTGCACTCCCAAACAATTAATCTTTGCTGAAATATTCCATTTATTGAGTACGACAGATCTGGCCCCCACTTCGTCGTGGCCAGTACTAACCCTCTGACCCCCAAACCCTTCCCTTTCCATTCCCCAATTCTCATCTTCTCATTGGCCATCTTCCAAGTCAGTCTCCCCAGCTTCTGACCTCACCCCACAGGAATGTTCCCCCCACCATCCCATCTCCTAGGGGATATTATCTACAGAGAAATAAGTAGGTGAAAAGTCAAGCCTCGTCTTTTTATGGCAGCATCAGAATGCTGACATCCGGCCCCTCTCCCTTCATTTTTCCAGGGAGGCCTGTTTCAGGAAAAAAAAAACAAATTAAGTACCGTTACCCCGTCCGAGGGTGTGTCCCACCCCCTCCCGCCTTGCCCGGGTGATCTGCATGGAATTTGGCTATAAGGCGATCAGCTTGGATATTTGTGCTCTTCACCCAGGAAGCCTCTGACAAGGGGTAACCCTTCCACTTAATTAAGTATTGGAGGAGCCCCCTATGCCACCTTGAATCAAGAATTCGCTGTACCTCATAGTGAGTATGGCCCCCAACAACCAGGGGCTCGGGGGGGTCACGTGGCGCCAGCCTTAAAGTTGACCCCACCACAGGCTTCAGGAGGCTGCTGTGGAAAACGGGGTGTATCTTCCCTAGTAGCCGGGGCAACCGCAGTTGTACTGTAACCGGGTTGATTATTTTTTCTATAGGGAAAGGTCCTATAAATTTCAGGCCCAATTTCTTGCTCGGGAGTCTAAGTCTCAAATACTTGGTGGAGAGATAAACCTCCCCCACTCGAAATGGTCTTTGGGGAGTTCGGTGCTTGTCTGCTTGTTTCTTATAGGATTGTGCCACCTTGGCCAACGCCCTCTTAACGTTCTCCCAGGTTTCCCTCAACATATCCATCCAATCAGTCAAGCTGACTGAGGAAGGGGGCTCCCTTGGGTACTCTGGCATGGGGACGAAATCCATACCACTCACTATTTTAAACGGGGTTAATCCCGTGCTACTGTGGACAGCGTTATTATACGCGACCTCCGCAAACGATAGGAGGTCTGCCCAATTGGACTGTTGGTAGTTGATGTAGCATCTTAAATGCTGCTCTATCATGGCATTCAGTCTCTCCGCCCCCCCTCCCCCCATTGGTGCTCGGGTGAAACGCTGAGCTGAGGCCTTGGGATGAACCTATTGATCGTAGGAACTCCCTCCAAAATTTTGCTGTGAACTGGACCCCTCGGTCGGAGATGATTCTTCTGGGTACTCCATGCAGGCGGTAGATGTGTTTCAGGAACAGTTTGGATAATTGGCGGGTTGAGGGTAGCCCGCTGCAGGGTATAAAGTGTGCCTGTTTGGAGAATAAGTCTATTACAGTCCAGATCACTGTGTTGCCACCACTTCTCGGCAGTTCTACTATGAAATCCATCGCAATCTCCTCCCATGGTCTCGTTGGTTCAGCTAGTGGTTGCAGCAGCCCGGGAGGGCATCCTGGTCGTCCTTTCATCGTGGCGCAGACAGTACAACTTTTTACGTAACTGTCTACATCCTTTCTCATGTGGGGCCACCAGAACTGTCTCCGTGCTAAGTGCAGAGTCTTTAGGAAGCCAAAATGTCCCACTGTTTGACATCGTGGCTCCTCTTGAGGATCAGGGTGCGTAGAGTCTGTGGGACATAGAGTTTTGTCCCCTTCCATGCTAGGTCATCCCTTTTTGTCAAGAGGTGTTGATTGTCTCGAAACCAGGGGTCCGCTGCTGTTTCGGTTTTTAGTCTTGTAATTAAGTCACTTGCAGGTTGGCCCTGCTGGTCGCGTCATTGCCATCTGGTGACCACCTGACCCACTGCTTGGGTGGAGGGGATGATGGCATTCACTACCTGCTCCCGCTCACTGTTGTATTGGGGCATCCGGGAGAGGGCATCAGCCAGAAAGTTCTTCCCCCCTGGGATGTGCTTGAGCTCGAAGTTGAAGTGATTGAAGTAATGAGCCCACCGGACCTGCCTGGGCGACAATTTCCGTGGGGTTCTGAGGGCCTCCAGATTCTTATGATCAGTCCAAACTTCAAACGGTTTCTGGCCTCCCTCTAGTAGGTGCCGCCAGGTCAACAACGCCCATCTCACCGTGAACACTTCCCTCTCCCACGCCGCCCATCGCCTCTCCGTGTCGGTGAGCTTGTGGGAGGTGTAGGCACAAGGTTGTAGATTACCTTGGTTGTTCTTTTGGAGCAGCATGGCCCCCACTGCTGCATCGCTTGCATCTGTTTGGATAACGAAGGGCTGTTCAGGGTCAGGATGCTTTAAGACAGGTTCTTTTGCAAACATCTCTTTTAGTGTCTCGAATGCCCATTGGCAGGTCAGGTCCCACTGTAGGGGTTGTCCCGGGTGGGGTTTCGTCGCCGGACTCCCTGTCTTTAGGAGGTCCATCACAGGTTTGGCAATTCTTGCGAACGAGGGGATGAATTGTCTGTAGAAGTTCACGAACCCTAGGAAGCTTTGCAGTTGTCTGCGGGTGTGAGGGGGCTGCCACTGTAGAACTGATTGGACTTTGGCTGGGTCCATCTCTATTCCTTTGGCTGATATTCGGTAGCCTAGGTAGTCTAGTCGTGATTGGTGGAACTCGCATTTTAACAGTTTGACATACAGGCTTGCCCTCAGCAGTTTTTCCAGCACTTGGCGGACGAGGCGTACGTGTTCGTCTATGGTCTCGGTGTAAATGAGGATATCGTCCAGGTAGACGAGGACCCCTTTGTAAAGGTGCTCATGTAGGACTTCATTTATCAGCTGCATAAACACCGCCGGGGCTCCTTGCAGTCCAAAGGGCATTACCTTGAACTGGAAACTCCCCAGGGGGCAGTTGAATGCCGTTTTCCACTCATCTCCTTCCCTGATGCGTATTCGTTAGTAAGCTTCCCGGAGGTCTAGTTTGGTGAAAACTTTTCCTTTGGCCAGGTGGGCTAGCATGTCCTTCATGAGGGGAAGGGAATATAAGTTGTGTACGCAAACGGCATTGATTCTCTAAAATCAACCACCAGACGCATAGAGCCGTCTTTCTTCTCTTTGAAAAGGACCGGTGCCGCAACCCGTGGTTTAGCTGGCTCAATGAAACCCCTTTGTAAGTTCTTGTCTATGTAGTTCCGCATTTCCTGCATTTCACGGGGCGTCATGGCATACAGTTTAGGTTTAGGCAGTTTTGCTCCAGGGATGATTTCAGTAGCACAATCGGCCTCGCGGTGGGGGGGTAGAACATCACACTCAGCCTCGCTGAATACCTATGCAAGGTCTTGGTACTCCCCTGGGATCTGATCTGTGTCATAAGAGCTGTCGGATGCAGCCGACAGTTGCTCCGCTGTACCCTCAGGGAGGGGCCCTTGTGTTGGCGGTGTCTTCTTTTGCTGAGGTGGGAGGAATTGGGGTCCCTGCGTGGGGGGCATCTCCCCTGGTTGGGGCGGCAGGGTTTGGGGGCCCTTTGATATCCTCAACCTGTGGGTCCCCTCTTGCCACCAGATGATTGGACCCCATTTGTCCAGCCACGAGAGTCCCAGTATGACTGGGCCTGTCATCTTGGGGGCTATTATGAACCGAATCATTTCCCAGTGATCTGCTAGCTCCAGCCTCACTGGCTCGGTCAAGTGTGTGGCGTAAGTTCCCCCCACTAAGGATCCATCAACTTGCTCAAATTGAATTGGGTGTTTGAGCTTTTTAGCTCGGATCCCCAATTTTAGGACTGTGGGTAGGTTGATCAGGCACCTCGTGCTGCCAGAGTCTATTAGGGCTTGGAAAGTCCCTTGGGTCCCTGTTTTCGGGGCTGTTAGGCATATGGGGAAAAGAAAAGGATGGACGGGTCCACTCACCATCGGGTCATTTTCACCCTCGTCCTCGCTGTCATAAGATTCGGGGAATTGATCTCCCTCATCTGGGATTCCTCTTGTTTCGGTCAGGTGAGTGAAGACCTCCGGGCCCTGGGGAGCTTTCCGTGGCACGTGGGTGGCGCGTTTGGGCCCTTGTTCCGGTCGTGCCTTGGGCGGTGGATCTGGTCTCGGTCTAGGGGTTCCACACATTGCTGCCAGGTGACCAATCCCCCTGCATCTGTAGCACCTCAGTGGGCTCCGTGGGACGACTGGCTAATGGGTGGGCTGTGGTGCTGCAGTTCCTCGTCTACTGGGTGGCCCCTGGTCCAGTTGGCCTCTCTCCTTGCTATCTGGTTGCTTCGACATGTTGTTGGCCTGCAACCCTCTGTCAACTTTTATCGCTACCTGGAACCATTCGGAGAGTCGGTTCGGGATGTGTCAATAAGCGGTCACTTGGGCAATTCTCTTATCTAGGCTTGTCCTAAAGAAGTACACCAGCAGTCGCTCCGGTAGGGGAGGCAGGGTCCCAATGACTCTCCTGAATTCACGGATATGCTCTCTGATGGGCTTCCCCTTCTGCATTAGGTTTCTGAGCTCGTCCTCCACATAGGGGTCCTCCTCTGCCTCCTCGAACCGGGCTCGTAGTAGTTGTAAGAACCCGTCTGCGTCTTGCAATTGGGGGGCCCTGTTCTTGTAGAGGGCTGCTGACCACCTCCTTGCTTCTCCCTCCAACCCTTCTGAAATGGCACTCACTAGGGCTCTGGGGAATGGGTAGAGGTGTCCATAACACTCTATGTAGATCTCAGCGGTATCGAGGAATTGGGCTAGGTGGTCTGGGTCACCATCGAACTTCCCTCTGAACCAGGGTGGCTCCTCCCTCGCTGCCCTCTCCTCCCAGTGCGGGGCTCTGTAAATCTGGCCTCGGTGCTGATGGTCCTCTTCCTCATCTCTCATTCTAGGGTAGGGAGGTGTTGTCCCATCTAGGCTGCTCTGCTTGCTGGGCCAGAGGGGAACCCATGGATGCATTTTTGGGCTCCTTCTCCTTCTGCTAGGGAGTGGGGAAGGGCTGCACTTCAGCCTACGGCCTCTTGGTTCAGCAGCCCAAACTGGTTCTCTCTTTTCCTTTGGTCTGCATGATGGCCCCTCCTCCCGAAGGATGGCATGGTCAAATTTCTCCTTCAATTCATCTATGGGGCTATTGAGTGGCTTCCTTGAAATTTCTTGGTGCCTGGCCTGCTGCCCTCCCCAATTCACTTTGGGGGTTCCCCTTCTCCTGCACGTTCAGGAAAGGAAACTCAACCTCTGCGGCTTTTGGCAAAACCCCCGAGTACTTATCTGCCTTCTTCTTGGCTTGCAGCACGATCGTCTGACCTTGGCTATCTTGCAACTTTGCCGGGGGAGACGGGCAGGGTTGAGATTTCATGACTTCCAAGCTGGCTGGAATCAAGGCTGGCTCTTTTCCAGTTGCCTGAATAAAACTTTCTTCAGCCATGGCGTCAGTTGAATATCTCCATTCACTCCGTATGTCTGGGAGGGAACTGGAGGATTGGAGGTCAGCCAGCTTGGCTTGGAAAGGAGTATTGGCTATCTGTCAGGTTTCGATGTCATCTCAAATAAATTGCACTCCCAAACAATTAATCTTTGCTGAAATATTCCCTTTATTGAGTACGACAGATCTGGCCCCGACTTCGTCGTAGCCAATACTAACCCTCTGACCCCCAAACCCTTCCCTTTCCGTTCCCCAATTCTCATTTTCTCATTGGCCATCTTCCAAGTCAGTCTCCCCAGCTTCCAACCTCACCCCACAGGAATGTTCCCCCCACCATCCCATCTCCTAGGGGATATTATCTACAGAGAAATAAGTAGGTGAAAAGTCAAGCCTCGTCTTTTTATGGCAGCATCAGAATGCTGACACTATTCATATTAACATTGGAAATTCTCTTAAGGGAAATTCGAAGAGATAAGGAAATACAAGGTCTGAAGATCAAGAGGGAGGAATACAAGCTCCAAGCCTTCACAGACAACATCATACTTATCGCAGAACAACCAATAACAACGGGCACCAAAATATTAGACAAAATAGAGAAATACGGGAGAGTAGCGGGACTTAAAATTAATAAACAAAAGACAAAGATACTAACGAAGAACCTTACCAACCAGCAAGAAAAAGAATTAGAGGACAAATTAGGTATACTAACTACAAAGAAGATAAAATACTTAGGAATATGGCTCACCAATAAAAGTACATCAATTAGAGAAGACAATTATGATAAACTTATAGGACAAATCAAAAAAGACCTAGAAACCTGGAAAAAATTACAGTTATCTCTGTTGGGGAAAATTGCTTTAATTAAAATGAATGTCCTTCCCAGAATGTTATACCTATTCCAAGTGATCCCAATAAAACCGGGAAAGAATTTCTTTAAGGATCTTAATAAATTAACAGCGGATTATATTTGGCAAGGCAAGAAAGCAGGAATTAAAATCAAATACTTACAAGACTCAAAAGAAAGAGGAGGACTTGTGCTACCGGACTGGGAAACATATTATAAAGCATCTACATTGATTTGGACCAAGGAATGGATGGAGCTAAAAAACAAAAGATTGCTAACCCTAGAAGGATTTGACCTACAGCGAGGATGGCATGCATTCTTGTGGGAGGGCACCGATAAACAATATGGATATTTTCAGAGACATATGGTTAGGCAGTCATTATACCACACATGGCAGGGTATCAGAAAAGCACATTATTATAAAATCCCGGAATGGTTATCGACCATGGAGGCTCAGATTTACCCAAATGCCATGGACAGCACCAAAATGAAAACCTACAAGGACCTACTAAACAACCAAGGAGAGCTAAGAACAAGACAAGAACTGCAGGAGATGGGTACAGACATTGACTGGTGGCCCTACCTACAAATAAAATCAAGATATCAGAAGGATTTGACCCAATTTGAATTCCAAAAAGGCCAAAACGAGCTAGACAAAATCTTACAAGGACCACAGGATAAATTGATAAAAAAAGTCTACAATTATTTGTGAGCATATAAAGTAGAAGAGGAGGTAGTCAAGGACAACATGTTAAGCTGGGCAAAGAATTTTGGCCATAACATCGAATTAGATAAGTGGGAAAAGTTATGGACAATAAACTACAAATTGACAATGTCTGTACCCTATAAGGAAAACCTGCTTAAAATGTTTTATAGATGGCATCTCCCTCTGGCCAGGTTGGCAAGAATGTTTCCTAACACATCTTCAACATGCTGGAAATGTAAGCTACACAAAGGAACCTACTATCATACATGGTGGATCTGCCCAAAGGTAAAACAATACTGGTGAATGATCAAAACACAAATAGAACAAATCACACAACATAGAATAGAAATGAAGCCAGAAACCTTCCTACTAGGCATTATATCTGGACAATATGAAAAGGAAATAAAATACCTAATAATTCACATAACAACGGCAGCACACATAATTTTTGCACAAAATTGGAAGAGTAATGACATACCAAATGAGGAGAAAGTAATTAGTAAGATCATGGAATGTGCAGAAATGGACAGACTCACAAAGGAACTTCAAGATAAGGAAGAACATGATTACTATTTAGTATGGGATAAGTGGTACACTTGGTTGGAAGATAGGAAAAGGAAAAAACAGGACTAGGAGGTGGCCAGTGGAACCAAGATAGATATAGAAACACAAACTATTTACCGTAGGCCAATAGGGACTTAAAAAAGTTTAAACACAACACAAAAGACCCAATGAGAGAGGAGTCAAACATACAAATGAGAATTATATAACAGACTACAGTTGCAATAACTTTGATAAGATTATACCTGATTTCTTTTTCTCTGTGTATATGTTTTGTATGTCTTGTTTTTACTTGTTGTTTTGTTTGTATCTTTAAATAAACAATAAAAAAAAAATAAACAGTTGAAGGGGGGTAAAGCTCCAGGCACAGATGGATTAACAGCTGTTTATTATAAAAATTTGCAGTTAGAAATGGTAGTGTCGAGCGTCCAACAGCACTCGACACCATGACCCAAACACCATGGAGGCGGCAGCTACCCAGATGGGGTGGTTGGGGGCCAAGGGGCACAGGGTGTTGGTGATGGGATTGCGGTTAGGTGTATATGGAGCACGGGGCGTTATGTGGGTGCGCGAGACCCGGGGGAGGAACGGCGAACCACAGACGATCGGCAGCGCTGCCACGGGGCTGGCGATGATGACATCACTACCAGGCGCCCGGAAGAAAGCCGCGGGACATTCGAACGCTTCCAGCTGGCCGGAATTAACCCGGCACTATAAAGGACCGTTGCGTTTGCCAGCCCCTAGCCGCGTCTTAAATTTTGCTTAGCAATCCGGTTTCGTGAAAGAGCTGTTGTCACCATTAAACCAGGATACCTCGTTGAACTGTCTACGCGTGGTTCCTGGGTTCTCGTGAGCGCGGTCTCTGGAAGCCGAGAGGAAGACGCGGCTCCTTCTACCCCCCCCCCAGGGTTTCCTCCATCGTCGTGTGTGACTGTTGCGCTGAGACAGCATGGCGGAGGGAGTCTCCGCAGATGCGCTACTGGCGGAGCTCGGGACGGAGGAGGAGGAAACCAACGATACAGTCGTTGAGGTGGCCAATATGAGCGACCACCCGGTGGTGCGGCCAAAGCTGCGGGAGCCACAGAAGGAGGTAACTACGGAGCCCCAGACGGAGACGGGGCTCGAGGACATGCATGGCCTTGGGGCGGCAGCTCCCATTGGGGCTGGGAACTGGTGGCATAGCTCGGTGTTAACTGGCCCACGGGTGCAGACTCCTCCTTACACTGGCACCCAGTTCCAAGGCTGGTGGGAACGTCAGTGGGTCGAGGACAAAGACGGGGAGTGGAGCTACTCCACAGGTCCGGGTGCCACCACGATGGACATACTACGAGACAGGTTCGGGGAGGCTAGTTTCCGCGATGCGCCCTCCTGGCAGCCCTGGGCACCCAACGTAGAACCTTTGAGGACATGGCAGGGGAGCGGAGCTGATGGCAGACTACGGATCGCCAGCCCTAAATTCAAGCCCGAGCGATGAACAAGTCGAGCCAGCGGGGAGCTTCCGCCAGTAACCACCGGTGCAGGCCTCTCGTTTGGCGGGGATAGTGGCCGCGCACCGCCAAGGGCAGCCGCCCGGCCCAGCAGGGAATGGGGAACAGACCCTGGGCCTGATGGGCAGCGACCCCATGGTGGGGGAGGGAATAGACCGCCACAGCCCCACCAGATAGACCCGCTACCACAGTGGGGCCCTGGAGTGTGGACCCCACAAAACCGTTGGGGGTTACCCCCTGTGCAGGCCACATTTGATGGGACCACAGAAAAAGTCGCACTATTCCTCAGTCAGGTGATTAACCATATGGACCTGTACGGTAGGCTTTACCCTTCACAGTGGTCCATGGTGGTCGCTGTAACAGCTGTACTTACTGGTGAAGCCGCAGATTGGGTCACTGATTTACACAGCGAGCATGCCCGTGAATTAACAGACCTCGGGCTCTTCTTGGAGGCACTGAGGGTCCGGTTCGAGGATGAAACCTGAACCCAAGTGATTGAGGGGGAACTTGTAGGATTGAGACAACGTGGTCGCCCAGCGAAGGATTACGTCAAGGACTTTCGCAACCTAGCCAGTAAGTTGTGATCCTGGCCGGAACGACTCCTTATCCATCAGTTCCAAACCGGGTTAGACAGGGAGATACGCCAGGCATGTGTATACCGGGGCCTAGGTCCTCGTTTATCGGAATGGTACAAGGCGGCCGTTGCTTTGGACATGGGTCTCCGGGAATTCAGACCCCGGGTCGTGAGCCACGTGCAACCTGGGCGGGGTCCTAGTGGCCGATCTGCTGGGAGGGGCCTGCTAGGCCACCTCCATTGATAGGTACTGGAGGTGGAGGGGCAAACAGACGTCCGTTCCGCTGCTTCCGGTGCAACCAGGAGGGGCATAGGGCAGCAGACTGCCCCCTACCACCACCACGAGTGTCCACCCCACGACCCCAGGGGCTGAACACCATGCCCAAAGACCGATATGCCCGTACACCGGAGCAATCCAGAGCAGCGACTTCCATGTTAGAGACAACGATGCCGTCCACTGTTAGCGGTTCGCCTGGGACAGCTCGTGTACCCGAGGCCACAGGGACCAGTGAGGACGAGGAGGACATCCAGGACCCTATGGTAAGTGATCCCATACGCCCGTTCCTAATCCCCATCGTGTTACGGCACCCCAGAACAAAGCAGGAATGGAAACAGGAAGCTTTAATCGATTCAGGGTGTACTAGGTGTCTCATTCGCCGCTCTGTGGCAGAGGAGTTAGGAATACACTTTGCGTACTCCTATTAGATTTGAGCAGGTAGACGGGTCTCTTCTTAGTGGAAAGCCAACTGCCCACGTAACGGAGCCTGTCCTTTTAAGCGTAGGGGACCACCACGAACTGCTCTGTTTCGTGGTCATCACACAAATGGTTGAGCCTGTAATCCTCGGACTTGCGTGGTTGGATAAATGGGAACCAACCATCTGGTGGGAGGGGGTTTTTCGGAAGGTACGCCTTCCAATAACAGCAGAGCCATGCACATTAGTCCAATCTGGAGTGGTGACTAACCAACCATATCCCCCAGAGTATAATGACCTTGCCCAAGTATTCAGTGAAGTTGAATGCGATGTTTTACCACCGCATCGGGACATAGACTGTGGGATTGAGTTGGTCCCTGGGGCGAAACTACCAAAACTGCGGATGTATTCAATGACGCCAAAAGAGTTGGAGGAACTAAGGAAATATATCGACAAAAATCTGGCAAGGGGTTTCATACGCCCGAGTCGGTACCACCTGGCAGCCCCGGTACTTTTTCGTGAGAAGAAGGACGGAGGACTACGATTGTGCGTTGACTACCGTGATTTAAATGCTGTGTGTGTCGAACCGTTATACCCGCTACCCCTGATAAACGACCTCCTGACAACGTTAGCAACCGGGAAGATCTTCACCAAATTAGACCTCCGTGAAGCATACTATCGAGTACATATACGTCCGGGTGATGAGTGGAAAATCACCTTCAACAGTCCTTTAGGGAGTTACCATTTCCTTGTGATGCCATTCGGATTGCAGGGAGCCCCAGCTGTCTTTATGCAGTTAATCAATGACGTTTTACATGACTTTTTATACCGTGGGGTTTTAGTCTATTTAGACGACATACTCATCTACTCGGACACGTTGGAGGAACACATCCTCTTAGTCAGACAGGTACTCGCTAGGTTACTGGAGGCTCGTCTGTTCGTTAAGCTATCGAAATGTGAATTCCACCGAAGAGAGATAGACTACCTCGGATTTCGGATTAAGGACACAGGAATACAAATGGATCCAAAAAAGGTTGAGGCAGTACTGAGTTGGCAGGCCCCGCGAACACGGAAGCAGTTGCAGAGCTTTCTTGGCTTCGCGAATTTCTATCGACATTTCATTCCGTCATTCGCCGAAACAGCTTTGCCGTTGACGGATCTATTACGCACAAAAGGAGTGACCCCGCCGTGGGTGAAACCCAAACCAGGCCGTATACTACCCTGGACCCCTAAATGCCAAGAGGCATTCGAGAGGCTCAAACACCTATTCTCCAAGGAGCCCGTCCTAAAACATCCAGACTCCTCACTACCATTTGTCGTACAGGCCGACGCTAGTGATGTGGCTGTCGGTGCCGTTCTCCTACAAAAGAACACAGCGGGTTAACTACGACCCTGTGCATATACATCCCGAAAGTTTACATCATCGGAACGGAACTGGGCTATTTGGGAGAAGGAAGCCTTCGCCGTGAAGTGGGCGTTGCAGACCTGGCGGCATTTATTGGAAGGCGGTGTACACCCATTTGAGGTCTGGACAGATCACAAAAATCTGGAAGCTCTCCAGACACCCCGAAGACTATCCCCTAAACAGATCAGATGGGCGCAGTACTTTCAACGGTTCCGTTTTTCCCTGAAATACAAACCTGCAGGAAAAATGTTCTTAGCCGATGGCCTATCCCGAATGCCACAATATGGGAGTAAAAGGGACAACTCGTTATTGGTTCTGATACCACCTAGGCAAATCAAGACATACGCTGGAGGGGCCCGACAAGCCGACGATTGGCTATCCACGTTACAGACAGCGTTGACATCCGATGAGTGGCTATTGATTAATCGAACAGGAGTGACCCACCGAGATGGGTTGGTATGGTGGGGGGGATCGTTTGTATATCCCTGCTACAATGAGACAGCGGATTTTAAAACAATGCCATGACGCTAAAACCGCAGGGCATTTTGGGTTCCTAAAGACCTTGCATTTAGTCAGAAGGCAATTCTGGTGGCCTAAGATGAGAAAAGAGATTGAGGAATATGTCCAAAATTGTCATGTTTGTGCCGTCTCAAAACCAAGGGCCGGGAAACTATTAGGCCTCCTACAAACAGTCACAGAACCCAACAGACCTTGGGATGAAATCTCGATGGACTTCATCGTAGATCTTCCTAGCAGTAAGGGCTATACTGTAATTTGGACAGTGCTTGATCTTTTCTCAAAACAAGCCCATTTTATCCCATGTAAAGGACTACCATCAGCACGACAATTAGTAAAGATGTTTCTACAACATATTTATCGCTTACATGGGGTGCCGAAGCGGATTATATCGGACAGAGGGGTGCAATTCACCGCTCGGTTCTGGAAAGGGTTCCTCAATGAAATAGGAGCCACCCAAGGCTTAAGCTCAGCATATCATCACAGTACAAATGGAGCCGCAGAACGAGCTAATGCCATGATAGAGCGATATTTACGTTCATACGTATCATATCAACAAATGGACTGGGTGGACCTATTGCTTTTTGCTGAAACGGCTTACAATAACTTGGTACACCGTAGTACAGGATACACCCCATTCCAGGTTGTTATGGGACGGGAATTTACGGCCATCCCTGAGTTAGATCCTCACACCCCGGTGACCACTACCCCTCATGATTGGGCCCACAAAATATATGGCCTCAGGTAAAGAAAACTCTAGACAAAACAATAAAAGAGTACAAGAGTCAAGCAAACAAACACCGGACTATCTGCCCTCCATTTAAACCCGGAGACCAAGTATATCTGTCGACCAAGTACCTGTGATTACGAATACCGAGCCGCAAATTAGGCCCCAAATACATAGGCCCTTTCCCTATAATGAAGGTCATAAACCCAGTAACGGTCATGTTGAAGCTACCACCCTTGCTTGGTAAAATCCACCCAGTATTTCATTCTAGTCTATTGAAACCCACCAGTACACCCAAAACACCACAAGAAAACCCAGGCCCTATAGAGGGGTCACATTACGAAATCAGTGATGTCATCGATTCCCGGTACCATAGGGGTCGTCTACAATACTTGGTTAGATGGGCGGGGTACCCCGATACCGAAGCGTCATGGGTCCCACTACACAATATAAACGCTCTGCGTTTACTACGACGATTTCATAAACACAATCCCCACAAACCTCAACCAAAACCACAACGTAAATGTTAATCTGTGTTTCTTTTTCCTCTCTTGTAGACGGATGCCAGTAGGGGGAGCCGCCTGTCGAGCGTCCAACAGCACTCGACACCATGACCCGAACACCATGGAGGCGGCAGCTACCCAGAGGGGGTGGTTGGGGGCCGAGGGGCACAGGGTGTTGGTGATGGGATTGCGGTTAGGTGTATATGGAGCACGGGGCGTTATGTGGGACCCGGGGGAGGAACGGCGAACCACGGACGATCGGCGGCGCTGCCACGGGGCTGGCGATGATGACGTCACTACCAGGCGCCCGGAAGAAATCCACGGGACATTCAAACGCTTCCAGCTGGCTGGAATTAACCCAGCACTATAAAGGACCGTTGCGTTTGCCAGCCCCTAGCCGCGTCTTAAGTTTTGCTTAGCAATCCGGTTTTGTGAAAGAGCTGTTGTCACCATTAAACCAGGATACCTCGTTGAACTGTCTACGTGTGGTTCCTGGGTTCTTGTGAGCGCGGTCTCTGGAAGCCGAGAGGTAGAACCGCTTAAGGAACTATTTCAGAAGATCCAAGTTGGAGGAGATGTACCCCCTTCTTGGAGAACAGCTTTTATTTCATTGATTCCAAAGGAGGACCAAGATCATAGCCAACCTAAGAATTATAGGCCAATATCGCTTTTAAATACTGATTATAAGATTTTTGCTAAAATACTAGCAAATAGGTTAATGGTAATTATGCAACAAATGATTCATAATGACCAATCTGGATTTATAAGTGGGAGACAAATGAAAGGTAATATAAGACAAATTGTAAACTTATTGGAATATCTGGAAAGGAACAACCAAGTCCCTGCAGCGCTTATCTTTCTGGATGCAGAGAAGGCATTTGATCGATTGAATTGGCAATTTTTATTGAAAATAATAGAAAAGATGCAGTTTGGAGAATACTTTACACAATCTATTAGAGCAATATATTAGAGACAAACAGCACAAATAATAATTAATGGTGGTTTAAGAGAAACTTTTAAAATTGAAAAAGGAACAAGACAGGGATGCCCTTTGTCACCGTTATTGTTTATTTTAACTTTGGAACCTTTATTGAATAAAATACGAGGGACAAATAAAATAAAGGGAATTAAAATTAGACATCATGATTATAGATTAAGAGCATTTGCAGATGACTTGGTTGTTACCTCAACTCAACCAGTACAATCAGCTATAGGTTTAATGGATATAATTAGCCAATATGGACAAATGTCTGGATTTAAAATAAATAAACAAAAAACAAAGATAATAACTAAAAACATGATGGCAAAGCAAAAAGAAGAACTAGAAAGATTAACAGGATTTGAAATAGTAAAAAAGGTTAAATATCTAGGGGTATATATCACAGCCTCAAATGTAAAATTATATAAAAATAATTATGAAATGTTATGGCAAAAAATACAGAAAGAGATGGAGAATTGGGGAAAACTACAATTATCCCTGTTGGGAAGAATAGCAGCAATAAAAATGAATGTTCTACCTAGGTTTTTATTTTTGTTCCAAATGATACCAATACTCAAGAAAGATGAAAATCTGAGGGAATGGCAGAAGGGTATTAATAATTTTGTTTGGGCAGGGAAAAGACCGAGAATAAAGTTAAAAATAATCCAAGATATACGTGAAAGAGGAGGTCTTAAAATGCCTAATTTAAGATTATACTATGAAGCAGCTGTCCTAACAATAATTAGTGATTGGATTAACTCAACAGAAGAAAGAATATTGAATATTGAAGGATATGACTTGTTATATGGCTGGCATGCTTATTTATTATATGATAAAAAGGTGGATAAGACCTTTAAAAGCCATATATTAAGGAATGCCTTGTTATGAGTTTGGAAAAAGTATCAATATAAGTTAAATTATAAGATACCTATATGGGCAATACCCAGACATGCAATAGAGAATATAAGTATAGAACAAAAGCAAGAGGTGATTATTTATAAAGAGCTTCTTAAAATGGAAGGGGGGGTATTGCAGTTAAAATCTTTAAACACATTAAAAGAAGAAAGAATAATTCAAACTTGGTTTCAGTATGGTCAGTTGCAAGCTAGATGGAAAGAAGATCAGAGAATTGGTATCATGCAGAACGAGGAAAATTTGGTAAAACAAATTAGAGATCAAGGTCAAATGCATATAAAAAGATTATACAATGTACTGATAGAAATAGATTCAGAAATGGAATTAGTTAAGGATTGTATGATAAAATGGGCACAAAATATTCAGGAACCAATTGTTAGATCAGGCGCAGGAAATGAAGACGTGACCAGCTCGATACATTTAGTAACTTTATTGCAACAGTAACAAGAGTGGCTGTGCGCTGCCGGAGCTCTCCTTATATTCTCTCCGGCAGACGCACCGCCCCTAGACAGCTATTCAAACTTCCCGCCCGAGGCTGGCAGCCAATCCGGGTGGGTGTCCTTATAAGGACATAACACTCCTCCCTTCCTAGTTAGAAAACAGTCACTCAAAGTCAATGAACGTCACGTAATCGCGCAGGTACGTGGGACGCCTCGGCACCCTAGTTGACCTGCGCAGTCTCACTTCTTCGTCGACACCGACCTGGACGGATGGGGCTCCTGTGTCTCCTGGTTCCCTTCCTGGAACCAGACCTGGTTCGGCTGGCGAGTGTGCGGGGTCACTCCCAGCGCCTCCGGCCGAACCTTGGACCTCGGACTGCTGGTTCTGATGGTCTTCCTCCTGGCCTGTGCATCAGTCGTCTCTCTGTGGCCGCTCGGTGCCAACCCGGGAAGAGCGTCTGAGCCTCGGTAAGTCCCTGGTTGTCCTTTGCTCCTCCCCGGTCTCCCGGACTCCGTGGTTCGGCTGCGGTTCGGTTTCCCGTTGTCGGGGGGGTGTCTCAGATCGGTGCCCTCGGGTCCGGTCTCTTCGTGGTGGGCGGTGTTGACCTTGGTTGTCTGGTCCAACCTCGCCGGGGTGGTGCAGGCCTCCTTGGTCAGGGTGGCAGAGGCCTTCCTTGCTGGGCTGGCGTTGGCCTAGCCTGTCGGGTCGGTGGTGGCCGTCCTGGTCGGGTTGTTGTTGAGGGGCTACCTCCGCGGGGCGGTGGAGGTCTCCCCTGCCGGGGTGGTGCTGGCCTCCCTGGCCGGGTTGTTGTAGGCTTTCCTTTCGCACTAGTCCCCGGTCTACCGCAGGTCGGTGGCTGGGGTCTTTCGTGCTGGGGTGTTGTTGCTGGGCTGCCCTCTGTGCTGGGTGGAGGTCCCCCTCGCCGGGGTGTTGTGTGCCATCTTCACCTGCGAGCTGTGGTGTGCCCACCTCGGGTGGTCCCTGGTCTACTGTTGTCCATGGTTGGCAGTCCTCCGTGTTCTGGGCCCGTCTGCTGCCTCAGCTGGGTGGCCGGGGTTCGCCCTGGGTGAGAAGTCCCCGGTCTACTTCCCTGGCATCCTGCTGCCCTGGTTGGTCGGGTCGTTGCCTCCCCACCTCGTCGGGGTGATGTTGGCCTGCCTTGCTGGGGTCTGGTGGGCTGACCTCGACGGGGTGTTGTTGGTCAACCTCGACGGGGTGTTGCAGGCCTACCTCGCCGGGGTGTTGTAGGCCTACCTCATCGGGGTGTTGCAGGCCTACCTCGTCAGGGTGTTGCAAGGCTACCTCGTCGGGCTGGTTTTGTCCTATTTCCCTCCACCTTTTCCGGAGCTGGTCGATGTGACGTCTACAGACCTGTCCATCTTCCAGCTCCACTCTGTAGGACTTCGGGCCAGTTGAGCTTTCTATCTTCCCCTTCAGCCATTTCGGAGAGCCATGGAAATTCAATGCGAAAACCGGATCTCCTTTGCTGAAGGCGTGAAGCGGGAGGCTGGCCATTGCGGTCACTTCTGGGCTGTATTGTGGGTGCAGCCAGTCCAATGGTGACCTCAGCCTTCTGCCCATCAACATCTCAGCTGGACTCTTGTGGGTGGTGGCATGCAGCGTGATGTGTTGGGTGAGGAGGAAATTGTCAACTCTTTCCTGCCAGTCGCCCGTGCCCATTTTGGTGAGTGCCTCCTTGGTGAGTCTCACCATCCGTTCAGCCTGTCCATTCCCAGCTGGCCTGTAGGGGGCTGACAGGGCATGGTGAATGCCCAGTCCGGCCAGGAATGCCTCCATGGCCAAGGACGTGAGTTGGGGCCCGTTGTCGGAAACCAGCACATCCAGCAGTCCATGGGTGGCGAAGAGACGGCGTAGAGCCCGGATCGTCACTTCCGTTGTGGTAGATGCCATGGGTACCACCTCGAGCCACTTGGAGAAGGTGTCGACGACGATGAGTAGGAGGCGCCCCTGCATCGGACCCGCAAAGTCGATGTGGATCCTAGACCAGGGGCTGCTGGGGGTCTCCCACTTCGTTGTTTCGGCTTGGGGCGGCGCTGGGCGTACTTCTTGGCACGGGTCACAATGGAGACCCATTCTTCGATGTCTCTGTCCAGTGATGGCCACCAGATGTAACTCCGTGCAAGGGCTTTCATGCGGATGATGCCGGGGTGCCCATTATGCAATGTCTCTAGTGTTCTTCTTTGCAGAGTGCTGGGAATCAGCACTCTGTCTCCCCATAGCAAACAGCCTCTCATGGTGGACAGCTCCTTTTGCTTTCTGACGAAAGGGCTGAATTTTTCCTCTGCCTTCTCTGTTGGCCACCCTCTGAGGATCCAGGATCTCACTTGGCGGAGTGTGGGGACCTTTTGAGTGTGGACGGCCACATCTGCAGATGAGACTGGGCAGCTGTCATTGTTGTCGATGTGGAAGAGGTCGAGCGTGGGGGCTGGGTCTTCCACTGGATCCTTTGATGGGCATCTGCTCAGCACGTCGGCGTTCCCAATGGATGTGCCTGGCTGGTGCACGAGCCTGTAGGAATAGCCGGCTAGGAAGATGGCCCATCTTGTCATCCGCGGGGACATGAAGGTCGGGGTTGGTTGGTCACCTGCAAGGAGCCCCAGGAGCGGCTTGTGGTCGGTCACTATGGTGAAGCTCCTCCCGTAGACGTACTCGTGGAATCGTCTTACTCCTGCGACGATAGCCAGAGCCTCTTTGTCCAGCTGGCTGTAATTGCGTTCCGCGCTGGACATCGTCTTGGAAAAGTATGCTATTGGGCCTTCTGAGCCATTCGGAAGTTCATGGCTGAGGACTGCCCCCACCCCATATGGTGATGCGTCGCAGGTGAGCTTGATTGGGAGCATCTCATTGTATTGTATGAGGACGCTTTTGGATGTTAAGAGTCCTTTGACGGCCCGGAATGCTGCTTCCTCCTCTTGGTCCCACTTCCAGGAAGCCGCTTTCCCCAGCAGGTGGTGGAGTGGCTCAGCAATCGTAGCTTTCTGTTTGAGGAACATGGCATAGAAGTTAAGCAATCCAAGGAATGCCTGAAGCTCCGTTTTGTTTTTTGGGCTAGGAGCTTCATGGATAGCTTTAACTTTTGATTTGGTGGGGTGGATGCCAGTGCTATCTATGAGATAGCCCAGGAACTCGACCTCCTGGACTCCTAAGATGCATTTATCTCTCCTGACTCTCAAGCCCTTGGCCTTGAAGCGCTGCAGGACAAGCCTGAGTCTTTCAAGGAGTTGTGCTTTGGAATCTACGGAGATCAATACATCGTCAAAGTACGGCACCACCCCTGGAACGCCTTGGAGAAGGCGTTCCATCATTGATTGGAAGATTCCGGGGGCAGCGCTGACTCCAAATTGGAGGCGGTTGCATTTGAATGCCCCCCTGTGGGTGACTATTGTTTGGGCCTCCGCCGTTTTTTCATCCACTGGCAGCTGCTGGTAAGCCTGGGCCAGGTCCAGTTTAGCAAAAATTGAGCCAGTCCCCAGAGAATGCAGCAGATGTTGCACCACTGGGACTGGGTATGCGCTCTGTGGCAACACCTTATTGATTGTACACTTATAGTCGGCGCAGATGTGCACAGATCCATCATGCTTCATTGGGGTCACAATGGGGGTTTCCCATGAAGCATGATCGATAGGTTCCAGAACACCCTGGGCGATCAGCTTATCTAGCTGCTCATCTACTTTTGGCCGCAAGGCAAACGGAACCCGGTGGGGCTTCAGCCTAATTGGGGTGATTCCCTTGTCCAAATTAAAGGAGATTGGCTTTCCCACAAATTTCCCCAGCTTACCATCAAAGACTTCCTTGAACACTTCGATGAGGTTGTTGAGTTCATCCCTCTGGATTTGATGGATGCCTCCGATTGATAACCCTAGCGGCTTGAACCACTCCACTCCTAGCAGGTTCGGTCGGCTGTGTTCCATGACTGTGATGGGAAGTTTGCCTTGGAAGTCCTTGAAGGTGATGTGGAGAGTGGTTCTGCCCAAGACCCCGATGGGGTTTCCGCTGAAATCCACGAGCCTCGACCTCAGGGGTTTTAGCTGGTTCTTTTCGCAGGTTGGCTTCAGGCGCTTCAGATGCTGCCAGTCCATAACGGAGTAGATGGAACCTGAATCTACTTCCATTGTGCACGGTGACCCCTCTGCCAGCAGTGTCACGTTGAATTTGGTGGCACCGTCGTCGCTTGTGTGGGCGATTGTGGTCTGGTGCACTGCTCTGCTGTGGGGATATTCGTTGTCCCCACGCCTGGACTGGTTCGAGGACCGTTTGGATGTCCTGTGGGTTTCTCTGCGGTTTTCGCGGAATCTTGGCCTGGGTGGTTCCGGGGCTGGATCTGCTGCTCTGCATGCTTCAGCTATGTGTCCCCTCTTCAGGCAGCGGCGGCAGGTCGTGTCCCGCCATCTGCAGTTTGCCCTGGGGTGGTCGCCTTTGCAACTGCTGCAGCGTTCCCCCCGGTCGCCATGTTGGGGATTTTCCCGCCTGGGGGGGCGGGAAACCTTGTGAACGGCCATTTCCTCATCGGATTCCGATGGCGTGGCGGAGTCATCTGAGGAGTTTGGGCCCAACTTGTGGATCTTGTGGACCCCTCTGGCCTTCACCATCGCGGCGGCCACTTCCTCGGATGTCTCGGTGGCTGTGGCTTCTTTGAGGACTTCCTTGAGCGGGATTCTCTTGCGGCTCAGGAACTTCTTCTGGAGCCCCACATCTCGCATCCCGAAGACAATGCGGTCCTGGATGGCATTATCCACGTTGTCAAATTCGCGATTAGCAGCAATTTGACGAAGTGCAGCCACGAATTCTTTAATGGATTCACCTTCCCGTTGATTCCTCTGCTGGAAGGTGAATCTGTTGGCAATCGGGGTGCCTGTGGGTGCGTAGTGTTCCTGCAGGACTTCCTGCAGGTCACTCGAGGACATCTCTTCAATGTCTCTGGGCGCCACGAGGTCAATGGCCATCTCCAGGACATCGGAACCGCAGTGGGCCAGAAACAGGGCTCTCTTGCGTTCATCGTCGAGATTCTGGTAGCCGTTTCCTCAGAGGAATTGCCTGAATCTGACCATATACGACCTCCATTTCTCTCTTGCCGGGTCGAACGGGTTCAGCGAGGCAATCGGTGCTTGCGGGGTTGCCATTCTGTAAGATGCCGCAGTTGAGTGACTTCAGCTCGGTTGGGCGATCGTGCCACGAGTCTTGCTCAGGTTCTCTTCTCTAGTCCTTCGTCGCCAGTGTTAGATCAGGCGCAGGAAATGAAGACGTGACCAGCTCGATACATTTAGTAACTTTATTGCAACAGTAACAAGAGTGGCTGTGCGCTGCCGGAGCTCTCCTTATATTCTCTCCGGCAGACGCACCGCCCCTAGACAGCTATTCAAACTTCCCGCCCGAGGCTGGCAGCCAATCCGGGTGGGTGTCCTTATAAGGACATAACACCAATAATGATGGAAACTTGGGAAAAAATATGGGTTAGAAACGTGAAATTTACGCAAGCACAAAATTTAAGAGAAAATTTTTATAAAATGTTTTATAGATGGCATTTAGATCCTAAAAAGTTGGCTTGTATGTATCCGAATTTACAATCTAAGTGTTGGAGATGTGATTGTGATGATGCCACTTACTATCATATATGGTGGACTTGTAAAAAGGTTAAAGCATTTTGGATTAAAATATGGTGGATTATTCAAAATATTCTTAAAAAGAAGATAAAGTTTACTCCACAATTGTTTTTGCTGGGTATAATCACAGATTGTACGGTTATAGAGACTAAATTGATTTTAAATTTAATAACTGCAGCTAGACTTTTGGTGGCGCAATATTGGAAGAAGGAAGATTTGCCTACTATTGAAGAATGGACATTAAAAGTAGCAAATTTGGCAGAAATGGCGAAGGTTTCGGCATATTTGAAAGATCACTCACAAGAAAGATATATATCAGAATGGAGAAGATGGATTGATTATATTCAAAACAAATATCGGACTAAAAAGTATCAAATAGCTTATGAATGAATAGAAAAGTTAAGAGTATTGATGCTTAGTTAGTAAAAGGGGAGTTAAAGTGTGAAGGGGGGGATAGGAATCCTTAGTTTATTAGCTTAGTTTAGCATATGATTGTCAATTGTATACCCTGTATTTTGTTCTGGGAAGTTCGGGGGGGGGGGAGGAAGGGAGGGAGGGATGGGGAAATACTTGTAAAAATTGTTTTTGTTTTTTTTCTTTCTGTAAAACTCTTTAATAAAAAAAAGAAATAAATATGAAATGGGAGAAATTTAAATAAAATTAATAGTTTAGGAGAGAGTAGGAGAGAAGATATATGTTAAAACATATTATTATTTTATTTTATTTTATTTTATTTTAAATTTTTTATTATATTTTTATTGTTAAAGAATAACAGAAAGAAAAAAAATCAATACAAAAATCAATAGTAAGGAAAGAAAAAGGAAGTTTTAGGAAATTGAAGTCTTCAATTCTTCCAGAAATCTCTTTGATAAGGTACTGGTGCCGATTCAGCCAATCTCCCAAGTGCAAAGTCCACAAATGCTTGCCAAGTGTTCCAAAAAACATTTTCTTTATATATACCACTTCTAATTTTAATATCACAAGTCAATTTATCATTTAATGCAAATTTCCATGTTTCATTATACCATTCTTCTAATTTTAAGTCAACATTTAATTTCCAATATCTAGCAATTATAATTCTCCCCATTATAACCAAAATCCTCACCAATTCTCTTTCTCCAGTTGTTAATGTTGTTTCATTCAATATTAATAATAATATGGTTTCCGATTTCAATTTGACCCTCTTCTTAATCATTTCAAATATTTCATTTTCTATCCTAGACCAAAAAAGTTCAACCCCATTACATTTACACCACATATGAGCATATGTCCCGAGTTCTACTTTACATCTCCAACACATTTTATCCACTTTATTATCCATTTGAAAAAGTCTTATTGGGGTCAAATACCACTTCCAAATAACTTTATAGTTATGTTCTTTAATCCTTATTGATAATGTCCTCATTATTCTACTAACCCAGTTCATATTCCAATTTTGATCAGAAATTTCAATGCCCAGTTCTTTTACCCAATTCTCTTTCATTACCCTTTGTGAATTATTATCAAAGTTAATAATTTTATAAATTTTACTAACTAATCCCTTTGGCCCAATTTCATCTTTTATTATTCGAGATGTCAAATTTTCAAATTCCGTTTCCTTTCTACTCTCATCATTCCTTTCTTTACATTTCCTATTCCATTTATTCATTTGAATTCTTTCAAACCAATTAATGTTTAATTTTCCATAAATTTCCTCTTTCCTCATTTCATTTTCTATAAATTTCAACCATTCACTAATTGTTTCCACTTTCTCTTCTATTATAATCCTCTCTCTGTTACTATTTAATTTCATTGGGCAATTCTCTTTCAGTTTACCTAAATACAATACGTCTGGTATTAATTTTTTTACTACTCTGTCCCAATTTTTAGTCAAACTATTTAACCAATAATTACAAATTTTAACCTTACCTTTAAAATTTTCCAAAAACCATTTGTAACCAAACTTCTTTATTTCCTTCATTTCCAAACTACCCCAAAGTTTAACATCTCCTTTTAAAATTTTTACATATTAACGTAAACGTATTATTATTTTAAATTGGTAAGGAAGTATGATCTTGGGGATCAGATGATTAAAGCTAAATTGTGAATTAGTCAAATATAAGGTTAGGAGTGGAGGAAAGCATTTCTGGAGAACAGCTGATTAGGCTGTGAACCAGCCAAAAATAAACCTAGGAGGAGCGGAGGAGACAATGCTAGGGACCAGTTAAAGCTAAACTGTGAACCAGCTAAATATAAGGTAAGGAGTGGAGGAAAGCACCACTGGAAAACAGCTAATTATGCTGTGAACCAGCCAAAAATAAACTTAGGAGGAGTGGAGGAGATAATGCTGGGGATCAGTTAAAGCTAAACTGTGAACCAGCGAAATATAGGTTAGGAGTGGAGGGAAGCATCCCCGGAAAACAGCTGAAAAGCCGTTATCCAGCTAAAAATAACCCTAGAAGGAGTGAAGGAGATACCTTTGAAGAACAGTTACTGATTTTGAAATGTTTTTAAGAGAGGAATAAAATATTTTATGTTGATTATTAGAAATGATTTAAAAGAAACATTGACTTGATTTGGGTCTTTGAAGTAAGGAAAATATATGAAATACTGGTTGTTAAAATGATAAATGAATATTATAAAGAGCTGTTTAGATTTGAAGTTTAAGATTTAGGGTGATTACATAATAGAATGCTAAATGTTAGAATAAGATGTTAGATTGAATTATAAAAATTGGGTTTAGATTTGTTCTGGTTTTTTTTCTCTTTCCTTTAAGATGTTAATTGATGAAATTTGGAATTTATACTTATTTTATACCGGATCAAACCCTTGCTCTAAAAATATGTTGTTTTATGTTTTATGTTAAAAAATAAATTAAAAAATTTTCAAAAAAAAAATAAAAAAGAAGAAGGCTGTGAAAATATTTACAGACCCCTCATATCCTGGACATAAACTGTTTCAACTCCTACCCTCAAAACGACACTATAGAGCACTGCACACCAGAAAAACTAGACACAAGAACAGTTTTTTCCCGAATGCCATCACTCTGCTAAACAAATAATTCCCTCAACACTGTCAAACTATTGAGACTTCCGGTGGCTCCGCATTCCCCGAACGGATGCTCCTTCAGGAGCTCCAGCCCCGTGATTCCGTTTGCCGCTAGAACAGCGAAAATCAGCTGTTCTAGCGGCTTGAAACTCTCCCCCAGGGAAAAAGGGGGAGAGAAGAGCAGAAGGGTCTGGGTAGAGCTCCCCTAGACCCCCAGGCTTTTTTTTTTAAGCTTGGGGCTTGCAGGGTGAGAGCTCCCTGAAAGCCCTTCAGTGCTCCGGATCTGGAATGATTCTGCTTTATGCAGAACAAGGGGTCGCGACCACACCAGCAGTGCAATTTTAAGGATTATGAGAAAATTTGAATCTGGATGCTGGCAGAGCAAAATCAGGAGAAGAGAAAATGCAAGTATTAAACTTTAACTCCGTTTAAAACAAAGAAAAAAAGATGGCGCTTAAGGGCGGCAAAAACAAAACTTATAAGTGAAAGTGATCGTTAAAGCTGCAACATTGTAAAAGCTACTGAATTACCTGGCAAGAAAAAGGTTTTAAAGTGCTAGTGAAATGAAAAAGACTATGGTATTGACTCTAACTACTTTATACTTCTAAATTGTGTGAAAATTATTGGATTTATTGACCTGATAGCTGAATAAATTTAAAGTGGAAATTGAACTATGGCTGATATCAAGGATGGAGGATCATTACTATATGAGCCAGCAAATTCACAAGTTGTGACTGTAAAGGTTTTACAAGAACTTTTAAATGTCTATACTTCTGCTATATTGGAATCAATTGAAAGGACTATTCAAAATTATAATCTGGAGAACAACAATGTTTTGCTGGCTGGAAAAGAGGAAGAAAATCAACTTATTTCGACTTTGGAGCAGGGAAAAGAAGTTGTCAGGATCACAATGGAAGTTGGCACACTGAAAACAGAGGTTTTGGCAGAAGTTTCTATGCAGTTAACTGGAAAGCAGCAAATAGACTCTTTCTTGCAGACTGTTTCAAGGAAGGAAGTGACTGATTATATAAGCAGGAAGAGTTGAAATGGAGGTTTTGAATTGAAGGAGATAACTTTTAGAAGAGAACAATTTCCAAAGATACATCAGCCTCAAATCTATATTCAAAAATTTTCGAAAATAAAAGCAGGGGGAGGAGCAATGTTGAAGAAAGTACTATTGCAGAAGAAGGACTGGAAAAAATATAGAAAGAAAGGAAGAATTGAAGATTAGTTTCTTTTGGGGAGGATTTTAATACTAAATTTGAAAAGTCTACTGAAATTAGTATCTTTTAAGTTTAAGTAAAAATGTTTAACTAAAAATGGAAAGTTTTTTAAAAAATTATCAAGGTATTAAAATGGTTAACTTTAAACTTAATTGATAACTTTTTGAAAGTTTTGAAACAGATATTTTGAAGGATGAACTCAAGAGTTAGAAATAATTTAACTCAATGGATTAATAGTATTTTTAAGGTTATATTGTGAAGAATATTCTATTGAAGGGTTTTTTAAAAAAAAACTTACTGAAGTATTAAAATGGTTAATTTAAAATTGAATGGATATAAAATAATTTTGTTTCTTCTTAAAAGATATGCTTTAAAGAAAGTTTTATAATGTTTAAATTAGAATTCTAAAAGGGGAGTCTGATGAACAATTTTTAAAAGAGGAGTTAAAGTGTGTGAGGGGGTTGTGAATCTTGTAGTAAGTTAGTATATTTTAGCTTATGTTTGTTTAATGCTATACCCTGTTTTTGCTCTGGGAAGTCGGGGGTTGGGGTGGGGAAGGAGGGGTTGAAGGTTGTGTGGGGATAAAATGGTTGTCTAATTCTTAATAAAATTAAAAGATAGTTTAATAAATAAATGTATTATTAATAAATGTATTAATAGAGAAGTAAGAAAAGTGGGGGAAATGTTATAATAAAGGAAATGATAATATTAAGATATGATTAATATTGGAAGAGCAGAAAGAAGACACAAAAGATGTATTTAGAACATATATTGACTGATTGATTATGTATTGTTTGTTTGTTTGTCTATAAAATAAAAAAAAACTTTTTGAATAAAAAAAAACACTGTCAAACTATTTACTAAGTCTGCACTACTATTAATCTTCTCATCATTCCCACCACCCATCTCCTTCCACTTATGACTATGACTGTAATTTTGTTGCTTGTATCCTTACGATTTATATTGATAATGTTTCCTGATTGCTTATTTGTACCCTATGACTATCATTAAGTGTTGTACCTTATGATTCTTGATGAAGTATCTTTTCTTTTATGTACACTGAGAGCATATGCACCAAGACAAATTCCTTGTGTATCCAATCATAATTAATAATAATTTTTACTATTTTAATGGGTTGTTTTATTAGAATTTTCGGCCAATTGATTTAATTGTTTTAACTTGTTTTTAATTTTTCTATTGTCATAGTTTTATTTCTGGCTGTGCACTGCCCTGAGTCCTTCGGGAGAAGGGCGGTATAGAAATTTAATAAAAATAAATAAATAAATAAATCACACTTGGCCAATAAAAAATTCTATTCTATTTTTTTTATTTTTTTTTATTTTTTTATTAAACAAAAACATAAGACAAAAATACTTACAAACATGTATACATAACCACAATACAAGAAAATAAAAACTAACTAACTAACTAACAACTAACATTGGTTTAGCCTATCGGCTGACTTCTAGAAAACTGTTGCATCGGTGATTATTTTCTATTTCACCTCTATTTCTCTTTTAGAGATCTATTTTATGTGCTTACTTATTTTTACTTTTTTACATATCCAAGACTTAACTTTATATTCTGTTTTTAAATTTTTCTCTCTATATAAATATCTATTACTTCTATACATCCTTCTAATAACCGTTCTAACTATTTATACATACAGTCATGTGGTCTACCTCCTATGTGATTGCCTGTATTTCTTGGTTATGTTTTGTATAGGTATTATTTTATCAATCCTATCTTTCCCTCTAGCCAGGAATACCATCTTTGCCAGACTGCATAATAATCAGTGTCCTCTTTCTCTTGTAGCTCTTTTGTGAGTCTGTCCATTTCTGCACATTCTGTTATTTTTGCAATTATTTTTTCTTCTGTTGGTAATAGTTCTGATTTCCAATTTTGAGCATATACTATACATGCTGCTGTTAAGATGTGAATAATGAGATATTTTATCTCTTTAGTCTGTTGTGGTGTGATCATTCCGAATAAAAAAAATTCCGGTTTCATATCGACCTTCTGCTTTGTTATTTCTTCAATCATTAACTTGATTTCTTGCCAGTAATGTTGTGCTCTTCTACAAGACCACCAGAGATGGTAATATGACCCCTTTTGCGACTTGCATTTCCAACACATTGGTGACACATTTGGAAACATTTTTGCCAGACGTGCCGGTGGGAGGTGCCATCTGTAAAACATCTTGTAGAGGTTTTCTTTATATGGTATCGACATTGTCAGTTTGAGATTTTCTGTCCATAATTTGTCCCATTTTTCCAATTCTATGTTGTGGCCTATATTTTTTGCCCATGTTATCATATTTTCTTTGACCGTTTCCTCCTCCAATTTATAATTTATTAAATATCTGTAAATTTTGGTTATTATTTTCTCCTCTGTACTTTTTAATATCTTGTCCAGTTCATTTGGTTCGGTCTGAAATCCATATTGTGTCCGGTCTGCTATATATCGTGACTTAATTTGACGGTATGGCCACCAATCGATAGCTATTCCCTTATTCTCCAATTCTTGCCTCGTGTATAAATCTCCTTCGCTACTCAATATCACATGTTTACTGGACACGTGTCCCTCCTGGCTGGTACTGGCTACCCGGGAGGTTACGCGAAGCTGGCTTCAGAGGATTATAAATGCTTCTCTGGGGGAGGGTTTCCTGCCGCCTGCCTTGAAAGAGGCGGTGGTGAGGCCCCTCCTTAAGAAGCCTTCTCTGGACCCGGCTGTTATGGCTAACTACCGTCCTGTCTCCAACCTTCGCTTTATTGCGAAGGTTGTTGAGAGTGTGGTTGCGCAACAGCTCCCGCAGTACCTGGATGAAACCGTCTATCTAGACCCGTGCCAGTCCGGCTTCAGGCCTGGGTACAGCATGGAAACGGCATTGGTCGCGTTGGTTGATGATCTCTGGAGAGCCCGGGACAGGGGTTGCTCCTCTGTTCTAGTCCTATTAGATCTCTCAGCGGCTTTTGATACCATCGACCATGGTATCATGCTGCACCGGCTGGAGGGATTGGGGGTGGGAGGCACCGTGTTGCAGTGGTTCTCCTCCTATCTCTCCGACAGGTCGCAGTCTGTGTTGGCAGGGGGGCAGAGGTCGACCTCGAGGCACCTTGTTTGTGGGGTGCCACAAGGGTCGGTTCTCTCGCCACTTCTGTTCAACGTTTATGTGAGATCATCCGTGGATTTGGGGTGCAGTGCCATCTGTACACTGATGACACTCAGCTGTACATCTCCACCCCAAACCACCCCAACGATGCCCTTGAAGTGATGTCCCAGTGTCTGGAGGCTGTGCGGGTCTGGATGGGGAGGAACAGGCTTCGACTCAACCCTTCCAAGACCGAGTGGCTGTGGATGCCGGCATCCCGATATAGCCAGCTGGTGCCATTGCTGGCTATTGGGGGCGAGTCATTGACCCCCACAGAGGGGGCTCGCAACTTGGGCGTCCTCCTGGACACACGGCTGTCTTTAGAAGAGCACATGACGGCCGTGGCCAGGGGGGCTTTTTATCAGGTTCGCCTGATATGCCAGTTACGCCCCTTTCTGAGTCGGGATTCCTTATGCACAGTCACTCATGCTCTCGTCACTTCTCGCCTGGACTACTGTAACACTCTCTACATGGGGCTCCCCTTGAGGAGCACCCGGAGGCTCCAACTGGTCCAGAATGCGGCCGCACAGGTGATTACGGGAGCGACATGGCGCTCCCATATAACACCTCTCCTGCGCGAGCTGCACTGGCTCCCAGTGGTCTTCCGGGTGCGCTTCAAGGTGTTGGTGACCACCTTTAAAGCGCTCCATGGCTTAGGGCCAGGGTATTTACGAGACCGCCTTCTGCTACCGATAACCTCCCACTGGCCAATACGCTCTCACAGAGAGGGTCTCCTCAGGGTGCCGTCGGTCAAGCAATGTCGGCTGGCGGCCCCCAGGGGGAGAGCCTTCTCTGTGGGAGCACCCGCCCTCTGGAACGAGCTACCTCCTGGAATACGGCTGATCCCGGATCTCCACACTTTCTGTAAGGACCTGAAGACCTTTTTATTTCAGCAAGCTGGCCTGGCCTGAATAGGTTTTATGGGTTAGTTTTTAATTGTATAGCATGGGGTTTTAAATTGGGAGGCCGATTAATTTAATTTATTTTTAGTTATCTTAACTTTTATATTTTAATTTTCGGCTGTTCACCGCCCTGAGTCCCTTCGGAGAGAAGGGCGGTATATAAATTCAAGAAAATAAATAAATAAATAAATAAATAAATAAATAAATAAATAATTCTTGGTAATTCCTCATTTTTCCTATTTCTATGGTGTTTGGGTAAATTAAGGCTTCCATGGTCGACAACCAACGCGGGATCTTAGTGTAGTGTTGTTTTCTGATTTCTTGCCACGTTTTGTATAATGAGCCTCTGATGATGTGCCGCTGAAAATACCCGTGTTGTTTATCTATACTGTCCCATAAGAAGGCGTGCCAGCCCCGATTCAGATCAAATCCCTCTAGGTATAACATTCTCTTGTTTTTTAAGTCTATCCATTCCCTAATCCAATTTCACGACAATGCTTTATAATATAACTCCCAGTTTGGTAAGCCGAGGCCTCCCTTCTCACGGGTGTCCTGTAGGCATTTTAGTTTAATTCTGGCCTTCTTTCCTTGCCAGATGTATTTCATTATTATCTTATTAAGGTCTTTGAAGAAATCTTTTCCTGGGCCAATTGGTATCACTTGAAAGAGGTAAAGTAATCTCGGTAATATGTTCATTTTTACTGATGCTATTCTGCCCAAAAGTGACAACTGTAATTTGTTCCATATTTCCAGATCCTTTTTAATTTGTTTCATCAATTTAATATAGTTATCCTCTCTAATCATTGTTGCTTTTATAGTGATTCAAATTCCCAGGTATTTTACTTTCTTTACAATCTGTATTCCTAATTCTTCTTCCAATTTTGTCTCTTGTGTCTTAGTCAGATTTTTTGTCAAGACTTTAGTTTTTTGTCTATTAATTTTAAGTCCCGCTACTTTGCCATATTCTTCTATCTTCGCCAGTAATTTAGTTCCTGCTATTTCTGGTTGTTCTACTATGAACACCACGTTGTCGGCAAAGGCCTGTAGTTTATATTCCTCATTTTGTATCCGTAGTCCCTTTATGTCCTCATTCTTCCTTTCCTCGTTTAGTAAGGCTTCCAGCGATATTATGAATAGTAAGGGAGAGAGTGGGCAGCCTTGCCTCACCCCTTTTTGTATGTCCAGTCTTTCTGTCATGTCCCCATTAATTGTGATTCTCGCAGTCTGGGAGGAGTATACTTTCTTAATCATTTTTAAAAATTTGTCGCCAACATCCATTAACTCTAATTGTGCTATGAGGAATTTCCAATTCAAATTGTCGAATGCCTTTTGCGCATCAAGAAAGATTAAGGATACTTTATCAATTTGTTGTTCATAATATTCTAGAATGTTTATGATTGTTCTCGTGTTGTTTTTTATCTGCCTCCTTGGGACAAAGCCGTTTTGATCAGAATGTATATAGTTGTGTATAATTGTTTTCA
The DNA here is from genome assembly GCA_022577455.1 of Arizona elegans. NCBI lineage: Eukaryota > Metazoa > Chordata > Lepidosauria > Squamata > Colubridae > Arizona > Arizona elegans. Next base: position 5,363,758 of record JAKOOJ010000010.1, on the reverse strand, counting down.
ACCTTTGCGCTATAACTGTCATGAATAATTTATAGTCAACGTTTAGTAGTGAAATCGGTCTGTAATTCTTAACCTGTGTCCGGTCTGTGTCTTCTTTGGGGATAAGTGAAATAATGGTTTCGTTCCAAGATTTAGGGATTTCTGCTTCTAGTAATGCATCATTAAGAACTTGGAGGAGTATTTCATCTATCGCTGACTGGCAGTTTTTATAAAATTCAGTTGGAATTCCGTCTGGGCCTGGTACCTTATTGTTCTTCTGTTTCTTCCGGGCTTCCATCAACTCTGTCATTGTAATTGGTTTATTTAATATGTCTTTTGAGATATTAGCTTCACATAAGTATTCCTTGATATCTCAGTCTTGGATCTCCTCTTGTGAGTAAAGTTTTTGATAGAATTCTTTAACTATACATTTTTTATCAGAATTCGTGCTGCATATTTGTCCCGTTTCATCTTGTAGTTGATATATTATTCTCTTCTCCCTCTCTTTTTTCAGTCGATACGCCAACCAGCGACCTGTTTTGTTTGCGTATTGAAAATGTTTCTGTTTTGCCATTTTCATTTTCTGTGCAATTTCTGTTTGCATGATTAAATTCAGTTTATGTTTGGTGAGGTTCAGGTTTGCCTTTATTGTTTTATCATCAGGTTGTTTTTGTAACTGTGATTCATATCTGTTGAGTTCTTGCAGTAAATTATTCCTTTTTAGTTGTTTGTCATTTTTTTTTTTTGTATATGCTATGGTGAGGCCTCTTATATAGGCTTTTGTAGTGTCCCATAGGTTCTGTAGCGAGGTCTGTTCCTTTGTATTTAATTGGAAGAATATTTTGAGTTCCTTCTCAATCATCCTTATATATTATTTATCTTTTATTATTCCAGTATCCATCATCCACCTCTTTTGCTTGTGATAACCTTTCCATATTATTTTTATAGGATTGTGATCGGCCCAGGTATTTGGTTCAATTTCGATATCTCGTATTTCTTTTCTAAGATCTGGTGTCACCCAGGCCATATCAATTCTAGACCATGACTGGTGGGGGCTTGAGTAGTATGTGTATTGTTTAATTTGTTTATTTGCCTCCCTCCAACCATCGTATAAATGGAATTCTTCGGCCATATCTTCAAATGTTTCCAGTAGAGTTCTCTTTCTAGTTTTATTTTTCCTGTTACTACGCTAATCGTCTTGTAAATTCACAATTGCGTTAAAATCCCCAATAATGCAGATGTTCTCATATTCCAGGTCTTTAATTATGTTGTGCAGTTTCTTGTAAAAACCCCTCTGGTTTCCGTTGGGTGCATATATGGATACTAGTAATATTATTTTTGTTTCTGTTTGTATTTCAATTATTAAAATGCGTCCTTCCGTATCAGTATATATCTGTTTGGTTTTCAGGTGGTTTTTAACGTACGTTACCACCCCTCTCTTTTTACAGTCTCCTAGGGATGTATATAATCTTCTTAATTTTTTATTTTCCAACAATTTTTGTTGCTCTCTTTTAATATGTACTTCCTGTAATGTTATGATGTCAATATCCAGTTTTTGTAATTTTGTAAATATGTATTTCCTTTTCATTGGTGAGTTGAGTCCGTTTATGTTGATCGAAATAATTTTTAATTCTCCTTCCATCTTTATTTGGGTTTATCTATTTGTTATTTTCAACTTCGTTGTGTTTCTAGTAACTCTTTGCGTCTTTTCCCTCATTCCCTCTCTCTCCATTCTTTCTTTCTCCGTTCTCCTTTTATCTTCTTGATCTTTTTCTTCTCTTTCTATTTGCTGTACCTCTTGCCTCCTGTGTTCCATTTCTTCCTTTCTCTCTTGTTCTTCTTCACATGTGAAATGTTGTTCAAAGAAGTCTTGAGCCTTCTCTAGATTATCAATCCTATACTTTCTATCCTCCCAGGAGATAAGTAGACCTTCTGGCATTAGCCAGCGAAATTTTATTTTGAATTTATTTAACTGTGTAGTTAGGAAATTATAATTTCTTCTCTGGTCTCTTGTTCTTCTCGGTACTTGTTTGAGAGTTAAGATTTCTCTTCCCTTATACATGGTTGTCTCCTCTCTCATTTTCCTGTAAATCTCTTCCTTTATAGATTTCTTCGTGAATCTTATGTGGATTTCCTTGGGTAATTTATTCCGTCTTGCGTAGTTCATATGAACCCTATATATTTCGTCTATTCCGATTTGGAGTTCTTCCTTATCCTTCTGGGTTGCCTTTGCCAATATCTCAATCATTGTTTCCCCTATATCTTCATCCTTTTGCTCTTCTACGTTTTGGAATCATAGATAAAAAGATGCCTTCTCCATTTTGAGATAAGTTAATGCGTCTTCCGTTTCTTTGTTAAACGCCCCTTGGTCCTGTTCCATCCTTTCCATTCTATTAGTTGTATGTTCTATTTTTTCTTCCACTTTATGGATCCTCTGTTCATTTTCTGCTATGTTTTGTTGAATTTGCTCTATCTACTCATCTAAAGTTTTAATATTGTCCTTTATTTCACCTATGTCTAACCTTAGTTCCTCATGGTTTTTCCTGGTCTCTTTGTGGTTGTGGACCATCGTTTCCTGCATCCTATTCATTCATTCCTGGATCATTGCTAAAGCAGCTTGGATATTCTCCATATTAAGGGTGGGCCTTATCTTATCCTTTTCTGTCATTTCAGCTGGTTTTTGTTGGGCCAGGGAGGCCATGAGTATCATTTGGCTCGATGGTATCTTCTTACTTGTTTTAGTTGTTGTTGCTGTGCTTCTGGTTGTCATTATTATTCCTTGTTTTATTGATTCCCAAAATTTCATATACTAATCAATAATTATAAGTCTGTTTCTTAGATTTGCATCCAAATTTATCTTTCACTTTCAATATTCTTTCAATCCTTTTCAATATGTATGAGACAACGATGAGGGAAGTTAGAAAGGAGGGGTTGAGGGAAAATATAATATTCTAATGTTCAATCAGTTGATTATCCAAAATATTAAATATTAAATATTCAAATACTTAATATGACTCTTATACTATTAAATAAATAAATATCAATTGCTCTTATCTTCTAATATGACTAATGTAGATATATGAATATCATTTGCATAAATATAATTATAATATAGCCCAATAAATATCTTTTACTCTAAATATATAAAGACAAACTAACAAACTAACAAGCTAATAATTCACTTAATATATATAAACTTAAGTTATGCAATCATAAATCCAAAATAAATTTTCAAAGTAATGTGTAAATATATATAATACTTCTTAATCACTAGTAGCAGTTTATTTAATTACAAGTCTATAACCCTTATAGATGTTCTTCTCTTAGGTCACTCTCTTCTTTAGTTCGTTTATTCTTATCTATTTTCCAGTTGTTTTATTTTGAATACTTAACGTCCCAAGTGCCTTTTAAATTAAATGTCCGCCTGTTCAGTTCAATCCAAAGTCTGATGATTCAGGAGAAAGGGCAATTCTATGTAGCAAATTAGTTATTAAGTAGCCAATTATAATCCAACACAATTTCCTTTCAAATGTTTAAATATTGTCCGAATATTCCAACGTTTCTCATCCAAACTTTCCCGAAGTGGAAATAATAAGGAAAGCAATGTTCACGATCACTCTTGCTCTTGTCAGGTTTCGGTGCTATCTTGAAAAAAATTTCATTCTCAAGCGCAAGCTCTCTAATGAATCACTTTTATTTTAAGAATAGCAGAGTCCGACATTCCTGATTCATTTTGCAGCCAAACTGGCCCCTCCTTCCAACCCCCTCCTCTTCCGCACTCCAACCCCAATGTCTCATTGGCCATCATGCAAATCCATCTCTCATCCCAGCACGTTCTTTTCACAGGAATGTAGCCCCCCTCCTCGTCTCCCAGGAAACCCTATCTGTAACATACAAAGACTAGGTAAAAGTTCATCTCAGCAATAAATCAAGCTTCTGTTCTCTCTATGTCAGCGCTGGAAGAGAGCCTAATTTGGAACGCTGACAGCTCTTTTTTTATAAGTCCAATACACGATAAATATCCTCCGCGAATTTCGAGCGTTAACGTATCAAAATATCTTAGTCCAGCTGTCCAAACGTCTCCAAACATCTCCCAAACCAATTGTCCGAATATTAGAGTAAGTGTTGGAAAAGTCTGTGTCCAAATTATCCGGTAAGTATTATAGATCCAAAACTCGCCACGTCCTCACAATATCGAGTCAGTAAGGGTTTACCTTCTTCTCTTCTTTAAATGTCCAAATAACTAACGATCCTGTGTCAAATATTCTCCAGCTTTTTGAGACTTTCTCTTCTCTCAGGATCTTACTGTGAAGGTTCTAAGTATCGTCCCAAATTTCACACCGTCAGCTTTCCTCTGGATTTCTTCTATTTCACTGGCTATCAAATTGTGCAGTGTCACTGCTAAGATGGACTCCCCCTCCATTCCAGTTTTCCACTCGCCGCTTCTCTCTCTGTATCCTACTTGGAGGTTCCTTCCACCCGCCTTCTTTCAACAATTTAAGAATTTAGAGATACCTTTTTCGATTCTTCCTTTGTTCTCTCCTCCTATTTCCACCGATGCTTCTTTTACGATCTTTGCTTCCTTCTAAACAGCTGTCACCATATCAGGCCAGCCGAGATGGCTGGTTTTTCCTTGATCCAAGTTAAGGGGGTTTTCCTGACCCTTCGGAGGGGTTGCTGCCCTCCCCGAGGTCCTCGGAAGTTCCCCTTTCTTCTATCGACCTCTCCAGGGTCGATAGCACCAAAATTGGCGCTCAAATCGAAGATGTTAGGGATTGCGAGAGCGGAGAGCTGTTCCCTCGTCCCTAACCCGCTGACATCACCGCCGGAAGTCAAAAAATTATATTCTAGTTTATTCTAGTTTATTATGCCACAGAAATGTCAGTGATACTCCAAGCTTTAGTAACATAACATAAAAAATAAACCCAACCCAGATTACAAGTTTACAGCATAAAAATAAGACACATTAATGAAGAAAGGAATGGAATGGACAGTTAATCAGGAAAATCCAGGCTGAAGAGCTAAGATGCAATTGTGTTCCAACTGTGAAAAGAATTAGATGCAAATAATTTTTCTGTGGCTGCCACAGTCTCATTGAACAGCTTGCCATCTGAGGTTCAGATGGCCCTCTCACTCTTTGTCTTTAGAAAAGCAAGGAAGATCATACTTTTTCATCACACCTTGGGGTCTGATGCTTCTGCTATCTGTAATTATAAGTTTCAACTGCTGTTGTTCCTTTGTTTTTGTTGTTATTTTGTATTATTGTAATCTACCCTAAGTCTTTTGATTTGGTGTGTTGGAAATGAATTATTGAATGAATTCATTGCAGTGACAGAGATATGAGTGGGAATGGTCAACAGAGGATTGTTGTATTTAAATTTAGTTCAATTATTACAAAACTTAAGACATCTAAAGCTTCCAAATGTTTTCCCCTTCCAGCACTGACCAAATATATTTCCTTGGGGTCAGGTGTGGGACCATCTTGGGATGCAGTAATTACTGTGAAACATTTTTCATATAGATAACATTTTCCTATGAAAAAGGACAATTTAACAATAGCTTTCTTAATGGTAGCCTCTCAAATGACTCTTCCTCTATAAGATGACAAATGATTAGTTGCTGACTTTAATACCAATTATGTCTACTGCACTGTGTTTTCAATTACAGATTGAAATAATTTACAACATTTGAGCAGCAGAGGACAGAAGAAAACCAAACATTCATAGAGTGCTCCCAACAACCCACAAAAGATATGTCACATTGGTTTTATTGTCTTGCCAGAAACCATGATGGGACTCTTTTCAATTCTGCCAAATGAAGAATTGGCTGATCAGCTTTAATCAAATGGCCAGATGCCCATGCACAGAGCAGAAAAATGCAACCAGCCACTTCCTTGGAGTCAGCAGGAACCATGGCTGAAAGTTTTCAACAGCAGCTGGGTCTTAAACTTATGAGAAGAATATGCTGGAGGATTGGAAAAGCAACCGGTTTTCTCTGATATTGGTTTCCCACTCAGGTATATCTTGTTATGCAAAGGAAAATACATGTTAGGTTACATGTCCCTTCCTCTGAGAACAGCTCAACTACAACATCAACAGATAAAGGAGGTGGGAGCTGCTTTCTCTCTTGTTTTCTTAGTTTGCTTAAGGGGGTTAGGATTTTTTTTTCTCTTCTGGTAGGGCCACTGTGGCAATATATATTTGTCATATTTATATAGCCACCCATCTCACAACCAAGTAATTCTGGGAGGTGTACAACAAAGTTAAAAGCAATATATACAAATTAATGTATTCATTAATTAAATTTATTTCAATTCACAGTGACTCCAGGCAGTGTACAGCATTAAAAATCCTAAGTTAAAAATCCACAATTTAAACCCCACCCACCCAGTGGCAGCAACAACAGAATCGGACAAGCTGTTGTGGTCAGACAAGCCTAGATCACAACACAAGCCACTTGAATGGGGTCCCCAAACCTGCTGACAAAACCATGCTTCAAGGCCTTGTGGAAAGGAGGCCAATCTTGACTCAGGGGAATGATGTTTTGTCAAGGATTTGCAAGCCATTGGCACATATATCATACAGACACTAGTGGAGGCAGAAAGTGCCCCTACCCCTATGTGGAGAGGAGGGGCTTACACTGAGTATAAAACCCCCTCTAACCTTTCCACCATGCTCTCTTTTACGTTTGTTCTCCATGAGACATGATCTTTGATAGGGGTAGTCACACACGCTGTGTGCCCCCTATCCTAATGGATATTAGGACAGCCTTTGTATATAGTTAATATGTTTTGTTATATGAATAAATACATTTATCACATTTATTCATGCATCTGCCTTTGGACTCTTCTATGCTCCTGGGTGTTTCTACGATCCCAATTTCCACAGAATGGGAGCAGAGGATGGTTGCAGAACTCCACTCCAGGAGCTGTTGAAAAGGCGAGATGCCCTCCAAAATAACCTGTGAGAGAAGCTCCCCTGTTGTGACCAGAGGCCTTCAACGGAGGAGAACTTCACAGCAGCCCCAGACTGAATCAACGATGGAAAACATTGAAGGGGGTTTCCATCCAGCTACACCCTGGCAGCCAGAGGCCACCCAGATGCAGCAAGAGATCCCAGGGGCCGAGCCAAGCGATGCTGGAGAAGGCTTCTTCAGCACTGACGACGAGGGGGCAGAAGGACCAGATGAAAGCCTGGACAGGCAAGTGGCTGAGATGTCAGAAGAGGAGTGCCGAGCAGCGCTCGCCTTCCTCCTGAAGACAAGGGCAGCAGCCAGAGAGAGGCCTGAGGAGGCAGCACCAGAGATGCCTGCCATCCCGGTAAGGACTCCCCTGCCTGATCTCTCCAAGATGGCGCCTGCCGCCAGAGAATCTCCCCCCCCAGTTTCCCGCCAAACAAAATGGCCGCCAGGCCACTTCCGGAGGCAACTTCCTCCAAGATGGCTGCTCCGCTGGGCACTTTGCCAGAACCACGAGCCAGGCCATCCCCAGCTCCACAGCCCAGGCCTACAACGCCAGCCAGTCAGTTCAGCATTCCAGCGGCCCAGAGGACCACTCCAAACCCACAAGCCCTTTGCCAGGCCCCGCCTGCCAGGGCAAACATCAAAGAGGCCATAGAGGCCCTGGTCGCTGCCCTGGAACTTAGGGAGCAACCACCCACTGGCCGCCCTGAGGTCCCAGACCCAGCTGCCCACTTAAGGAGGGCCCCAAATCAAACCTCCCACCCCCGGAGGAACCCAGATGGACCTGCAGCCTCCCACCCCCCACTGCAGAGGCGCTCACCATTCACTGAATGCTCCACGGAGGCCCAGGCTGAGGCCTCCGCACCTTTCCGGTCCTGCTGGGATGATCCGGAGCTGCAATCCTGCTCCTCTGATGGAGAAGAGGAGATCCAGAGACATTTCCAGGCCTATCCAGCCCATGGACCTCATCTGATGGGCCTCCAGCCTCCAGAAAGATCTCCAGGCCTTCTTCCTACTCCTCCAAGGCTTCCCCACCACATCGCTGATGTCCGGGCCTATTCTGAGGCTCCAGCCAGACCTGACTTCAGAGCTCAGAGAGGGAGATCGGAGCTCCAACAAGAAAAGGCTTTGGAGCATGCTCCATTTCCTGCACGTGCCCAGTTGCTTCAAACTACAGAAGGACTACAAAAAGGAGCCAGACCTAAGCAATCGATCCTAGGCTTAGGGATCCCAATGCCATTCACAACAGGCTCTTTTCAGCCATTTGAACAACTCCCCATGCAGTTTAATGGCAATAATTTTGTAACTTTGCCAAATAATTTTGAAAAATTACATTTAAGTGGTCAGAATTTTAAAAAATGGTGTAAAGAGATTCAGATAATTCTCTTAAGAGAAAATACTCTGGACATGATCAAAAGACCACCCCCTTTACCTTGGAGCCCTGAAATTGAGTTCCTGCATAAAAGAGCTTACACAACCCTGTTAAGTTCTATAGACACAGCTCTGTATGCCAGTCTTTCAGACGGCCTCACATCTCAGGAAGTTTGGACTGCCCTATATAATTTGTTCCATAGTGACAATATGGCTGCAACCAGCAGATTGTCAAGAATTTTCCACAACTATAAACTCAAACCTGGTGTCAAAATGGGGGAACATTTGGCAACGCTTAAAGCCATGAGGGATGAGCTTATACAGAGGGGGGAGCCTGTTTCTGAATCCACTTTAATTAGCGTGATGTTGAACTCCCTAGACAAATCTTGGAGTCCCTTTATTATTTCTCTAGAAGGGGTTTCTAGGGAACAAAGAAATATAGAATACTTTTCTGGCCGCTTTATTGAGGAAGATTTAAGGCACAGAGATGAGGAACAACAAGAAATGAAGGAGGCATATCACAGACCTAGGCCTCAGAGGAGGCGCCAGGACACAAGTGAAAGGATTAATACCCTTCCCACCTGTTTTGACTGTGGCATACAAGGTCACTTTAAAAGGGAGTGCCCTCGCTCTAGGGCCAACACGGCCGGACTTAAGCACAATAAAAATAAAAGAGGCCGTGGAAGAGGGGGAGGTGGTCATAAAGGATACCAATTCTGTAGTGTCACTAGTGACAATCACACCTCCCAGGTAAAGGATGCTGAGGGGCTGTGGCTTCTTGATTCAGGTGCATCAACGCATATAGCCAACACGGAGCAACGATTTAAGGTTTTAAACCGACTCAAGTCCTCAGTAAAAGTTGCCACTGGGGACAAGGCAGAGGTAACTGGGGAAGGCGTGATCAATGTGCCTGGTATAGGAGATGTCACAGGGGCACTGTATGTTCCCTCAATCAAGAACAACCTTTTAAGCATCTTAAAATTGACTGAGGATAAAAATGTAAAACTGGTTTTTGAGAAGGGTGGAGGTTATGTTTTCGAAAGTGGGGATGTTGTTGGCGATATTGTAAAAATCAACAATTTGCCTTATTTTTCCCCAAAAGCAAAGGTCAAAAGGCTCAAGAAACCTTACAAGAGGGCTCAGGGAGCTAATGCCCAGATAGAGCAGAAAGCTCCTGTGCCAGCCCCCAGGTTGTCCAAACTCATGGACACTGGACCTAATCCCAATGAAGCTCCTAAACCGGCTCCTAGGACATTCAAAGCCATTAAGGCTGAGCCCATTAAGGTCACAACTCCTCAGCCAACCCTGAGGAACTCTAAGGTGACCATTAATCCAGTGCCTATTCTCATTACTGAACAGACCAAGGCTTGTAATGGTAAGATACATAAGGTTGACAAAGTATGCATGGGTAAACCTTTACATTTGGATTGTGCTCATATATTACACCGCAGGCTCGGCCATGCCAGCTTCCCGGTTATTAAGAAAATGCAAGATTTTTCTGATGGGCTTAAGATAAAGAATTGTAATACCTATTTGGAATGTGCCATCTGTAAGGCAGCAAAATCTAAAACTGCTGCTATACCCAAGGTCTCTTCCCGTCGTGCAAGGTACCCTTATCAGCTGGTACACATGGATTTGGTTGGTCCTTTTAGACCCTCCCTTGGTAGGGGGCGTTATTTTTTAACGGTAGTAGATGATTACTCTCGTTATGGCCATGTATTTATTTTAAAGGACAAAACTGAAGTCTTTACCAACTTCAAATATCTTTACAACCAGATCCAAACGCAACACAAGGTGTGCATCGCTCAGGTGCAGAGTGATAGGGGGACTGAGTTTACATCCAAGATTTTTGAAAAGTGGATGAAGGAGAGAGGTATCCTCCATTTTAAATCATCCCCTCGAACTCCGTCCGAGAATGGTATTGTAGAAAGGAGAAATGGCATGCTGCAGAATGTCATGAACTGCCTACTTGCAGATGCTGACATGAGCCAAGTTTTTTGGGCAGAAGCGGTCAAAATGGCTAATTATCTAGTCAACAGGACGTGGAGTAGTGCCATTAACCAAACCCCATACTTCCTGGTCCATGGAAGGAAACCTAGCCTCTCACACCTGAGAATTTTTGGTTCCTATGCCTGGGTCCATATTCCCAAGCACCTCAGAAGAAAGGGGGGCAAGGCATCAAGGAGGCTCAGATTTATAGGTTATGCAACCGGCAGCAAGGCCTCTAGGTTTGTAGACAAAAATAACCTTGTCATTGTCTCTAGATCAGCTTCCTTTGAGGAGGGGTCAAATTGGTCAAAAATTCATTCCAATGAACCCGGTTATTCCCCTATTAGAAGCGACACTGAACAAGCAGCACCACCTGAAGAGGATGAACCAACAAACTCCAAACAACTGACCAGCGAAGATCCGGATGGTGATGAATCCCTACCTGACTCTGACGATTCAGACAAGGAATCCCTGGGTGACTTCACACCTCCTGCCTCACCTAAACGACCATATCTTCGCAGCGCCTGGGACAGAGGCCCGCCCCATTTTGATTGGAAAGATACCTCCGGCAGCTCCAATTCTGACACTGATGCTCCGGATGACAATGATGATGGTGAGTGGCAATTTCCCAGACGGTCAAAACGCTCCAATAAAGGGGTGCCACCCAAAAGGTTGGACATTGGCTGTGTTGCCTCAGTCAACAGCGTTACCATGGCCCCTAAAACGTACTCAGATGTCCTCCAGCTTCCTGAGGAAGAACAGCGCAGGTGGAGGGTGGCAATGGAGCGGGAAATGGACAGTCTCAAAAAATTGAAAGTCTTCATCCCCATGGAAGTCCCCAAAAAGAGGAAAGCAATTGGCACCCGTTGGGTCTACAAGGTCAAGCCAATGCCCAACAACAAACTCCTCTATAAAGCCCGACTGGTAGCACAAGGCTACGCACAGCGCTACTTGCAGGACTTTGATGAAACATACTCCCCCACCGTGAGAGCGGAAAGTGTGAGGGCCGCTTTGGTCACCGCAGCAGCACATGGGGAACACATTTTTCAATTTGATGTGCAAACTGCTTATTTACACGCACATCTAAAACAAGAAATTTACGTCAGAGGTGCCCCTGGATTTCAACGGCAGGAAGGCCACACCTGGCTTCTGAAGAAAAGTTTGTACGGCCTCAAGCAATCAGGCAGACTGTGGTACAAATGCCTGACCAAAACTCTCAAATCACTGGGTTTCCATCCATCTCCAGCTGATAAATGTACCTTCACAAGGGATACCAAAGGGGGGCTGGAGAAAGTCCTAGTGTATGTCGATGATCTTTTATATATAGGGCCTGACAAGGGGGGAAGTATTATATTTGCCAGGACCCTACAAAAAAAGTTCACTCTAAAGTCTTTAGGATATGTGGACAAGTACCTAGGCGTACAAATCATCACTACACCAAAAGGTTTTGCTCTCTCCCAAAAGGAAAAGATAGAGGAACTCTTGGTGAAATGTAAAATGGAAGATAGCAAGCCAACGGCTATCCCAATGCAGACCGACTATTATGGATTGGCACACAAGGATAGCCCAGAGTTCCAAAATAATACTCTATTTAGGTCAGTGATCGGCTCATTACTATATATAAGTAATTGGAGCCGTCCAGATATTGCCCTGACCGTAAACCTGCTATCTAGACAAGTGGAACATCCTACCCAGTTCCACTGGTTGGCCATTAAAAAGCTATTAAGGTATCTCAAGACCACAGCAGATTACGTGCTTCGCTTGGAACCTGAGAATAGAGACAAGGCCCAATTAAAATGTTTCGCGGATGCGGACTGGGCCGGAGATACCAAGACACGTAGGAGTACTTCGGGCTTCTTGGTACTATTAAATGAGGCACCCATCCATTGGCATGTGGGGCAACAGAAATTTGTTTCGTGCTCCACCGCTGAGGCCGAATATGCATGCTTATCAGAGGCAGGAAACGATCTGATATGGTTTGATGCCTTAATTTCTAGCATCTGGACACCACCGACTTTGCCCATCCAAATTATAGAAGACAACAGCGGGGCCATAGGCATTGCCAAAGCCTATGCGGTGGGAAAAAGGTCCAGACATATTGATATCCGCTATCAAAATGTTAGGCAACTAGTAGAGATGGGGTTTATATCTTTATCACATTGTCAGACCAAATATCAAACAGCTGATATTTTCACAAAACCTCTACCAGCAGATAGGCACAAAGATCTGTGTAAAAAGTTATGTCTCACAGGGTAAAATTTGTTGTGCATTGCATTTGTATGTTTGCATGCCATCGGCTCGCAAGGAGGGGAACTGTCAAGTATTTGCAAGCCATTGGCACATATATCATACAGACACTAGTGGAGGCAGAAAGTGCCCCCACCCCTATGTGGAGAGGAGGGGCTTACACTGAGTATAAAACCCCCTCTAACCTTTCCACCATGCTCTCTTTTACGTTTGTTCTCCATGAGACATGATCTTTGATAGGGGTAGTCACACACGCTGTGTGCCCCCTATCCTAATGGATATTAGGACAGCCTTTGTATATAGTTAATATGTTTTGTTATATGAATAAATACATTTATCACATTTATTCATGCATCTGCCTTTGGACTCTTCTATGCTCCTGGGTGTTTCTACGATCCCAATTTCCACATGTTTCAAAGGGAGAGAGCCACTACACATAAGGCCCTTCTTCTAGTTCCCACCAGGTGTACTTCTTTAATAGATGAGACATGCAATATGCCCTGCCTTCCTGCTCTGGTCGACCAGGTAGATGTAATTGGGGAGAGGTGGTCCATCAAGTTACCTGGCCCCAAGCCATGTAGGGCTTTAAAGGTGATAACCAGCACCTTGAATTCCCCTCCCTCCTGAAGCAAATCGGTAACTGGTGCAGCTCCCACAAAAGAGGTGACAGGTGCAAATTTGAACTTGCACAAAACCATGCAGGCCCCTGCATTTTGAGCCAACTGAAGCTTCCGGATGCTCTTTAAGGGCAGCCCCATGTAGAGCACAATACACTAGTCCAAACTAGACCAGGGTATGGGTGATTGAGAAGGGACCATTGGTCCAGGAATGAGTGTAACTGGCACACAACACGCAGTTGTGCAAAGGCCCTCCTGGCCACAACTGCTACATGCTCTTGAGCAGGAGTCAAAAGGCCAGGAGAACCCCCAGATTACTCACTGGGTCTGTCTGGGGCAGTGCAACTTCATCCATGACCAAAGGTAGTAATTCTCCAAGAGCCAAGGAGCCCTGCACCCAAAGTCACTCCATCTTGGCAGGGTTCAGTTCTAACCTATTGCTCCCCTTCTAGACTTCAACAGCCTCCAGGCACTGAGAAAGGGTGGTTGAAGCATTGGTTAACTCACCACAAGCAGAGATGTACAACTGAGTATATCAAATAAAAAAGTGCAACCAATGCTTTTTCTGTCCCATATCCAGGCCTGAATCCTGACTGAAAGGGGTCCAGATAATCCATTTCCTCCAGGATCCTCTGGAGCTACAACATGACCACCTTCTCAACAACATTCTCCAAGTGGGGAAGATTGGAGACAGGACAAAAATCGTCCATCAGGGTGGGATCTAGTGATGGCTTCTTGAGAAGAGGGCAAATTGCAGCCACTTCAACAGGCTGAGGCACCACCAACTCACTCAAAGATGCATTAACCATCACCAGAACCCATCCATGTGTCAATTCCTAAGAGGCTCTAATTAGCCAGAGGGGACATGGATCTAACACACAGCAAGTCGCGGACATTCTAACGAAACCATTACCAAACAAGCAACACACATATCTCACATCAAAACTAGGGGTGACCATGCCGGGTACAGAATCAACCCCGAATGTTAGGCATTTAGAGGGGGATTTGTTACGAGTAAATGCCTAACTGTGTATACACCATTGCATAGACTGACCCACTGACCCCTCCTCCCTCACTTAGCCCTTCCCATAACCCCTCCTTACCTTGACTCCACCTCCTCCATATATAAGGCTGTGCACAGAAGTCCAGGACCAGTTCCAAATGAGTATCTGAAAAGAAAGAAATGGAGTAAATAAATACATTGAACTCAAAGCCTATCGTGTCTGTGATTATTGGGCAAGATCCTTGGAAAACTTACTTCTCAGTAATCTGATAGGTTCTGTTTCCCTGTGAAGGGCTGCACTTCGAGAGAAGCTCATAGCTACCAGATTGTGATCAGACCATGACAAGGGGACTAGGGATAGGTCAACCAATTCCATATCACAAAGGCACTGCTCAGACAAGAACACCAAATCAGGTGTGTGATGACTATTCCTATCAGGCCCTGAATGACTTGGGACAGGCCCATGGAAGTCATGGTTTCTATGAATTCCCAGGCTACCTCTGACCCCACCCCCAGGGAAGGCAGGTTGAAGTTCCCAAGACCCATAAGCCTTGGGAACTCCACCACCAACTCTGCAGTATGGTCTGTGGAGCTCTGTCAGGGAGGCTGCTATGCAGCAGGGAGGCTAGTGCAATAGCAGCAGTCCCAACTGGTCCCTAGAGCCCACCCTAAGGAAAAGGGTCTCACAAGTGGGCACTTGTGGAGTGATGTCCTTGGTACCAACCAGAGACACTCTGATGACAACAGCCAAACCACCTCCTGTACCCTGCAGTCTAACCTGGTACCGCACCCTGTACCCAACCAGGCACATTTCTGAGAGAGGGACCCCAACCTCTAGCTCCATCCAAGTCTTGGTGATGCATGCCAGATCAGCCTTTTCCACGTTGATCAAATTGGCAATTGGGTGTGTGTGTTATTACATGTTGATCTGGCATTTAAAAGCAGCAGCCTAAAACCTGGGCAACTGTTAGTCTGCAGACTAGGCAAATGGGTTGAGTTCAAGGGGCCAGAACACAAAACCAGTATAACGCATTGGGGTTGCATTGCACACAAATGGCCCTCCCACTGTCTCCTGCGATTATATCTCCCCATACCTGATACCACTGAGATACGATGCTCTGCCCTATTTGCCTCATCAGTCTCTCCATTCCCCCACTCCCATCCTTGCTTCCCCTTTCACTCTCAGAGGGACCACCCCTCCAACAACATGTATCGGGGTAGAGAAGGAACCTGACAGGCACTATAGCACTAGCTCTCAGTGCCCTCAAGCCCCCTTCCCCCACATCTCCATCCAAGCACAGCACTCTCTACCTGGCTGCTCTCACCCACCCAGCAGGGAAATCACTCCACCACCATCCCTTCTGGGGCTAATCACATTCACCTCGCTCTCACCCCCCCCCCCACCAGACAGTCCATAGATTGCCCATAGAAACCTCTTGTCAACTGTCCCATTAGCATATGCAGGAAAAGAAACTCCTGGGACATAATTTTACCAAGAGTATAATTTTACTGATAGATCCATATAGGTACAGATGAAGTAAAGCCAATTCTAAAGGTTTCCACAGACAGCTGCATAGATAAAGTTCCCCTTTTCCCCTTCAGACCTCCCACTGTCCATTCTTTGCCAAATCCAGCACTTTCTTTGTGTTTTGGAAAACAGTCTGTGCCGTTCGAAGAGTTCCCATAACATGACCTTGAAGTGAAGGAACTTTCATAGGACCTAGCTGGCTCACTTGATTCCTCAGCCCCTCCCAACTCCCCCCAAGGCTTCCAGCCCCTTCCTTCCGTTTCTGTTGTCAAGCTGCGAGGAAGATGCACTTTATCAACCACTCTAAATTCTTTCTGGGGTGCTCACTTCCGGTCTGCCTGTTTCTTTTGAGTCTCCCTAGCCTTCTCTAACGCTTTGTGCATGGTCACCCATGTATCCCTTAATGTCTCCATCCACTCAGCCAAGGATGCTGAGGACGGTTTCTCCTTAGGGATTTTTGGCATTGGCACAAACTCTACCCCAGTAGCCACCCAAAATGGGGTAAATCCAGTACTACTATGTACAGAGTTATTATATGCCACTTCTTCAAAAGGCAGAAGCTCAGCCCAATTAGTCTGTTGGTAATTTACATAACATTGCAGGTATTGCTCCAGGACAGAATTCACGCATTCACAAGCTCCATTAGTACAAGGATGGTGGGCGGAGCTAAGCCCTTGGGAGGAGCCTATTAGCTTCAGGAATTCATGCCAAAATTTTGACGTGATCTGCACCCCTTGGTCTGATATGATGCGTTTCGGGGCCCCGTGCAATTGATAGATATGGTGCATGAACAATTTAGCCAAGGACCGGGCTGAAGGAATCCTGGGACATTTTAGATATTTAGATGTGCCTGTTTAGAGAACAAATCAGTAATTGTCCAAATTATGGTATTTCCAGCACTTTCTGGCAGGTCCACAATAAAGTTCATGTCAGGGTTCAAAGTAACAGCCCCAACGAAAGAAGACTCCAAGGCAAGAAGTTCCTCAAAGTTCCATTTTATTAGAGATGTCATATTGGTACATCTGGGAAAACCCGAATCTGAAAGCTTCCAGGTTTTCCCCACCCAAAAGAAAGTCCAAGTCCCTGCCCCAGCACCCACATGTCCATCACATGGTCCAATCAATGTACCGTCCCAACTGGAGATGCCTCCCAGTCACACCACTCCAGGTGCAGGGCAGGATGTCCTTGACTCTCAGAGAAAAGAATGTTATTATGGCTAGATATCTCCCCAACTCCATACAATCCCCCCCCCCAGTTTCCCACAGCACTAAATGTGGCAGCCCTGAAGTTCCAAAGTAAAAGATGGCTTCCAGGGCTGACAGGCTGCCCCCCCCTCAACCGATGATCGTGTCTTGCAATTAGAGGAACATAGGGGGTTAACGCAATATTCCCTAACCACCTCTCCCCCCCCCCCAGGAGGACCCTTTGGCTTATCAGGGTACTTATCATGGAATTGCTTCACTAATCTATCTGCTTTGACATCCCAGCTTTTAACCCAAGTAGCTTCAGACAAAAGGCACCCTTTCCAATGAACTAAATATTGCAATTGACCTCTATACAATCTAGAGTCTAAAATTCTTTTTACTTCATAATGGGTTTCCCCTTGCACCACTACAGGTTTGGGTGCCGGTTGGGTCTGCGGTCTCAATCTTGACCCAACCGCTGGTTTTAGCAGACTGCAATGAAAAACAGGATGCACTTTCCCTAGAATGTGTGGGAGGTTAAGCTGAACTGTTACTGGGTTAATTACTTTCACTATTGGGAAAGGGCCTAAAAACGTAGGTCCCAGTTTTTTACTGGGCAACTTCAGTTTTATGTATTTGGTTGATAGATAAACCCGATCTCCCACACGGAAGGGGGGTTGAAGAGATCGGTGTTTGTCAGCTTGCTTTTTATATCCCTCAGTGACTTGGGCATGGGGACAAAGTCCATGCCGCTGGTGACCTGGAAGGGGGTCAGTCCGGTGCTGCTATGCACGGTGTTGTTGTAAGCCACTTCTGCGAACAGCAACAGGTCTGCCCAGTTCTCTTGTTGGTAATCCACATAACATCTTATATATTGTTCCACCATTGCATTAGCTCGTTCCATGGCTCTGTTCGTACTCGGATGAAAAGCTGAGCTAAGTCCTTGTGTGGAGACGACCAATCTCAGGAGCTTCCTCCAAAACTTAGCGGTGAATTGGACCCCTCGACCTGAGATTACCCTGCGGGGTACTCCGTGCAGCTGGTAAATCTGTTTAATAAACATCTTTGCCAGCTTCTTTGCTGAGGGCAATCCTGAGCAAGCAGTGAAGTGGGCTTGCTTGGAAAATAAGTTGAGCACCATCCAAATCACTGTATTTTTACGTAATCTTCCACATCAGCTTTCATCTTTGGCCACCAAAACTGTCTACTGGCCAGGTGCAGAGTTTTCCAAAACCCAAAATGGCTGGCCAGTCATGAGTCGTGGCTGCGCTGCAGTACTTCCAGCCTCAAGCTGGCAGGGACATACAGTTTGGACCCCTTCCAAGCCAGCCCATCCCTCATGATCAAGACATCTTTATTATCTGTGACCAATGGGTCTGCTGGGAGCACTGCTTTGAGTGCTGTTGTCAGTTTGTCCCGTCTGGGGTCGGCTTGCTGTCTGGTGGTGACTTGTGCAGTTTGTTGTGAGGGGGGGATGATGGTGTGGACGACTTCTTCCCTATGGCTATCAAATTGCGGTTTTCTCGATAAGGCGTCAGCTAACAGATTCTTCCTCCCGGAATGTATTTCAACTTGAAGTTAAACCGCCTAAAGTATTGTGCCCAACGGATTTGTTTGGGACATAGTTTTCTGGGGGTTTTCAGGGCTTCAAGGTTTTTGTGATCAGTCCAAACCTGAAAAGGTTTGGACTCTTTATCAAGAGAAGATATCTGAAGAGAAAATAATAATTTTTTTAGAAAAATCAGATTTACCTAAAATACCCGAACAACACAAAAGGATGTTAGAAGAGAGAATAACAATGATGAAGCTAACAGAAGCGATTAAAAAACAAAAAAAGTGGGAAAACACCAGGTCCGGATGGACTACCAGCAGAACTATATAAGACATTTCAAGAGGTGTTAAGCAATGTAATGCTGGAACTATTTAATGAACTTTTATTAAAAGCAAAAATGCCAAATTCGTGGATAGAGGCCTATGTAACACTTATACCCAAGGAAGATTCAGACTTGCAATTAATAAAAAACTATAGACCGATTTCATTGCTAAATGCGGATTATAAAATTTTTGCTCCAATAATGGCAAATAGACTAAAGAGACTATTAAATGAATTCATTCATATGGATCAAAACAGGTTTCTACCTAAAAGGCAAATTAGAGACAATATGAGGATAATTTTGAATACGTTGGAGTATTATGAGACACATCCAGAAAAACAAATGGCGATGATATTTCTAGATGCACAGAAAGCTTTCCATAATGTGAATTGGCAGTTTATGATAAAGCAACTACAGATAATGGACTTTGGGGAGAGATTTATGAATACTATAAAAACAATATATGATAAACAATCAGCTAAGATAATGATGAATGGAGAGATGACGGAAAAAGTTAAAATAACAAAAGGAACAAGGCAAGGATGTCCATTATCCCCATTGTTATTTGTATTGATTCTAGAAGTGCTAAATAGAAATATAAGATGGAATGAAGAAATAAAAGGGATGAAAATTAAAAAAGAGGAATATAAACTACAAGCCTTTGTGGATGATTTAGTATTTATTTTGGAAGAACCCCAAAAAACAGGACCCAAATTATTAGAACAAATAGAGGAATATGGAGAGGTAGCAGGTTTAAAAATAAATAAAGTAAAAACAAAAATATTGGTAAAAAATATTACAGAAAAACAAAAAAGAGAATTAAGGGAGAAATTGGATATACAAATTGTGAAAAAAGTGAGATACTTAGGAATACAACTAACTTCAAGATGTGTAACAATAAAAGAGGATAATTATTATAATTTAAAAAGACAAATTGAGAAAGACTTGGAAAAATGGAAAACTTTGCAACTATTACTTATGGGAAAAATAGCAATAATCAAGATGAATATATTACCGAGGTTATTGTTTTTATTCCAGACAATTCCTATAAAAATTGAAAAGACTTATTTTCAACAGCTTAATAAGATAATGAGGAAGTTTATATGGCAGGGAAAAAAGGCAAGAATTAATATAAAGATGCTACAAGATGCAAGAATAAGGGGAGGATTTGGACTGCCGAATTGGGAATTATATTACCAGGCAGCAGCATTGACGTGGATGAAAGAATGGATTGAATTGAGAAATATAAGACTACTAACTTTGGAAGGACATGATTTGCAATTGGGATGGCATGCATTTTTATGGTATGGTAGAAGTAAGATACATACGTGTTTTCATAGACATTGTGTAAGAAATGCATTGTTATTAGTGTGGGAGAAGGTTAGAGATAAATACCGTATTTTTCGGAGTATAAGACGCACCTTTTTACCCCCCAAAAGGGGGTGAAAATTTAGGTGCATCTTATACACCGAATGTAGCCCTGCCCACCCACTGGCCCCCACCCTTTGGCCTGTGCCTCACAGCAGTTACCTTCTTGCAAGCAAACAGCAAGAAAAAACAGCCCCTTCCAGCTTCAGCATAGGTTAATTAGCACAAGTTGATTAGATCGGCCTCCCGACTCTCAGCTGATTTGCTCTCAGCTGTTTTGCGCAGGGCTCTCCTGCTTGCTGCAAAAAGTGCTGGAACAGATTTTTTTTTCCCTAGCTATGCTGAAAAAATGAAACTGAAAGTAAAGCAGGCTCTTTGCTGCAACGTGACAAAATGAGGCAGAGAGAGATTTCTTTTTCTTTTTTCTCAGCAAAAAAGGTAGGTGCAAACAATGGGAAATTTAGGGCAAAAGAGGAGAGTTCAAGATTTTAAAACACAAAAGAAAAAAAGCTCTATTTAACTAGGGAATTGTAATAATTGAGATACTATTAATTGTATATTGTGTTGAAAGCAGAAATGGTTAAGTTGTGGTTTGGAGGAATATATGGGGAAAATTATTTGGTTTATTATTATTGGTAAATATAATTAATTGATTTGTAAGAAATTGGATTGCATGGAAATAATTGGAATATTCATGTTCATATTGATTAATATACAAAAAACATAGTTATATCTAATTGATTTATATAAAAATGTTGAAATTGTATTAAACAATTGTAATATTAAATAATTAACCGATGCGAGGATGGATATACAAATAGATGACAATGGGAAGGGGTATAATATAGAATAGAAGGGAAAAATTGAATTTGATTAAGATTAGAGATGAGAATGAAGGGTAATATTGGCTTTTTAAAAAAACAATAGATGAGGAATAAATATGGCAAAAAGGAAATATAGAAATTGTAAATTTAATTGAAATGGCTAAACACTGTTTAAATTTGTGAACCAGCCAAACACTCTGTTCAAAGAAAATACATTGTATGTTTGTATGTGTGTTTGTCTAAAAAAATAAAAAAAAACAACTTTTTTTTAAAAAAAAACAACCAAAAAAGGTAGGTGCGTCTTGTACTCCGGTGCGTCTTATACTCCGAAAAATACGGTACTATGTGAAAATTCCAATATGGTTATCAACAATGGAAGCATTGATACATCCAAATATGGTTAATTTTAGAAATATTTTTAGATATAAAGATTTACTTATAGACAAGGGGGAATTGAAAGGGAAACAAGAAATGGAAGAACAAGGGATTGTGATGGACTGGTATATGCATATGCAAATACAAGCAAGATATGAAAAAGATGCAAACAAAAGATGGGAACAGAGGATAAAATAATTTTAAAAATCTATAGTTTTCTGCTTAGTATGGAATTAGAGGAAGAACAAGTAAAGGAAACAATAATTGCTTGGGCAAAAAATTGTGGATATTCAATTGAGCTCGACAGTTATGGGAAAGGAACTATAAACTAACAATGTCCACTGCATATAAAGAGAATCAATATAAAATGTTTTATAGATGGCAAATGCCTCCGGAAAAATTAGCAAAAATGTTTAAAGACAAATCAGCTAAATGTTGGAAATGCCATCAAATACCAGGATCTTATTATCATATGTGGTGGACATGCTCAGAAGCTAGAGACTATTGGAGCAGAATTAAGGCATGGTTAGAAGAAATGATCCAAACAACACATTGATTTAAAACCTGAGCTGTTCCTATTAGGTATACTACCAGAGAAAATTAGTAAAGAAAATATATACTTGATTATACATATAATAACTGCAGCGAGGATAGCATTTGCGCAAAGATGGAAAGCAGAGAAAATCCCTTTGGGAGGGGAAGTAATTAAAAAAATCTTAGATTGTGCAGAAATGAACAGATTAACTTTGATGATTAAAGAGAGAGAGGATACGGATTATTATAAAATATGGGGGAAATTTTATGATTGGTTAGAAAAGAGATATAAAGATTGTGATAATTAAATAAGGAGAATGTTATATTAAATGTATTGTAATTTGGGGAAAATATTGTAACAGAGAAATGGAAATTATCAAGGAAGAAACGAAGATAGGAGGAGGAATAAAAAGAAGAAGTCACGGAAGAAACACCGAGAAGACACATGGAAGGATTGATGTATTATGTGTTTGTTTGTTTTAAAAAAATAAAAAAACCTTTTTATAAATAAAAAAAAGCAAGGAAAGGCACTGGGCTATATGGGAGGAGGAGGCTTACACTGTCCGCTGGTCTCTCCTAACCTGAAGGCCGTCTTTTGAGGGCAGCAAGGTTCTGTTCGAAGTGTGGACCTATCACAAAAACCTGGAAGCATTGAAACCCCCCAAAAAACTATCCCCCAAGCAAGTCCAATGGGCTCAGTATTTCAAACACTTCAACTTCACCCTCTGGTATATACCAGGAGGGAAAAATTTCCTGGTGGATATGCTTTCCTGCATGCCGCAATATAATAGTGCCAGAGAGGAGGTGGTTAATTCCATTATTCTGTCCAACCAGTTTGCGGTGCCAGCCCTTAGTAGGCAGCAGAAAGTGTCCCAGCTGGAATCAGTCAAGGACTTTGCCCCCTTCAAGAAAATGTCTCCAGGAGAGGAGGGTGCAGCAGACTGCATAGGCTTCCTTCTCCCATATTGCCCACCTCCTCTCGGTGACGGTGAGCTTTTTGGACACATAGGTGCAGGGCAGGAGCTGTCCTTGTGGGTCTTTCTGTAGGAGCACGGCCGCCACCGCTACGTCGCTAGCATCTGCTTGGATGATGAGCTGTCTGTCTGGGTCCAGGTGTTGGAGGATCAGCTCCTCGGCAAAGAGCCGTTTTAATTTCTCAAAGGCTTTTTGGCAGTCCATTGACCAGGTGAGCGGTTGTCTCGGTTGTGGTTTGGTGGGAGAAGGCCCTGTTTTTAATAGTTCTGTTAAGGGCAAGGCGACTTCTGGGAATGCTGGGATGAATTGCCTGTAAAAATTTGCAAAACCCAGGAAGCTTTGAAGCTGTTTGCGGGTGCGTGGGGGTTGCCAGTCTAGCACCGCTTTCACTTTCCCTGGGTCCATCTCCACCCCTCCGCTCGATATTCAGTAGCTTAGATAATCTAGGGAGGTTTTATGGAATTAGCATTTTGACAGCTTTGCGTGGAGCTTTGCAGCCAGGAGTTTTTTTTTAGCACTTGCCGCACCAGCTTTACATGCTCCTCAAGAGTTTTGCTGAATATAAGAATGTCATCTAGGTAAGCTAGGACTCCTTTGTATAGGTGCTTGCGTAGCACCTCATTTATCAGCTGCATGAAAACTGCGGGGGGCCCTTGCAGACCAAATGGCATGGCTTTGAATTGGAAGCTGCCAAGCGGACAGTTAAAGGCAGTCTTCCATTCATCTCCTTCTTTGATCTGTATGTGGTAATAGGCTTCTCTCAAGTCTACTTTGGTGAACACCTTGCCCTTGGCTAAGTGACTTAGCATGTCTTTCATGAGGGGGAGGGGGGTAGGTGTTCTCCACGTACATGGCATTATATCACGAAAATCCACTCAAAGCCTCATCCCTCCATCTTTTTTTCCTTTAAATAGTACTGGGGCTGCCACTTTGGATTTTGCAGGTTGGATAAAACCCTGCGCTAAATTGGCGTTGATGTATTTCCTTAATTCCTCCTGTCGGGGCATTGATTAATCCCATGTTTGGCTCTGGGACTAATCACCCTGATTTAATTAGAGGATGGATCGTGGTCTCTCCAAGTTGCAATATTCTGAAAAGAAACGCGAAGAAAAGTTCTCTAATAAAACTCATTTATTTGTTATAAAGAAAATAAAACACCTCACTAACTAAGAAAGATAAATTGTTACATTTTGGCAAGCGAGATCTCCTGCCGGTCCAGCCGGACCTCTCTGGCAGGAGAACAAAGGAAAAGTGTGTGAAAGGAATGTGGGTGGATGGACATGCGTAGTAGCTTTTGATAACAATTCTTGGCAAGGTACGGAAAGTCTGATAGTCCAGAAATAATTAGCTCAGCTGGTAAATGAAAGAACGCAGTGACATTCCCCTTCTTTGCCAGTTGAGCGAAACATCAGTACATCATCAAATAAGGCACATCTTCTTACGCAGATACTCGTGTTGAGCTGCTGGGAGTGGTTTGTTGAGCATATCAGCAATTTGATCATGTGTAGATACATATTGCATTTTGACAAAACCTTTTTTCACTAAATGTTTTATGTTTTGGTAACGGATGTCAATGTGTCTGGACCTAGAACCTGTGAAATGAGATTCAGAAATATAAACCACCGATTCATTGTCTTCCATCACGGTGATCGGTCGGATCGGGTGTGTCCAGATATCTGTGACTAAAGCATCAAACCAAGTTAGAGAATTACATGCATCTGAAACACAAGCATATTCAGCTTCAGTAGATGAACAAGAAACAAAATTCTGTTTACGTACTTGCCAATAAACAGGACATCCATTTAAGAACATCATATAACCTGAAGTACTTTTACGTGATTTCTTATCACTTGCCCAATCAGAATCTGCATAACAACATAATTCTGCATAATCAGTATGTGTTGGTTCTAACAATAACTTCAAATGTTTAGTGTATTTTAGGTATCTCAATAATTTCTTAATGCATGTCCAATGAAACTGTTTTGCCTTACCTACGTGTCGAGATAAAAGATTAACACTAAGTGCAATGTCGGGTCTGGTCCAACTACTAATACACAATAGTGACCCAATAACTGAACGATAAAGTGTTTGATCCTCGAACTCAGGACTTGCTTCTTGTGTCAAGTTGTGAAAATCTGTTTGCATGGGTGTCTTTGTTGTGTTAGCATCTTTCATGTTGCAATGATGCAAAATTTGTTCAATTTTATCTTCTTGTGAAAGACTAAACCCCTTCTGTGTTTTTTCAATCTGAACACCTAAATAAGTGCTAATGTGACCTAATGATTTCAATGTGAAGTATCTCTGCAAAGCTTTGGCAAAAATTTCACTCATTTGCTTATTTGGACCAATATAAACAATATCATCAACATAAACAAGAACTATCTCATATGCATTGTTAGATCTTCTTGTGAACACGCACTCATCAGTTTCGGACTTAATAAAGCCCATTGAATTTAGTTTGTCAGTAAGACATAAATACCACATTAAACCAGATTGTTTCAGACCATAAAGACTTTTGTTTAGGAACCAGGTATCCCCTTCTTGCTGTCGGAATCCTGGAGGACTTCTCACGTAGATCTCTTCATCTAGGTCTGCATGTAGATAAGCCGTGTCAACATCAAACTGGAAAACTTCTAAACCAAGGATAGTTGCAGTTGCTAAAGCAATTTTTACACTCTCAGTTCTGACTGTCGTTGAGTAAGTATTTGTGTAGTCCTCAGGATAACGTTGAGCGAAACCCTGAGCTACAAGTCTGGCCTTGTACAATGACTCACCATTTGGTTTCTTTTTGATTCTGTAGACCCATCGAGTGCCAATGACCTTTTGGTTTGCTGGAGGTTTTGCAGGTGTAAACACTTTGAGTTTCTTTAGACTGTCCATTTCAACCTGCATTGCTTCATACCATTTGTCTTGCTCTGAATCAGGGAGCTGCTTGATTTGTGTGAAATTATCAGGTGGAAGTGTAACATTGCAAATCAAAGGTAAGGGTGCTTTTGTCAGTTGCCAAGAATATCGTTGTGGAGGGATTCCTTTTGTGGCCCTCTTGGAACGTCTCGGAACAACTGTCCAGTCTTCTTCTGCTTCGTCCTCGTCCTCACTTTCGTCGCTAGCGTCAGCATCCGCGGCTTGCGAAGACGGAACATCGGGTTGAGAAGAACCAGTGGAATCTTGATCATCAATCTGCGTGGCATCAGCAGTATCATCTCTAGGAAAATAAACTCCAGGATCATTGGAATGAATCCTGGACCAGTCAATATCTTCTTCAAAATTAGCAGATTGGGAAATCACAATTACATGTTTAGAGTCAATAAATCTGCTCCATTTTGAGTTATCATCAATACCCATAAATCTCAGTCTCTTTGCTGCTGGACTTCCTTTTCTTCTTTGAGCTAAGGGAATGTTCACCATAGCATATGAACCAAAAATATGGATGTTTTTAAGATCGGGCTTGTACCCATACAACATGAAGAAAGGAGTCTGATTTATTACACTGCTCCAAGTACGGTTGACAATGTAATTTGCATATTTGATAGCTTCACCCCAGTATATCATATCAAGGTTGGCGTCTTCTAGGAGACAACGCATCATGGTTTGCAGTACCTCTCCGTTGTGAGCCGGTGTGTCAGGGGCCGAAGTCTGATGAAGAATTCCATTCTTACGCATCCAGTCCTGGAAACGCTGAGACGTGAATTCGGCACCACGATCACTCTGGATTCTGGCGATGCAAACTTGGTGTTGGGTAGAAACAAGGGCTGCAAAGTCTTTAAAGATCTGAAAGGTCTCTGATTTTTCTTTCATAGGATATACATATCCATATCTAGAGTAATTATCAACAATTGTTAGAAAATATTTTCTACCACCAAATGATGGCGGAAAAGGACCATGTCAATGTGAACAAAATCAAAAATGCGTGTTGACAGGCGTGTAGCGTGTTTGGGAATGGCTGCTGCTTTGGATTTGGCCTTTTTGCAGACAGCACAATCCAAAAACACCTTACACCCCTTTAGATCCAAACCTTTTGCGAACTCCGGCATCTTCCTAAGAACACGGAAGGTGCATTCCAGGTGTATCCATAAATGGCATAGAAGATTGGGGCATGCCAGTTTCCGTGTTCTTAGGAAGATGCCGGAGTTCGCAAAAGGTTTGGATCTAAAGGGGTGTAAGGTGTTTTTGGATTGTGCTGTCTGCAAAAAGGCCAAATCCAAAGCAGCAGCCATTCCCAAACACACTACACGCCTGTCAACACGCATTTTTGATTTTGTTCACATTGACATGGTCCTTTTCCGCCATCATTTGGTGGTAGAAAATATTTTCTAACAATTGTTGATAATTACTCTAGATATGGATATGTATATCCTATGAAAGAAAAATCAGAGACCTTTCAGATCTTTAAAGACTTTGCAGCCCTTGTTTCTACCCAACACCAAGTTTGCATCGCCAGAATCCAGAGTGATCGTGGTGCCGAATTCACGTCTCAGCGTTTCCAGGACTGGATGCGTAAGAATGGAATTCTTCATCAGACTTCGGCCCCTGACACACCGGCTCACAACGGAGAGGTACTGCAAACCATGATGCGTTGTCTCCTAGAAGACGCCAACCTTGATATGATATACTGGGGTGAAGCTATCAAATATGCAAATTACATTGTCAACCGTACTTGGAGCAGTGTAATAAATCAGACTCCTTTCTTCATGTTGTATGGGTACAAGCCCGATCTTAAAAACATCCATATTTTTGGTTCATATGCTATGGTGAACATTCCCTTAGCTCAAAGAAGAAAAGGAAGTCCAGCAGCAAAGAGACTGAGATTTATGGGTATTGATGATAACTCAAAATGGAGCAGATTTATTGACTCTAAACATGTAATTGTGATTTCCCAATCTGCTAATTTTGAAGAAGATATTGACTGGTCCAGGATTCATTCCAATGATCCTGGAGTTTATTTTCCTAGAGATGATACTGCTGATGCCACGCAGATTGATGATCAAGATTCCACTGGTTCTTCTCAACCCGATGTTCCGTCTTCGCAAGCCGCGGATGCTGACGCTAGCGACGAAAGTGAGGACGAGGACGAAGCAGAAGAAGACTGGACAGTTGTTCCGAGACGTTCCAAGAGGGCCACAAAAGGAATCCCTCCACAACGATATTCTTGGCAACTGACAAAAGCACCCTTACCTTTGATTTGCAATGTTACACTTCCACCTGATAATTTCACACAAATCAAGCAGCTCCCTGATTCAGAGCAAGACAAATGGTATGAAGCAATGCAGGTTGAAATGGACAGTCTAAAGAAACTCAAAGTGTTTACACCTGCAAAACCTCCAGCAAACCAAAAGGTCATTGGCACTCGATGGGTCTACAGAATCAAAAAGAAACCAAATGGTGAGTCATTGTACAAGGCCAGACTTGTAGCTCAGGGTTTCGCTCAACGTTATCCTGAGGACTACACAAATACTTACTCAACGACAGTCAGAACTGAGAGTGTAAAAATTGCTTTAGCAACTGCAACTATCCTTGGTTTAGAAGTTTTCCAGTTTGATGTTGACACGGCTTATCTACATGCAGACCTAGATGAAGAGATCTACGTGAGAAGTCCTCCAGGATTCCGACAGCAAGAAGGGGATACCTGGTTCCTAAACAAAAGTCTTTATGGTCTGAAACAATCTGGTTTAATGTGGTATTTATGTCTTACTGACAAACTAAATTCAATGGGCTTTATTAAGTCCGAAACTGATGAGTGCGTGTTCACAAGAAGATCTAACAATGCATATGAGATAGTTCTTGTTTATGTTGATGATATTGTTTATATTGGTCCAAATAAGCAAATGAGTGAAATTTTTGCCAAAGCTTTGCAGAGATACTTCACATTGAAATCATTAGGTCACATTAGCACTTATTTAGGTGTTCAGATTGAAAAAACACAGAAGGGGTTTAGTCTTTCACAAGAAGATAAAATTGAACAAATTTTGCATCATTGCAACATGAAAGATGCTAACACAACAAAGACACCCATGCAAACAGATTTTCACAACTTGACACAAGAAGCAAGTCCTGAGTTCGAGGATCAAACACTTTATCGTTCAGTTATTGGGTCACTATTGTGTATTAGTAGTTGGACCAGACCCGACATTGCACTTAGTGTTAATCTTTTATCTCGACACGTAGGTAAGGCAAAACAGTTTCATTGGACATGCATTAAGAAATTATTGAGATACCTAAAATACACTAAACATTTGAAGTTATTGTTAGAACCAACACATACTGATTATGCAGAATTATGTTGTTATGCAGATTCTGATTGGGCAAGTGATAAGAAATCACGTAAAAGTACTTCAGGTTATATGATGTTCTTAAATGGATGTCCTGTTTATTGGCAAGTACGTAAACAGAATTTTGTTTCTTGTTCATCTACTGAAGCTGAATATGCTTGTGTTTCAGATGCATGTAATTCTCTAACTTGGTTTGATGCTTTAGTCACAGATATCTGGACACACCCGATCCGACCGATCACCGTGATGGAAGACAATGAATCGGTGGTTTATATTTCTGAATCTCATTTCACAGGTTCTAGGTCCAGACACATTGACATCCGTTACCAAAACATAAAACATTTAGTGAAAAAAGGTTTTGTCAAAATGCAATATGTATCTACACATGATCAAATTGCTGATATGCTCAACAAACCACTCCCAGCAGCTCAACACGAGTATCTGCGTAAGAAGATGTGCCTTATTTGATGATGTACTGATGTTTCGCTCAACTGGCAAAGAAGGGGAATGTCACTGCGTTCTTTCATTTACCAGCTGAGCTAATTATTTCTGGACTATCAGACTTTCCGTACCTTGCCAAGAATTGTTATCAAAAGCTACTACGCATGTCCATCCACCCACATTCCTTTCACACACTTTTCCTTTGTTCTCCTGCCAGAGAGGTCCGGCTGGACCGGCAGGAGATCTCGCTTGCCAAAATGTAACAATTTATCTTTCTTAGTTAGTGAGGTGTTTTATTTTCTTTATAACAAATAAATGAGTTTTATTAGAGAACTTTTCTTCGCGTTTCTTTTCAGAATATTGCAACTTGGAGAGACCACGATCCATCCTCTAATTAAATCAGGGTGATTAGTCCCAGAGCCAAACATGGGATTAATCAATGCCCCGACAGGAGGAATTAAGGAAATACATCAACGCCAATTTAGCGCAGGGTTTTATCCAACCTGCAAAATCCAAAGTGGCAGCCCCAGTACTATTTAAAGGAAAAAAAGATGGAGGGATGAGGCTTTGAGTGGATTTTCGTGATATAATGCCATGTACGTGGAGAACACCTACCCCCCTCCCCCTCATGAAAGACATGCTAAGTCACTTAGCCAAGGGCAAGGTGTTCACCAAAGTAGACTTGAGAGAAGCCTATTACCACATACAGATCAAAGAAGGAGATGAATGGAAGACTGCCTTTAACTGTCCGCTTGGCAGCTTCCAATTCAAAGCCATGCCATTTGGTCTGCAAGGGCCCCCCGCAGTTTTCATGCAGCTGATAAATGAGGTGCTACGCAAGCACCTATACAAAGGAGTCCTAGCTTACCTAGATGACATTCTTATATTCAGCAAAACTCTTGAGGAGCATGTAAAGCTGGTGCGGCAAGTGCTAAAAAAAAACTCCTGGCTGCAAAGCTCCACGCAAAGCTGTCAAAATGCTAATTCCATAAAACCTCCCTAGATTATCTAAGCTACTGAATATCGAGCGGAGGGGTGGAGATGGACCCAGGGAAAGTGAAAGCGGTGCTAGACTGGCAACCCCCACGCACCCGCAAACAGCTTCAAAGCTTCCTGGGTTTTGCAAATTTTTACAGGCAATTCATCCCAGCATTCCCAGAAGTCGCCTTGCCCTTAACAGAACTATTAAAAACAGGGCCTTCTCCCACCAAACCACAACCGAGACAACCGCTCACCTGGTCAATGGACTGCCAAAAAGCCTTTGAGAAATTAAAACGGCTCTTTGCCGAGGAGCTGATCCTCCAACACCTGGACCCAGACAGACAGCTCATCATCCAAGCAGATGCTAGCGACGTAGCGGTGGCGGCCGTGCTCCTACAGAAAGACCCACAAGGACAGCTCCTGCCCTGCACCTATGTGTCCAAAAAGCTCACCGTCACCGAGAGGAGGTGGGCAATATGGGAGAAGGAAGCCTATGCAGTCTGCTGCGCCCTCCTCTCCTGGAGACATTTTCTTGAAGGGGGCAAAGTCCTTGACTGATTCCAGCTGGGACACTTTCTGCTGCCTACTAAGGGCTGGCACCGCAAACTGGTTGGACAGAATAATGGAATTAACCACCTCCTCTCTGGCACTATTATATTGCGGCATGCAGGAAAGCATATCCACCAGGAAATTTTTCCCTCCTGGTATATACCAGAGGGTGAAGTTGAAGTGTTTGAAATACTGAGCCCATTGGACTTGCTTGGGGGATAGTTTTTTGGGGGGTTTCAATGCTTCCAGGTTTTTGTGATAGGTCCACACTTCGAACAGAACCTTGCTGCCCTCAAAAGACGGCCTTCAGGTTAGGAGAGACCAGCGGACAGTGTAAGCCTCCTCCTCCCATATAGCCCAGTGCCTTTCCTTGCTTTTTTTTATTTATAAAAAGGTTTTTTTATTTTTTTAAAACAAACAAACACATAATACATCAATCCTTCCATGTGTCTTCTCGGTGTTTCTTCCGTGACTTCTTCTTTTTATTCCTCCTCCTATCTTCGTTTCTTCCTTGATAATTTCCATTTCTCTGTTACAATATTTTCCCCAAATTACAATACATTTAATATAACATTCTCCTTATTTAATTATCACAATCTTTATATCTCTTTTCTAACCAATCATAAAATTTCCCCCATATTTTATAATAATCCGTATCCTCTCTCTCTTTAATCATCAAAGTTAATCTGTTCATTTCTGCACAATCTAAGATTTTTTTAATTACTTCCCCTCCCAAAGGGATTTTCTCTGCTTTCCATCTTTGCGCAAATGCTATCCTCGCTGCAGTTATTATATGTATAATCAAGTATATATTTTCTTTACTAATTTTCTCTGGTAGTATACCTAATAGGAACAGCTCAGGTTTTAAATCAATGTGTTGTTTGGATCATTTCTTCTAACCATGCCTTAATTCTGCTCCAATAGTCTCTAGCTTCTGAGCATGTCCACCACATATGATAATAAGATCCTGGTATTTGATGGCATTTCCAACATTTAGCTGATTTGTCTTTAAACATTTTTGCTAATTTTTCCGGAGGCATTTGCCATCTATAAAACATTTTATATTGATTCTCTTTATATGCAGTGGACATTGTTAGTTTATAGTTCCTTTCCCATAACTGTCGAGCTCAATTGAATATCCACAATTTTTTGCCCAAGCAATTATTGTTTCCTTTACTTGTTCTTCCTCTAATTCCATACTAAGCAGAAAACTATAGATTTTTAAAATTATTTTATCCTCTGTTCCCATCTTTTGTTTGCATCTTTTTCATATCTTGCTTGTATTTGCATATGCATATACCAGTCCATCACAATCCCTTGTTCTTCCATTTCTTGTTTCCCTTTCAATTCCCCCTTGTCTATAAGTAAATCTTTATATCTAAAAATATTTCTAAAATTAACCATATTTGGATGTATCAATGCTTCCATTGTTGATAACCATATTGGAATTTTCACATAGTACCGTATTTTTCGGAGTATAAGACGCACCGGAGTACAAGACGCACCTACCTTTTTTGGT
Organism: Arizona elegans; assembly: GCA_022577455.1. Lineage (NCBI taxonomy): Eukaryota > Metazoa > Chordata > Lepidosauria > Squamata > Colubridae > Arizona > Arizona elegans. The sequence goes on along the minus strand of JAKOOJ010000010.1, from coordinate 5,331,171 downwards.
TGTTTTTTTTTAAAAAAAAGTTGTTTTTTTTTATTTTTTTAGACAAACACACATACAAACATACAATGTATTTTCTTTGAACAGAGTGTTTGGCTGGTTCACAAATTTAAACAGTGTTTAGCCATTTCAATTAAATTTACAATTTCTATATTTCCTTTTTGCCATATTTATTCCTCATCTATTGTTTTTTTAAAAAGCCAATATTACCCTTCATTCTCATCTCTAATCTTAATCAAATTCAATTTTTCCCTTCTATTCTATATTATACCCCTTCCCATTGTCATCTATTTGTATATCCATCCTCGCATCGGTTAATTATTTAATATTACAATTGTTTAATACAATTTCAACATTTTTATATAAATCAATTAGATATAACTATGTTTTTTGTATATTAATCAATATGAACATGAATATTCCAATTATTTCCATGCAATCCAATTTCTTACAAATCAATTAATTATATTTACCAATAATAATAAACCAAATAATTTTCCCCATATATTCCTCCAAACCACAACTTAACCATTTCTGCTTTCAACACAATATACAATTAATAGTATCTCAATTATTACAATTCCCTAGTTAAATAGAGCTTTTTTTCTTTTGTGTTTTAAAATCTTGAACTCTCCTCTTTTGCCCTAAATTTCCCATTGTTTGCACCTACCTTTTTTGCTGAGAAAAAAGAAAAAGAAATCTCTCTCTGCCTCATTTTGTCACGTTGCAGCAAAGAGCCTGCTTTACTTTCAGTTTCATTTTTTCAGCATAGCTAGGGAAAAAAAAATCTGTTCCAGCACTTTTTGCAGCAAGCAGGAGAGCCCTGCGCAAAACAGCTGAGAGCAAATCAGCTGAGAGTCGGGAGGCCGATCTAATCAACTTGTGCTAATTAACCTATGCTGAAGCTGGAAGGGGCTGTTTTTTCTTGCTGTTTGCTTGCAAGAAGGTAACTGCTGTGAGGCACAGGCCAAAGGGTGGGGGCCAGTGGGTGGGCAGGGCTACATTCGGTGTATAAGATGCACCTAAATTTTCACCCCCTTTTGGGGGGTAAAAAGGTGCGTCTTATACTCCGAAAAATACGGTATTTATCTCTAACCTTCTCCCACACTAATAACAATGCATTTCTTACACAATGTCTATGAAAACACGTATGTATCTTACTTCTACCATACCATAAAAATGCATGCCATCCCAATTGCAAATCATGTCCTTCCAAAGTTAGTAGTCTTATATTTCTCAATTCAATCCATTCTTTCATCCACGTCAATGCTGCTGCCTGGTAATATAATTCCCAATTCGGCAGTCCAAATCCTCCCCTTATTCTTGCATCTTGTAGCATCTTTATATTAATTCTTGCCTTTTTTCCCTGCCATATAAACTTCCTCATTATCTTATTAAGCTGTTGAAAATAAGTCTTTTCAATTTTTATAGGAATTGTCTGGAATAAAAACAATAACCTCGGTAATATATTCATCTTGATTATTGCTATTTTTCCCATAAGTAATAGTTGCAAAGTTTTCCATTTTTCCAAGTCTTTCTCAATTTGTCTTTTTAAATTATAATAATTATCCTCTTTTATTGTTACACATCTTGAAGTTAGTTGTATTCCTAAGTATCTCACTTTTTTCACAATTTGTATATCCAATTTCTCCCTTAATTCTCTTTTTTGTTTTTCTGTAATATTTTTTACCAATATTTTTGTTTTTACTTTATTTATTTTTAAACCTGCTACCTCTCCATATTCCTCTATTTGTTCTAATAATTTGGGTCCTGTTTTTTGGGGTTCTTCCAAAATAAATACTAAATCATCCACAAAGGCTTGTAGTTTATATTCCTCTTTTTTAATTTTCATCCCTTTTATTTCTTCATTCCATCTTATATTTCTATTTAGCACTTCTAGAATCAATACAAATAACAATGGGGATAATGGACATCCTTGCCTTGTTCCTTTTGTTATTTTAACTTTTTCCGTCATCTCTCCATTCATCATTATCTTAGCTGATTGTTTATCATATATTGTTTTTATAGTATTCATAAATCTCTCCCCAAAGTCCATTATCTGTAGTTGCTTTATCATAAACTGCCAATTCACATTATGGAAAGCTTTCTGTGCATCTAGAAATATCATCGCCATTTGTTTTTCTGGATGTGTCTCATAATACTCCAACGTATTCAAAATTATCCTCATATTGTCTCTAATTTGCCTTTTAGGTAGAAACCTGTTTTGATCCATATGAATGAATTCATTTAATAGTCTCTTTAGTCTATTTGCCATTATTGGAGCAAAAATTTTATAATCCGCATTTAGCAATGAAATCGGTCTATAGTTTTTTATTAATTGCAAGTCTGAATCTTCCTTGGGTATAAGTGTTACATAGGCCTCTATCCACGAATTTGGCATTTTTGCTTTTAATAAAAGTTCATTAAATAGTTCCAGCATTACATTGCTTAACACCTCTTGAAATGTCTTATATAGTTCTGCTGGTAGTCCATCCGGACCTGGTGTTTTCCCACTTTTTTTGTTTTTTAATCGCTTCTGTTAGCTTCATCATTGTTATTCTCTCTTCTAACATCCTTTTGTGTTGTTCGGGTATTTTAGGTAAATCTGATTTTTCTAAAAAAATTATTATTTTCTCTTCAGATATCTTCTCTTGATAAAGAGTCCAAACCTTTTCAGGTTTGGACTGATCACAAAAACCTTGAAGCCCTGAAAACCCCCAGAAAACTATGTCCCAAACAAATCCGTTGGGCACAATACTTTAGGCGGTTTAACTTCAAGTTGAAATACATTCCGGGAGGAAGAATCTGTTAGCTGACGCCTTATCGAGAAAACCGCAATTTGATAGCCATAGGGAAGAAGTCGTCCACACCATCATCCCCCCCTCACAACAAACTGCACAAGTCACCACCAGACAGCAAGCCGACCCCAGACGGGACAAACTGACAACAGCACTCAAAGCAGTGCTCCCAGCAGACCCATTGGTCACAGATAATAAAGATGTCTTGATCATGAGGGATGGGCTGGCTTGGAAGGGGTCCAAACTGTATGTCCCTGCCAGCTTGAGGCTGGAAGTACTGCAGCGCAGCCACGACTCATGACTGGCCAGCCATTTTGGGTTTTGGAAAACTCTGCACCTGGCCAGTAGACAGTTTTGGTGGCCAAAGATGAAAGCTGATGTGGAAGATTACGTAAAAATACAGTGATTTGGATGGTGCTCAACTTATTTTCCAAGCAAGCCCACTTCACTGCTTGCTCAGGATTGCCCTCAGCAAAGAAGCTGGCAAAGATGTTTATTAAACAGATTTACCAGCTGCACGGAGTACCCCGCAGGGTAATCTCAGGTCGAGGGGTCCAATTCACCGCTAAGTTTTGGAGGAAGCTCCTGAGATTGGTCGTCTCCACACAAGGACTTAGCTCAGCTTTTCATCCGAGTACGAACAGAGCCATGGAACGAGCTAATGCAATGGTGGAACAATATATAAGATGTTATGTGGATTACCAACAAGAGAACTGGGCAGACCTGTTGCTGTTCGCAGAAGTGGCTTACAACAACACCGTGCATAGCAGCACCGGATTGACCCCCTTCCAGGTCACCAGCGGCATGGACTTTGTCCCCATGCCCAAGTCACTGAGGGATATAAAAAGCAAGCTGACAAACACCGATCTCTTCAACCCCCCTTCCGTGTGGGAGATCGGGTTTATCTATCAACCAAATACATAAAACTGAAGTTGCCCAGTAAAAAACTGGGACCTACGTTTTTAGGCCCTTTCCCAATAGTGAAAGTAATTAACCCAGTAACAGTTCAGCTTAACCTCCCACACATTCTAGGGAAAGTGCATCCTGTTTTTCATTGCAGTCTGCTAAAACCAGCGGTTGGGTCAAGATTGAGACCGCAGACCCAACCGGCACCCAAACCTGTAGTGGTGCAAGGGGAAACCCATTATGAAGTAAAAAGAATTTTAGACTCTAGATTGTATAGAGGTCAATTGCAATATTTAGTTCATTGGAAAGGGTGCCTTTTGTCTGAAGCTACTTGGGTTAAAAGCTGGGATGTCAAAGCAGATAGATTAGTGAAGCAATTCCATGATAAGTACCCTGATAAGCCAAAGGGTCCTCCTGGGGGGGGGGGGGAGAGGTGGTTAGGGAATATTGCGTTAACCCCCTATGTTCCTCTAATTGCAAGACACGATCATCGGTTGAGGGGGGGGCAGCCTGTCAGCCCTGGAAGCCATCTTTTACTTTGGAACTTCAGGGCTGCCACATTTAGTGCTGTGGGAAACTGGGGGGGGGGGGATTGTATGGAGTTGGGGAGATATCTAGCCATAATAACATTCTTTTCTCTGAGAGTCAAGGACATCCTGCCCTGCACCTGGAGTGGTGTGACTGGGAGGCATCTCCAGTTGGGACGGTACATTGATTGGACCATGTGATGGACATGTGGGTGCTGGGGCAGGGACTTGGACTTTCTTTTGGGTGGGGAAAACCTGGAAGCTTTCAGATTCGGGTTTTCCCAGATGTACCAATATGACATCTCTAATAAAATGGAACTTTGAGGAACTTCTTGCCTTGGAGTCTTCTTTCGTTGGGGCTGTTACTTTGAACCCTGACATGAACTTTATTGTGGACCTGCCAGAAAGTGCTGGAAATACCATAATTTGGACAATTACTGATTTGTTCTCTAAACAGGCACATCTAAATATCTAAAATGTCCCAGGATTCCTTCAGCCCGGTCCTTGGCTAAATTGTTCATGCACCATATCTATCAATTGCACGGGGCCCCGAAACGCATCATATCAGACCAAGGGGTGCAGATCACGTCAAAATTTTGGCATGAATTCCTGAAGCTAATAGGCTCCTCCCAAGGGCTTAGCTCCGCCCACCATCCTTGTACTAATGGAGCTTGTGAATGCGTGAATTCTGTCCTGGAGCAATACCTGCAATGTTATGTAAATTACCAACAGACTAATTGGGCTGAGCTTCTGCCTTTTGAAGAAGTGGCATATAATAACTCTGTACATAGTAGTACTGGATTTACCCCATTTTGGGTGGCTACTGGGGTAGAGTTTGTGCCAATGCCAAAAATCCCTAAGGAGAAACCGTCCTCAGCATCCTTGGCTGAGTGGATGGAGACATTAAGGGATACATGGGTGACCATGCACAAAGCGTTAGAGAAGGCTAGGGAGACTCAAAAGAAACAGGCAGACCGGAAGTGAGCACCCCAGAAAGAATTTAGAGTGGTTGATAAAGTGCATCTTCCTCGCAGCTTGACAACAGAAACGGAAGGAAGGGGCTGGAAGCCTTGGGGGGAGTTGGGAGGGGCTGAGGAATCAAGTGAGCCAGCTAGGTCCTATGAAAGTTCCTTCACTTCAAGGTCATGTTATGGGAACTCTTCGAACGGCACAGACTGTTTTCCAAAACACAAAGAAAGTGCTGGATTTGGCAAAGAATGGACAGTGGGAGGTCTGAAGGGGAAAAGGGGAACTTTATCTATGCAGCTGTCTGTGGAAACCTTTAGAATTGGCTTTACTTCATCTGTACCTATATGGATCTATCAGTAAAATTATACTCTTGGTAAAATTATGTCCCAGGAGTTTCTTTTCCTGCATATGCTAATGGGACAGTTGACAAGAGGTTTCTATGGGCAATCTATGGACTGTCTGGTGGGGGGGGGGGTGAGAGCGAGGTGAATGTGATTAGCCCCAGAAGGGATGGTGGTGGAGTGATTTCCCTGCTGGGTGGGTGAGAGCAGCCAGGTAGAGAGTGCTGTGCTTGGATGGAGATGTGGGGGAAGGGGGCTTGAGGGCACTGAGAGCTAGTGCTATAGTGCCTGTCAGGTTCCTTCTCTACCCCGATACATGTTGTTGGAGGGGTGGTCCCTCTGAGAGTGAAAGGGGAAGCAAGGATGGGAGTGGGGGAATGGAGAGACTGATGAGGCAAATAGGGCAGAGCATCGTATCTCAGTGGTATCAGGTATGGGGAGATATAATCGCAGGAGACAGTGGGAGGGCCGTTTGTGTGCAATGCAACCCCAATGCGTTATACTGGTTTTGTGTTCTGGCCCCTTGAACTCAACCCATTTGCCTAGTCTGCAGACTAACAGTTGCCCAGGTTTTAGGCTGCTGCTTTTAAATGCCAGATCAACATGTAATAACACACACACCCAATTGCCAATTTGATCAACGTGGAAAAGGCTGATCTGGCATGCATCACCAAGACTTGGATGGAGCTAAAGGTTGGGGTCCCTCTCTCAGAAATGTGCCTGGTTGGGTGTAGAGACCACACACACAAAGGTTGAGGATGTATGTGGTATCTTTATTGTCTTACATAGTGATATTATATAATTTGTTACTTTCAAGTTACAGCATAGTTGGCAGAATTTCATTGGCTCACAGAATCTTCCAGGTAACTAGAGTCTTTTTGGTTAACCATTACTGCTTTGCTTAAGCATTTATAATGTTAGGCTTTAATTAAAGTCTAATACACATATATCCCATTTCCTCTCCTGCTGTTCCTCTTATTTACAGAATTAGGGTCTTATCTTCTAATGTCGTTTCCTGGTGCTTACGTGCAAGTAACCTTCCTTATCTGAGGTTTGCCATCCAAGATAGGAAAATCCCGGCACATATGCAGATTGCAGATTCCTACATGTCCCCTCTTTTTGTTTAATTTTGAGGGAACAAAGATTTTTGAATATATCGCATTTGATGAGGAGGCAGAGAAAGAGGAGCAGGGAATACACTGAATGAAACAACAGCAAGCAACTAACATGACAATATTAATCACAACATAAAAATACAACTGCTTAAACCAGGTCAACTAGTCAAAAGAAAAGGAAATAGCATGAACATTATTCTGAAAATATGATTGGAGTTTAGCAAGTTCATCTTCAATGGTTCTGTTCAAAGAGTGAAAATGAACAGCACATCCATGACAGCCAACAAGTTACAAAAATCTCCTTGTCGTGCTAACAAATAGTCAATAGCAAAACGTTGTTGGAGCACATCCTGATTCAGGTCCTCAATTTCATGTTGGAGATCACGAACAATAGCAGCAGTGGCATTAATTGATTTCTCCAGGCGACATGTTAAACCCAAGATAGAATGTCTATTTTCTTGAGCTATTATTCCAGGGTAAGCCCCTAAGGTGATCACCCCAGTAATAGCTCCAGCCACAGCACGGCCAAAGGTATTGAGAGAGGACAGTTGTGTATCAATGATAACTTCATCATTACATGTAGGACCTAATGAAGCACAGCATTGTCGTGAAGAAGAGAGAGCACCAATCTGCACAGGTAGGGAAAAGTAGCCAATAGCAGCACACTGATAGTTCTGAGGGTGTACATTGGTTGCATATTTGTCAAAAAAGAACCACATAGAAGCGTTAAAAATAGGAAAATTATCAGGATACATTTCAGGCACAATATTAGGCCCATACAAAGAAGAATTAAAGGTTCCCCAGAGCCAATAATAGTCAGTACAATAACTATAATTCCCTACTTTCGATAAAATGTGTTGAGCCTTAGCATAATCATTCCAATTGTTAAGCCAAGTATGGCGAGCATAACAGCAAAAACATAAGCCTCTAGTATATTGATTAGTACGAAGATACAAAAAAGAATTGTGACAGAATTAGCTGTAATAATAGCAAAAAGAGCAGCAAGTAGATTTTCAGGTGTCTGAGGTAGGTCAGCTTGACTCAATTATTGTTGAGCTTGGTATGTTGTGGCCTTCACTTGCTCCCATGTGATTGGTGAAGGTTGTTACTCAGGATTAGGAGCAAGATGATACTTTACTAGCGGTTTTGTCAGTGGTTCTATTGCATGAAAATGAACATTAACAGGAACATCTGAAAAAGAATCTACAAGAGTTAAATAATTCCAAGTAAATTGGCAGAGGTACCCCTAGGGTTGACCCCACTGGGGAATGGAATGGCTGACTGTTGACAGGAGGGAAATGCTCATATAATATCCCAAGCCTGCGCCAAAGGAATATGAAACTGTTTTGCCAAAGATTTTGCATTTTGATTGTTGCGATCATCCTGGCGGGCTCCCCATGAGAGGTCCAGATTAGAGAAGACACAGGACAAGTGTTTCTCGGGATGAGAGAGCTTCGAGCTGACTCCAGACCTCTCTTTTATTAAACAAGGGTAGAGGGCGTATCAGAAGGCATGATTACAGCTATACATTCTCATATTACATCCGTGATACAAAGGATTTTCTCCATATCTGGACATAACTTTCACATCCTACCATATTACAGTAAATCACATGAATTCTAGGAAAGCGATACCTAAGGCAGAAACAAAACTTAACTCTTGCTATGTTATCATATTTGGCTTCGTTCCCAGCATCCCATCACCTGCCAACCGAGAGGCCCCGTTATCAGAGATGTACCTCAGTTGTCAGGAATGTTAGTTCAAAGGGATTGCTACACAGTTTCTGTTCTACAATATTATGAACAAAGAGAGAATGAATAGGGCCCTTCAGTGATCATCCAGCTGAACCCGCCTTTTTCCTACTTTACTCTTCTTCCATAGCCAAGCTCCACATATGTGTTCCAACCAGCTAGACTGGTCTACACATACACTATGGCCACCTGATTCCCACATTTGATGAAAATATGAATGACTAGTCACTGGATCAGAAAATAAAGAAGCAATTTCCTTAAGAGATTCATCTGCAATACGGTTACCTTCAGTAAGGGCATTGTTAAAAGGAGTATGACTGCGAATATGCTCCACATATAAAGGATATTGTCGATTCTCCAAATGATGCTTAAGAGACAAAAACAAAGCTAGCAAATTTATATCTAATGACAATGCACAATAAGAAAATGGCAAAGATTGCATAGCTAAATAAACATATTGTGTATCAACTACAAGATTAATTCATTGCGTAGGGAAAAGTTGTAAAGCTAATATAACAGCTGCAAGTTCAGCCCGCTGGGCGGAAGTTTAAATTGATGTGAATTTTGAATTCCATTGGGAGTCAGCATGCCAGACCACCACCCCTCTTTTTGGTGAACCATCTGTAAAAATTGTCAGAACATCAATAAAAGGTGTACGGACAAAAATATTAGAAAAAGATGGGTTTAGAGTAGTAGTAACCACAATTCTAGGATCTTTTGGTAATGAATATAAAACTTCTCCAAGATAATTGGAGAAGGCAATCTGATAACTTTTAGATATCATCATAAGATGATCATGATTAATCTTTGTACATGTGAACGCAATGCCTATCAAATCCTGTCCAATCAGTTGCAAAGCATGCTTTTGGCCTTTTATAATCAATTCTTCTAAGGCAGATGGGTAAGGATAAATGTTTCTAGGTGGAGTAGCAGATAAATTTAACCACTCATGAATAGCTATTTTTAATGTGCTCTTAATGGTATATAAACACCCAGTAGGCAATGGAGAAGTAGGAAGAATAGTTACTTCTACTGACTCAATTTGGTCAACATATTGTTGCTTAACTTTGTCCAAGATGAGCTGTAAGCACCTTTTTTGATCATTCAGCAAATGAACTGTATCACCAGGGGATTGCGCTCCTTTTAAAGGTTGGAATAGAGGTAACATATCATCAGTTGTTATGCAGAAGAAAGGCCTAGCCCAGTTAATAATGCCTAGCAACTTTTGCCATTGAACTAAAGTATAAGACTTCTGTACTTTTAAGTCAGGCAATACTGGAATGGAAGAAGCTTTCAGTAACCTATGACCCAAGTATAAGTAAGGTTCAGTTTTCTGAATTTTATCATCTGCAATAAACAACCCCTTCTGTGCTACAATAGTTTTTAATTCCTGCAGAAGGGCTATAGAATCAAACTGAGGAGCAGCTATTAAGATATCATCCATGTAATGATAAACCAAATAAGATGGAAATTTCTCACGAAATGGCTGCAGTGCATTGTCCATAAAATACTGGACAAAGTAGGAGAATTAAGCATGCCCTGTGGTAAAACACACCAATGATATCGTTTAGTTGGCATGCTATTATTAAAAACACCACATGGGAGCAGCAGAGAACCATTTAAGGAGAAGAGCCATCATCCAAAATCAATTTTGTATTTAAAAAAGAAAGGAGGTCCCAACCCCAAATATTAGTATGAATAACAAAGGGCGAAAGGAAGTAATAGAGAGGATTAAGCAATAGAGGATCGATCAGGAAGAATTTGAGGAAGGTTCACCCAAGCCTGAATTAAAAGAGTTCCAATGTAATCAGAATCAATAACACCAGGGACACAAAGCACCCCTTTTTATGAGAAGGTAGCTGGAGGAAGCACATTTTGGGCAGGAATTGAAGCAATATTCTTCTATAATGTCTTTCATCTGGATTATTGATTCCATCAGCTGTGTTAGGGTAACAACCAGATCATCTGCAAATGCCCTAGTCCTATAATCTTCATGCCTTATAACTATGCCATTTAGAGAATCTGAGTCCCGTATTGTATTCAACAAGACTTCTAATGTTAAAATAAATAACAATGGGGATAACGGACAACCTTGTCTTGTTCCTTTTTCAATACTAAAATTTGTAGTCAAACTTCCATTAATAATTATTTGTGCCATTTGTTCTTGGTAAATTGCTGAAACCGCCTGTATAAACTGATCCCCAAAGTCCATTTTTCTTAAAGACTTGAGTAGAAAGTTCCAATCCACTCTATCAAAGGCCTTCTCCGCATCCAAAAACACCAGCACTGCAGGGATCTGTTTATTCTTCTCAAGATATTCCAATAAATCTATAATTTGCCTTACATTATCCTTCATATATCTGCCTTCTATAAATCCCGCTTGATCATAATGAATCACCTCTTGAATAACTGGCATTAACCTGTTGGCTAATACTTTTGCAAATATTTTATAATCATTATTCAGAAGAGATATTGGTCTAAAATTCTCAGGTTTTTTAGGACCTGTTTGCTCTTTCGGTATCAATGAAATATAAGCTGCTTTCCATGAATGGGGTATTTTGCCCCCTTGTTGTATACTGCAAAATAGATCTTTAAGATGTTCAATCATTTCTGCTTGTAAAGTTTTATAATACACCGCAGTTAAACCATCCGTCCCTGGTGCTTTAGCTGTTTTCAATTGTTTAATTGTGGCAATAATCTCCTCAGTTGTTATAGGATGATTCATTCTCTCCTTTTGTTCACTAGAAATTTTTGTAACTCTTCTTTTTTCTAAATATTTCTCTATAAGTCCATTCTGTATATCATCTTTGGCATATAATTTGGTATAATAATCTAAAAAAGCTTCTTTAATTAATTTTTGTTGAGAAATTTCCTTCCCTCCACTCTCAATACTATCAATGACCCGTGTACTCTGCCGCTTCCTTAGTGTATAAGCCAACCATCTGCCCGGTTTATTAGCGTTACAAAATGTATTATGTTTCGCAAATTGTAAATTTGTTGCTGTTTGTTCCGCCATAAGCATATGAAATTGATCTTTCAGGAGTTTTATAGCTCCTCGTATTCTTTCATCTGTTGGATTTTTTATAAGTAACTGTTCTTTGTTCTTTATTTCTGCTTCCATTTCAGATCTTTTCTTTTGTCGGTTTAATTTATGTTTAGAGTTCATATAAATGAGTACCCCTCTCATATATGCCTTACTCACATCCCACACAATTTCAATAGGGGTACCCTTGTTCAAGTTCATTTCAAAGAATTCTTTCATCTGCTTTTTAAGTTCAGTTACATTCTTTTCATATCTAAACAAATTTTCATTTACTCTCCATGATCTTCTCTCACTCTTTCCCATCTCAATTTCTATCCATACCGGGCTATGGTCAGTTAAAGTCCTTGGAAATATCTTTGTTCTTTTTCTTTTTACAAGTAAATCAGATGATAGTAAAATAAAATCAATCCTAGATTGATCTATCTGAGAAAAAAGTAAAATCCAAATCTTTTGGGTTATGTATTCTCCAAATATCTTTTAATTCCAAATCTTCTTTCATATCAAAAAAAGTCTGTGGTAATCTAATCCTTGACTTTGCCAAACTCTTTTTGTCTATTTTAGGATCAATTACTCCATTCCAATCTCCCATGATTAAAATAGATCTATAATCCCATTGCAATATTTTAGAATGCAAAATTTTATAAAAAATTTCTTGTTGTTGATGAGGAGCATAAATTCAAATCACCAGAATTGGGCCATTTGCTGTATAGAGTTCAATTGCTATAAACCTGCCACAATCATCTGCTTCTATAATTTTAGCTGACAGTCTCTTATTTATATAAATCACTACGCCATTCTTTTTTTCCAAATTCGAGGCTATAAATTGTGTTCCTAATCTTGAATTTATCAAGTATTTTTGATCTTGTATTCGGATATGAGTTTCTTGTAGACAAATAATATCATTGTTAAATTGTCTCAAATAATTAAATAGTTTCTTCCTTTTCTGTGGTGAGTTTAATCCATTCACGTTCCAAGATAAAAACTTAATTGTCATTTAAACTTTCTTGAAGCGATAAGAACATATGCTGAAGGCTTTCCAAGTCGGTAGTCTTCGGCTTTGCTCCTCCCATGGCTTCACATTTTTGTGTATTGCCCTTGACTCCTTTCTTGTATTGCTGTGGCTTGGTCCTTTCCTGTTGCTGTTTTTCTTTGATTTGCTTAGAAACTGCTCGAGTTATACGCTGATCTTTGTCTTCACACATCCGGGCTAGGTCCAAAGCCACTTCTCTTGTATTTTTAGGTGGTCCAGTTACAATTTCCAAAGGAAGCTCTATCAGGGGCGCATCCAAAAATCCTCCTGTAGCTCCATGCATTTCCATTGCCTCCAATTCCAACTGCTTAGACTGCTCTTCAATCTCTTGCTCAAGTTGCTTCTCCTTATCGCTCTCCTTTGTCTCCAACACGGAGGATGTACGTGGGGATGTTGAACTTGTTTTGAAAAAGTTAGAATTGTCAGGGCATTGATTAATCCCATGTTTGGCTCTGGGAAAAATCACCCTGGTTTAAAGGATGGATCGAGGCTTATTCCTTGTTGCAATATTCTGAAAAGAAACGCGAAGAAAAGTTCTCTAATAAAACTCATTTATTTGTTATAAAGAAAATAAAACACCTCACTAACTAAGAAAAGTAATTGTTACATTTTTGAAATAATTCTTGCCGGCTATTTCTCAGCCGGACCTTGCTGGCAAGAGAACAAAGGAAAGAGTGTGAAGCAAGTGAAAGAATGCGGACATGCGTAGTAAAATACTGATAAGGAACTTGGCAAACTACAGTAAGTCTATTAGTCCAAAAATAATGAGCTCAGCTGGTAAATAAAAGAATGCAGTGACAATTCTTCCACCTTCTCAACAGTATTTAATCGATATCTTTCTCCTTTAAACCTCAAAATTATGCCAGTTGGAGCATCCCACCTGAATGGAATTTGTTGTTTTTTTAATTCATTCACTAAAAATCCAAAATCCTTCCTATCTTTTAACATCTTAGGTGGCAGCTCTTTATAAACTCCAATTTCCTTTCCATCCACTTGCACAGTAGAGACAAAAGACCTTTGCAGAATATCATTTCTTATTTTTCTATCTGTAAAATATATCACCACATCTCTAGGCAGTTGTCTTTGTATGGCCACCCAAGAATTCACTCTGTACACTTTATCCATTTTGCAAAAAATCTCTTCAGGACTAATCTTTAACATCACAGCTAAAGCATCAGCGCAGATTCTTCTCAGGTCTTCCCTAGTATTCTCTTTTAAGCCTCTCAGCCTTATAGCAAACTCCATAGACCTGAATTGCATCATTGTCATCTCATTTTCAAGTCTTTGCATTTTATTGTCAACATTAAAAATTTTATAATCAGCCTCCTTCATTTTGACATCCACTTCTGATCTAAGTTCCTCCACTTTTTTATCAGTTTGGATAACTACATCTGACAATCCAGTCACCACTGTCATTAATTTTTTGGTCACCTTGTCATATTTTTCTTGTACCACCTCTTTAATTTCTTTAATCTCCTGCTTAATTTCCTGTTGTGACTTTTTAAACTTCTCATTCATACATTCATCTTGCCTCATCAAAGCCTGAGCAATAAAATCCTTTAAGTTTTCAAGATCAATCTCTTTTTTCTGGCTCTGCTGGCTGGGAGGCTGTTGTTGAGGCTTGTGTGGGGGGGATCCCCCCCGCCGCCTTCACATCCTGTTTAGTCTGTTTAGAAGCCATTCTGCCACGTAGTCTAACTTTTTCAAAGAAGGAAGTCTTTTTTCCCTTTCCTCCTCCACCAAGTCCTCTGAAAAATTTCCCCAGGTTTAGTCAGATTAAAGATGAAGTTAAATCAAAATCAGGCTTGCTTTAAAAGAATTTCCCTTTTCCTTCACTTGTTACAGACAATGCTACTTTGTAATGTGTTGAAACAGCTATGCAAATCCACTCTCGCTTTCAGCTTTCGTTAACGCTGAAGCCAGGCACCATTTTCAGGAAACTTTCAATCTTTCATTTTAAAGTTAGTCACAGGGCTAGTCAAATACTTGCTGTTTCGTGGTTCAAGTCCCGATTCCACCCTGTTCGTTTGGAAAATTCACTTTATTTTCGATAAGGTTGATCCCGCCGCCTTGTTCTACAAAGTGTAGAATTGTCCTCGCTGTCCGGAGCCTCGGCGAGCTGGATAGGGAGCCTCGCCTGTTTCCTCCCCAGAAGCAAAGGGGTGCTATCTGGGGGCTTCACAGGGGCTCTACCTGACTCTCGCCGGCTCTATTCTCGATTCCTGCAGGATTCGGAATTTTCCGAGCCGCTTCTCCTTGATCGAAGCAGCTCTTTACAGGCAATGGGGCTGGCGGTCCGAAAAAAGACCGTCTGTCGGCGACGGGAAGCAAACCGGAAGTCTCGGTGGGAGGGCACCTTGATCAAGGTACCTCAGTGTGAAAGTACCTTGGGGAAGGCACCCTGACTCCATCCAGAAGGCTTCCTTTTATTGTCATTTTACAACTATCATGGCAAAACATTAATCAACGTTTACAGATGCTGATTGGCTAAAGAAAGTTCATGAAGTCCACATGGATCCCTCGTGTTACCCTCATGTTATTTCCTGTGACAAACAATGCTACGTGCTGAGTTGCATATCTTGATAAAGGGTCTTTTTGCCAGACATCCTGTCTTACATTTCTGTCTTTACATCTCTGATAAGATTAGGATTTATGGTAACATTGTTTACCCAGTGCGGTTTGCCGGCAACTGAGATAACACCATCTCCACAGTTCTCAAGGCTTATGGGTCTTGGGAACTTCAACCTGCCTTCCCTGGGGGTGGGGTCAGAGGTAGCCTGGGAATTCATAGAAACCATGACTTCCATGGGCCTGTCCCAAGTCATTCAGGGCCTGATAGGAATAGTCATCACACACCTGATTTGGTGTTCTTGTCTGAGTAGTGCCTTTGTGATATGGAATTGGTTGACCTATCCCTAGTCCCCTTGTCATGGTCTGATCACAATCTGGTAGCTATGAGCTTCTCTAGAAGTGCAGCCCTTCACAGGGAAATAGAACCTATCAGATTACTCTGCCCTCAGCAACTGATGGACCCTGAAGGGTTTCAGAGGGAGCTGGAATTTATAACTGAAGATCTGCTGCATAGCCCTGCTATGACCCTAGATGTCAAGAGTGAAACATTGGCAGCTACGTGCCTCTTTGGGCTTTGGACTACTAGATTGGGAGCTTTATTATCAAGCGTCCGTATTAACATGGGTGAGAGAATGGATAACTTTTAGACACAGAAGATTACTGTTTCTGGAAGGTCTGATCTCCAATTAGGATGGCATCCTTTTTTATGGTATGATAAAAATAAGACTCATATTTTCTTTTTCTTTCTTTTTTTTAATAAAAAGTTTTTATTTTCTGATCAAACAAGTATACAATATAAACAATCATTCAAACTATCATCAAGAAAAAGAAAAAAAAATCAATCCTTGGTAAACTCAATCTTCAACCCCCTCCTCACCACCCCCCACCCCCGACTTCCCAGAACAAAAACAGGGCATAGATTTCACCAAACATTCGCTAAAATAAACTAGCTAACTGTAAGATTTAATAACTCCCAAGACCCCTTAACTCCCCTTTTACAATTTTATCAACCTCCCTTTTTATAGACTCAAAGTAGCGTATAATCCGATAACTCTAAGAGTTTTAAAACCATTAACAAATATTAAACATTCAAACCTTAAAAATTCTCTTAATATATCAGTAAAGTATTCAATTGATTTGCAAAAACATTTTTCCCCCTCCTACTTTTCTCAAAGTTCAGATATTTTGAAATATCATAACAAAAAATAAACCTTAGGTATTCACTAATTAAATTTCTACATTTTTTAAGTTTCTAAATTTCCCCCCTTCATTATTCCTCCCTCCAACTTTTAAAATTTTAAAAGATAATCATCAACATAATTAACCATTAATACATAAACTAGAAAACAAAAAAAAGATTAATCTTACATTCAACCATTAATGCATCATATTTAAAAATCAATATTTAACTTTAAACTTTTTCCCCCTCAGTAGTTATAACACCTAAAACATAATCATTTTTAACCATAAGTAGAACAACTGCAAAGCCAAAAGAAAAGGTTAATCTTCCATTCTTGCTTTCTTTTTATATTTTTTCCAGTCTTTCTGTATCCCTCCTACTTCTATTTTGAGGAGGTTTTTCATTTTAATTTGAGGTTGATGTAACTACAAAGATTGTCCCCTTTTTGAGAAAATTTCCTCTGACTTAGAGCCCCCAAATCACCTCTTCTTGCTTATATGAATCAGTTCATTCCTTCGTCTGTAGGACCAAAGTTTGTCAAGAGTTTGTGAAAAAAAGTTCAGTTGTTTCTTTTCTATTAAATGTATAAATGCCACTAGCAAATCTCCTTCATCTTCTGGAACTTCGAAAGTCTGGTCATTTACTACTTTTTTCCAAACCAAGTCATAATTTTGAAAGATTCTATCAATTTTTCCAAAAAGAGCAGAGAATAAGCTCGAAAATTCTTGAGAAGATTCTTCCACCTTCTCTGCTGCAATCAGAATATCTCCTGAATTGTCATCATGCTCCGTACTTGTTTTTGTCTCCTCAGTCATTTCTGTTGTTATCCCTTTAAGAATTGCTATTTGATTACTTATAGCTGCAGTATGATTATTCATGGCTTCTTTTATAAAGTCTGTAAATTCTGCATCAAAATCCTTATAACTCTGTAAATCAGACAACTGTTTCATTTCTGACACCTCCAAATAGCTTCCAGCACTTTCAAGATCTCCTTTCTTAGAAGCCATTTTATTTTAAAGAGATTTTCTTTCTTCCCACAACCATAAAATCATAAAGTCAGAGCCATCCTTTTGAGCAGCTTTCAGCAATTTCTTTATAAATCACCAAACGAAATAATCTTTTCCCAAACAGCTCTTCAAAATCTATTCCAGCAACTTAAAGCCAGTCTCTGAGCACGAGTCTATTAGCAAAAACTTTCCTTTCTAACTTTCACTTTTAAAATCGCAACAAAGAAACGCCATCTTTACTTCCAGCTCAGAAAATCCAATTAGAAACATTGTATCCCCGGAGTTAAGTATTATACTTGCAAAAAGCTTGTCCTCCTGCTTCTGTTCCGCCTGCTTTTTTGAAATCATTTAATCTTCTGTTTGACAGCAGAAATTGGACGCAACGCCTAGCTCTGTAAAAAAAACAGAGTCCCCCCGGATCCGGAGCTTCAGTGGGCTGAACGGGGAGCTCTCACCCTCCTAACCCCTGGAATTAATCCAGGGGTTTTCAGGGAGCTCTACCCTCACCCACCTGCTCTCCTCCCCTTCTTCTCCCGAAGGGGAGATTTTCAAGCCGTTTGACAGCTGATTAGCGCTGTCAGAACGGCTCAACGGGATCGCAGGGGCGGCGGTCTAAAAAGACCGTCAATGGCGCTGCGGAGCCAACCCGGAAGTCCAAAAAAAATAAGACTCATATTTTCAAAGACATTATATAAGAAATGCTCTACTCTTAGTATGGGAAAAGGTGAAAGCAAAAATTTTCTGACAGATAAAGTCACTTGGGTTCATTCCCAGTTGGATGTCAGCATGAACATTGGTCTGGTGGAGATTCCCTGGGGCAGGTGCTTGACCAGTTATTTGGGAATAGTTTGACCCTGTTGCTCCTGAGGAAGTGGACAGGATCCTAGGGAATGTAAAGTTGGAAAAGAAAAACTCTAATTCCTTTTCCATTGTCTGTTGAAATTCTTTTTCATTTAATATTACTTGATTCAATGTCCATCTTGTCTTTTTCTTCTGTCCTTTCCAGATTATTGTTATTGGGTTGTGGTGCGCCCAAATGTTTGTTTCAATGTTTACTTTTTGTATGTTATCTATAAATTCTGTTGCAATCCATATTATATCTATCCTCGACCACGACATGCCCGCGATGATGCCAGCGCCTCTGCCGACACCGTTGCAGCAGCTGTTGAGATGGCTGGAGTCGTGTAGCCGAGGAAGAACTCGAGGGGGGAGCCTCCATCGCTGAATTTTTTAAATCCTGGCAACTTCGGGCCGCCATGGGGCTCTGGGGTAATTCCCAAATTTTAGCTCCCATGGTGAGGCCTCCTTATAACCATCTTGGGGGGCTAGGACTGGGCATATAGGATGGTTGGAAGACCCGGGGGGGTTAATGAGGGTGGAGGGGCTGTTGGAGTTACTGCGCAGCCCTGGTCAACCCACTTCCCCCCCTCCTAGTTGGGCCATTATTAGGCCCTATGACTAACATGCTTGCCCTGCCGGTTTCTGTTCGATGGAGGCGGTTCCCACCTATTTTCCATCTATCCGCTGGCCTGTACTATCCATCTGTATGCTACCTGTATGAATATTGTGGACAGCTTACTTTCTTCTGGAGACTTTGGACCTGGCTCTGTTTGTTATCTAGCACGCTGGCTGTATGGAAAATGGCAGCTTACGGGAGGACGAACGGAGCGGGTTTCTATCATTGTTTCACCATCGATGGGATGTACCATCTCCCCCATGGCTAGTTGGCCAACCATCATGAGAGGCTGGTTGGATGATTACCCTCGAATTGGTTGGAATATTGGACTCCCCCACTGCCGTGAGAGGACAGTTGAGACTCTCCCATTTATGGTCAACCTGCCTTTTTTCAGGACAATTTGGACTATCATGGAGCCCTGGGCCATACCTTATCACTACCTCAGAGCTTAGATGTACTTAAAGGCACAGCTTCTTGCATTGCAAGACTCCCCCCTGTTGCAAGCCTGGCCCTCCACGTTATCGAGGGCCTACCTCAATGATGGGTCTTGGAACCCAGAGAGGTGGCATGCGGCGAAGAGGGGGTTGAGGGTTTTTTTATGTAAATTTTTGGATACATTTTTAAGGGGTCCCGGGGGGGGAGGGTAAAATTGGAACTAGGGTTGTGGGTTTGGGGGATAACCCACCAAAGGGGAAAGTCGGGCCTGGCCACTATGCGCGGCGGGGGGGTGGGAGATCCGGAGGAAATGGGGGGGTCGAGCTTGTCGAGCTTGTGTTTTTACCATCGGTACTGTGAGGGGGAGGGGTAAATATGGCGGGAGCAGGGGGCCATATCATGTTAAGGGAGCGTGCATCCGCTGTCTTCAAGCGGTAGCGTGCTCCGGCCCCCAAGGCTCCACTCGTTCTCCAGGTTGCACAGACCCTCAGGGCCCGGGCCTTCGACTGATGTTGTGCAACACCAGGTCCGTAGTAAATAAAGCCCCCCTCATTTGTGATCTTGTTCAGGAGGGGGGAGCGGACCTGGCGGGTATTACAGAGACCTGGTTGGGCCTGGAGGGAAGGGTCCCTCTGGTAGAAATGTGCCCACCAGGCTTCCACGCATTCCATCAGCCGAGGTCACAGGGGAGGGGCGGGAGAGTAGCGGTTATTATTAGAGAAGGCCTTAGGCCGAGGGAGGCCACTGTTCCTCAGACGGCCAGTTGTGAGACCCTCCTTGTGAAGTGGGGTCATGGGGTTCAGATAGGTTTGCTGATCACGTACCTGGCTCTCTGCCACGTGGCAGCAGCCCTGCCCGAGCTACTCAATGTTATCGCCGCGGTGACAGTTGATACCCCAGACTTCTGGTCATGGGGGATTTTAATCTGCCGTCCGTGGGTGAGGCATCTGAGGTGGCTCGGGAATTCATGGCTTCCATGACGGCCATGGACCTGACCCAGCTAATTCATGGCCCTACGCACATGGGGGGAAACACATTGGACTTGGTTTTTGTCTCTGGACAGTGGCTGAGTGATCTTGAGATAGGGGACATAGTCATCGAGCCCTTGTCATGGTCGGATCACTCTCTCCTTCGCCTTGACCTTCGAACCGCTGCACCCCACCGCAGGGAGGCGGAACCGATAAGATGGTACCGCCCCAGGCGCCTGATGGAACCTGATAGGTTCCCGATGGAGCTTGGGCCAATCCCTGAGGTTCTGGCTCACGCCTCGACTGGAGACCTAGGGGCCACCTGGGATAGGGCGGCTGCTGGAGCTCTGGATTGAGTTGTGCCTTTGCGGCCTCTGACCCGGCGCCGATCTCACCTGGCTCCTTGGTTAACTGAGGAGCTGAGGGAGATGAAGCGCCGGAAAAGACGCCTAGAGAGTAGTTGGAGGGCCAGTCATGCTGAATCTGACTGGACACTGGTAAGATCTCATATTAAGAATTACCTAGTGGCGATAAAAGCAGCAAAATGTACTCATTTCGTTGCTCTTATTGCGTCATCAGATAATCACCTGGCTGCCCTGTTTAGGGTGACCCGCTCCCTGCTCCACCAGGAAGTGAGGGAGGACCCCTTGGAGGGAAGAGCCGAGGATTTTGTTCAGTATCTGTATGACAAAATCACTCAGATTCGGGAAGATCTGGACTCCGACTGGGTAGATCCAGCGGGGATGATAGAGGCAGGTCCTGTGAATGTTATCTGGGATGAGTTTGATCCTGTGACCCCTGAGGACGTGGACAGGACTCTGGGTAGACTGAACGCAACCACATGTTTGTTGCACCCGTGCCCCTCCTGGTTAGTGCTGGCTTCCCAGGAGGTGACGCGAGGCTGGCTACAGGGGATTATAAATGCTTCATTGGGCGAGGGTGTCTTTCCCGCCGCCTTGAAAGAGGCGGTGGTGAGACCTCTCCTCAAGAAGCCTTCCCTGGACCCGGCAGTATTGGCTAATTATCGTCCAGTCTCCAACCTTCGCTTTGTGGCGAAGGTTGTTGAGAGTGTGGTTGCGCGACAGCTTCCCCAGTACCTGGATGAAACGACATATCTAGATCCGTTCCAGTTGGGCTTCAGGCCTGGGTACAGCACGGAAACGGCATTGGTCGCGTTGGTGGATGATCTCTGGAGGGCTCGGGACAGGGGGTGCTCCTCTGTCCTGGTCCTGTTAGAGCTCTCAGCGGCTTTTGATACCATCGACCATGGTATCATGCTGCACCGGTTGGAAGAGTTGGGGGTGGGAGGCGCCGTACTACGGTGGTTCTCCTCCTTTCTCTCCGACCGGTCGCAGTCTGTGTTGACGGGGGCAGAGGTCGACCCCGAGGCCCCTTATATGTGGGGTGCCACAAGGATCGGTCCTCTCGCCCCTTTTGTTCAACATTTATGTAAAGCCGCTGGGCGAGATCATCCGTGGTTTCGGGGTGGAGTACCACCAGTATGCTGACAACACCCAGCTGTACATCTCCACCCCAGACCACCCCAACGATGCCCTTGAAGTGATGTCCCGGTGCCTGGAGGCCATACGGATCTGGATGGGGAGGAAAAGGCTCAGACTCAAACCATCCAAGACCGAGTGGCTGTGGTTTCCGACGTCCCGATATAGTCAGCTGGTGCCATCGCTGACTATTGGGGGTGAATCATTGGCCCCCACGGAAAGGGCTCGCAACTTGGGTGTCCTCCTGGATTCACAGCTGTCTTTAGAAGAGCACTTGACGGCTGTGACCAGGAGGATTTTTCATCAGGTTCGCCTGATCTGCCAGTTGCATCCCTTTCTAGATTGGGACTCCCTACTCACGGTCACTCATGCCCTCGTCACCTCCTGTCTGGACTACTGTAACGCTCTCTACATGGGGCTCCCCTTGAGGAGCACTCGGAGGCTCCAACTGGCGCAGAGTGCGGCCGCGCGGGTGGTAATGGGAGCGACGTGGCGCTCCCATGTAACACCTCTCCTGCGTGAGCTGCACTGGCTCCCGGTGGTCTTCCGAGTGCGCTTCAAGGTCTTGGTTATCACCTTTAGAGCGCTCCATGGCTTAGGACCTGGTTATTTGCGGGACCGCCTGCTACCACCAATAGCCTCCCACCGACCAGTACGCTCCCATAGAGAGGGGTTCCTCCGGGTGCCATCAGCCAAACAATGTCAACTGGCGGCCCCAAGGGGGAGAGCCTTCTCTGTGGGGGCACCTACTGTCTGGAACGAGCTCCCCCCGGAGATACGGAGGATCCCGGATCTGCGTACCTTCCATCGCGCACTCAAAACATTCTTATTTCATCAAGCTGGCCTGACCTAAGTTTTTCCCCTTTTTAAATGGAAATTTTAAATTTGGTCTTAAATTATTGGGGTTTTAAATTTTCAGCCTAATTATTTAATTCGTTTTACTTTATTTTAAATTTTGTATTCATATGTTTTATTCCATGGCTGTTCACTGCCCTGAGTCCTTCGGGAGTAGGGCGGTATACAAATTGAAATAATAAATAAATAAATAAATGTCTATTTGAATAAAAGGTATATTGTTTTTCTTTCAAATGTCTTTGTCTCCAAATATCTTGAATACTTAATTCTTCAATCATTGTGAAAAAGATTTTGGGAGAGTTTTTCTGGGTTTCTTATTTGTCTTTGTTGTTTTATAGTCCAACTCTGCATCCATTACAGTGTTAAAATCATCCATTATATATTGTTTAAAATTCATTTTTATTTCCACCATTAAAATCCTGCCTTCTTCATCCTCAAATATTAATTTAGGCTCTAGTTTTTCTTTGACATATAGAACTACTCCCCTCTTATTTTGTTATATCAATGAGGTAAATACAGCTCCTAATTTTGAATGTTCTAATAATTTTGTATGTTGTTTTCTAATATGTACTTCTTGTAAGCATATAATGTCCATCTTTAATCTATTTAATCTGTTAAAAATTCTGTTTCTTTTTGTCACCGAATTCAGTCCATTTACATTTATTGATATTGCTTTTATTTCTTCTTCCATATTTTACTTTACTTATTACTAGTTTTAAGTTTCATCACTCTTGTCTCTCTTTGTTCGTTTGGATCCTTTGATCTTGCACCTTCTCTTAGTGCTCTTTCTTCCTGCTCTTTTGTGCTTTCTTCTGTACCTTTTTTTTCATCTTTATGTTTAATTTCTCTTGCTGCTCCCAATTCATCCTTTAATGGTCCACAAAATTGTTCATAAAATAACTTCACTTTTTCAATTGAATCCAGTCTATGTCTTTGTTCTTGCCATGTCACCAAAATTCCTTCTGGTATTAACCATCTGAAACTCACTCCTTTTGTTATTAAAATTTTTGTTAAGAATTGATATTCTCTTCTCAAATCTCTAACTCTTTTAGGTATTTGCCTCAGTACTATTATTTCTTTGTCTTTGTACTTCAATGCTGTACTTCTTGTTGTTTGTAATATCTCTGTTTTTAGTGCTTTCTTTGTAAATCTTATGTGTACTTCTCTTGGTAGTTTGTTTTTCATTGCGTATCTTGTATGTACTCTAAAAGTCTTGTCAATCTCATTTAAAAACTTCTCCTTAGGTTCTTCTATAGCTTCTGCCAACATCTCAGCAATCACCTCTGGTAAATTTTCTCCTTTTTCCTCCTCTATATTTTGAAATCTTAGATAGTAGTCAGAACAATCGATTTCCAATGAGATTATTGTTTTTTCTTGATTTCTGTCTACTGAAATCAACTTGTCTTCTAATTCTTCAACCCTCTTTTCTGTCATTTCCGTTTTTTTCCTCTACTTTTTGGGTTCTTTCTTCATTTTTCCCAATCATTTCTTTCATTTCTTTTAAGTCTTATTTCAAATCATCATGAAGAGACTGTATGAGATTTTTTAGTTCCAATGTCTCCGAAGTTTTTGTTTCTGTCAATGAGGGGCTTGCTGCTGGGTGTAGATGTGCTGTAACTTTCTTCATTTCGATGTTGTCAAAAATAGTTTTGTAATCCACTTGTGTTTTATTTGTAATCCAAATATCTAATCCTCCCCGATGGTTGGATTAGAGAAAAATAAAAGGAGAGAAAAAAAAGAAAAAAGAACAAACAACCAAAAAAAAGGACAAGAGTTCAATTACCCCCTCAAAAATATTCCAACAGCAAAAAAATGTAGAAAAATAAAAAAGAAACCACCAAAAAAAGAAAAAAAATAATAACCAAAAGAAAAAATAAAACAAAAATTTAATGTCGAACAAAAGAAGGACAAAAAAAACCCTTTTCTTCAGACTCTTCTTGTTTTAATCCACCTTCTCAATAATCCAGTTCTTTTCAAATCCAGTAGCAAGAGAGAAAAAACAGTAAACAAAAAGGAAAAAAGAATATCCACTCCCTATTCCCTTTACTAACTTATAAAAAGTCCAAAAAAGAAAAAAAAGCAAAGTCAGAAAAATAAAAGTATTCAGTATTTCTCCACCACAACAAAATCCAAACAAAGTACTTCAAAGTGTTCAAAAAAGTAAATAAGGGAACAGGCAAAAAAGATGAGAAGTTTAAAATGTGGAGACAAAGTTAACAATCCAGCCTTTCTCTCTTGCACATCTGTTTTCTTATCTTCTCAGTCCAAATGATCAAGGTCAGCCTTAGAGCTAAAGTTAATTCAAAGCCCTTTTCTCTTTCTTTTTTTTTTTTTTTCATATATATATTCTTGTCTTCTACCACTAGATGGCACTGCAGGCTAGTTCAGTCAATCAAGCCAAGCATTTTCAACAAAAGTCTTTTCCGCTTTTAATTAATTCTGTTCAAACTTTAATTTCACAATTGTTTACAACTATTTCATCTCTTTGCATAAAAAAGTTCAAACTTCTCAAATTGGTTAGTCCTAATTTTTAAAGGAATTCCCAAATTCTTCCGTTTCTCCTCCAAAAAAGAAAGTTTCTTTTGGCTTTGTTACTTTCGCTTTCCTTGCTGCCCACTGTCGGATGTGAGAGCCAAATACACTCCTGCTCTCACTCCTTTCTCTCAGCCTCTTTTCCACTCTATTTACTTGCAAGTGGAAATGAAGGGAAACTTTTTTTTTCAAAAAGAGAAATTTTCTCACCTCGATGACACACACTGTCTTCTTATGCTTTCTTCCTCTGCAGCCGCCCCAGCTTCTTAGCGACCTCTAAGGTCGCTTTCTCCGCCACCCAGTTTGAAGAGCTTCTCCAGACCAACCAGGGAGTTTGCAATCCCCCTGTGTTGGTCTGTCCGTGCTCCTCTTGTTCGTCATCCCTACAGGATGACTTAGGTCATTTAAGACCCCTGGGCAACGGAGATATCAATGGATCTTTAGGAGCACCCTAAGAGTCTGTCGTACCGCCGCGACGCTGGCCACGCCTCCCCCTTTCCTTGCTTTTTAAGGACCACTCTGACCAATTTCACATGCTCTTCTAGGGTCTCTGTGTATATTAATGTTGAGGGACACCAAGACCCCTTTGTACAGATGCTCATGCAGAACCTCATTTATCAATTGCATGAACACAGCTGGTGCCCCTTGCAGCCCAAATGGCATCACTCGAAACTGGTAACAACCCAGGGGACAATTAAACACTGTTTTCCATTCATCTCCCTCTTTAATCCTCACCCAATAGTACACCTCCCTCAAGTCCAGTTTGGTGAAGATCTTCCCCTTGGCCAGATAGTTTATCATGTCCCTCATCAGGGGGAGGGGGTACATATTCTCTACGCAAATGAGCCATGTGCAGATCTGTACATTGGGGAAACAAAACAACCACTTCATAAATGCATGGCACAACATAGGAGAACAAACCCATCAGGACTAGATTCAACAGTCCATCTGCATTTAGAAGACAAAGGCCACTCTTTTGAAGACAGCAAAGCAGGGGTGAAATGCTCCCGGTTCCAACCGGCTCGGGTGAGTAAGTAGCGATGGTGGCGGGCAGTTCGGAGAACTGGTAGCAAAAATCCCTGCCCCCGCCCCCCATGCCCAGCTGAGCTCCGCGATCATCAGAGCCTTTTTTTCCTTTTAAATGGCTCTGACTAGCCAAGCTCTGAATATCCCAGCTGAGTTGCCTGCTAATCAGGCAACTCAGCTTGGATCGCCAGAGCCATGTAAAAGAAAAAAAGTTTCTTTTTTTCTCCCCCACCCCCAGCCTCCAGCTTGCTTACCTTAGCTGCTGATCGCATGACGATCGCAATCCATGCATCAGCAAGCAACTGAATCTCCCTGCCTGCAATCAAGCTCATCGGTGAGCAGCTCTTTCTGACTGCCTGCCTAGACTTGTGGACTTCAACTCCCAGCAAAGCTGGCTGAGGAATTCTGGGAGTTGAAGTCCACAAGTCTTAAAGTTGCCAAGGTTGGAGACCCCTGTTCTATTGGGTAAGTTTTTTTCCCCTTTGGAAGCTTAAAAAAAAATAGTTAATTGGGGTTTTTTTTTAGTTGTTCTTTTTTAGACCTAGCCATTTAAAGTTTAGGAAGTTTTAAATTTAGCTGCTTTTATATAAAAAATAAAAATAAATTAAAATAAAATAATATTTGTGCAGCTTTCTGAGATTTAGTGTGTTTCTGTAGTGTTTCACTCTAACTACACAAACACACAAAATCTCACAAAGCTGTATGTGGAATTTTGTGTGTGTAAAGTGTGAAAGTTGGTTTTTTGGGCTTTTTGTGGCTGTGTGAGGTTCCTGCTTGTTGTGGGGCCATTTTGAGTCTAGCACAGCTGCTTTTACATTGTGGGTGAGCCAGTTGTGTTGTGTTGTGTTTTGTAGGTTAAAAAAGGGCAAAGAAGTGACATTGACTTGGCCACGCCCACCCAGTCACCTTATCACCAAGCCCCGCCCACAGAACCGGTAGCAAAATAATTTAGATTTCACCCCTGCAGCAAAGTCCACATTTTGGACAGAGAGGTCTGCTGGTTTGAAAGAGGGGTCAAAGAGGCCATCTATGTCAAAATTGAACAGCCCTCTCACAACAGAGGGGGAGGGATACAACTTCATCTATCTCCAGTCTACAACACAGTCCTTTCAACAGTTCCAAGAAGGCTCCACACACATTTGCACTACTCAGGTGACCCTGATGACACAGGTAAACCTCCAGGTGGCCTCAACAACTCTCTAAAAGAAAGCAAATGACCAGCTGTCTGCAAGGAGTATAAATCCTTCCATTTCCCACCATCCAGTCAGAGCTAAAGAAGCTTCTTGGATGAGAAGCGAAACATCTTCAAATAAAAAACAGAAAGTCCAGTTGCCTCTTGGGGAAAAAAAGCACCTTTGGGACAACCATGACCTGGATGACTGAGAATCTCCATAGAAATATGGATAAAGTGTTTAGTTTTCCATTTTAGTCCAGTTGCAACACAGGAATCAATCGTCTCATCGACACATGATTTTATTGGTAATTCAGAGTTCAGAGGGCATACCTAGGACATTGAAGAAATACCCTCATCATCAGTATCATCAGCAGATAAAATGCCATAACCCCCTGTAGCCCTCAAATCACATCCACAATTGTGAGTTATATCAACTTCACTTGAACTGCAGCTCTTTAATTTGCTGTGCAAATTGCACAGTGTTTCTGATATAACACAGTTGCAGCTATATTCAGAAATATCTTTTTTTTATTTATTTTTTATTGGGTTTTAACAATTAAACAATTCTTATTCAACTCTTGTGCTTGACTGTGACCATTTACAGTCAGGTCCAGAAATATTGGGACATCGACACAATTCTAGCATCTTTGGCTCTATACACCACCACAATGGAGTTGGAATGAAACAAACACAATGTGCGTTAACTGCAGACTGTCAGCTTTAATTTGAGGGTATGTACATCCAACTCAGGTGAACGGTGTAGGATTTACAGCAGTTTGTATATGTGCCTCCCACTTGTTAAGGGACCAAAAGTAATGGGACAATTGGCTTCTCAGCTGTTCCATGGCCAGGTGTGTGATATTCCCTCATTACCCCAATTACAATGTGCAGATAAAAGGCCCAGAGTTCATTTCAAGTGTGCTATTTGCATTTGGAATCTGTTGCTGTCAACTCTCAAGATGAGATCCAAAGAGCTGTCACTATCAGTGAAGCAAGCCATCATTAGGCTGAAGAAACAAAACAAACCCATCAGAGAGCTAGCAAGAACATTCGGCGTGGCCAAAACAACTGTTTGAAACATTCTCAAAAAGAAGGAATGCACCGGTGAGCTCAGCAACACCAAAAGACCTGGGAGACCACGGAAAACAAGTGTGGTGGATGACCAAAGAATTCTTTCCCTGGTGAAGAAAACACCCTTCACAACAGTTGGCCAGATCAAGAACACTCTCCAGGAGGTAGATGTAAGTGTGTCAAAGTCAACAATCAAGAGAAGACTTCACCAGAGTGAATACAGAGGGTTCACCACAAGATGTAAACCATTGGTGAGCCTCAAAAACAGGAAGGCCAGATTAGAGTTTGCCAAACAATGTCTAACAAAGCCTTCACAGTTCTGGAACAAGATCCTATGGACAGATGAGACCAAGATCAACTTGTACCAGAGTGATGGGAAGAGAAGAGTATGGAGAAGGAAAGGAATTGCTCATGATTCTAAGCATACCACCTCATCAGTGAAGCATGGTGGTGGTAGTGTCATGGCGTGGGCATGTATGGCTGCCAATGGAACTGGTTCTCTTGTATGTATTGATGATGTGACTGCTGACAAAAGCAGCAGGATGAATTCTGAAGTGTTTCGGGCAATATTATCTGCTCACATTCAGCCAAATGCTACAGAACTCATTGGACAGCGCTTCACAGTGTAGATGGACAATGACCCAAAGCATACTGCAAAAGCAACCAAAGAGTTTTTGAAGGGACAGAAGTGGAATGTTATGCAATGGCCAAGTCAATCACCTGACCTGAATCCCATTGAGCATGCATTTCACTTGCTGAAGACAAAACTGAAGGGAAAATGCCCCAAGAACAAGCAGGAACTGAAGACAGTTGCGGTAGAGGCCTGGCAGAGCATCACCAGGGATGAAACCCAGCGTCTGGTGATGTCTATGCATTCCAGACTTCAGGCTGTGATTGACTGCAAAGGATTTGCAGCCAAGTATTGAGAAGGGAAAGTTTGATTTATGATTATTATTCTGTCCCATTACTTTTGGTCCCTTAACAAGTGGGAGGCACATATGCAAATTGCTGTAAATCCTACACCGTTCACCTGAGTTGGATGTACATACCCTCAAATTAAAGCTGACAGTCTGTAGTTAACGCACATTGTGTTTGTTTCATTCCAACTCCATTGTGGTGGTGTATAGAGCCAAAGATGTTAGAATTGTGTCGATGTCCCAATATTTCTGGACCTGACTGTACATATCATCACACTAATGTTCTCCTATATTCTATATAATTTTACAAAATCTACTATCTGTTATTTCCCTTTTTTTCTATCTTCAATCCAATTATACAATTTCTCCCATATTACGTAAAAGTCCAAATCCATCAGTCCTTTCAGTTCCAATGTCATTTTATCCATCTCAGCGCAATCTAATATCTAATTATTAAATCTTCGGAGGGTATGTTTGAACTTCTCCAACAGTGCGCAAATGCCAATCTTGCCGCCATTGTCATATGTAGAATAATATATGTTGTTGTTTTTTCATATTTCTTTTTCATTATTCCTAGAAGAAACAATTCTGGTGTATATTCTATCTGGAAGACTGTTTACTTCCTGTATCCAACAATGTATTTTCATCCAATATTTTTTTGTTTCGGAGCATAACCACCATGTGTGAAAGAAGGTACCTTGCTTTTGTCCACATTTCCAACAATTGGGGTTTAAATTTGAATATATTTTTGCCAGTCTAGAGGGTGCCAAGTACCAACGGTAAAACATTTTATATTGATTTTCTTTATAGTTTGCCGATCTGGTTAATTTATAATTTTTGTTCCAAATTATTTCCCAATCCTCTATTATGTCCAATATTCCTAGCCCAGGGTATCATAGCTCCTTTTACTATGTCTTCAGCTCTGTCAAATTCTAGTAAATAATTATAAATTTTGGTTATTAATTTTTCATCTGGGCCAATCAATATTTTATCTAATTGTTTTGGTAGAATTTCAATGCCATATTCATGTTTATCTTTTATATATCTTGATTTTAATTGTAGATAAGGCCACCAATCTATATTTATTCCCTGTTCTTCCAATTCTTGCCTACTTTTTAGATTCCTCTGGTTATCTAAAATTTCGCTGTATTTTATCATTTTACTTAAATTCAGTGTGTTAGGATGGATCATTGCTTCCATCATCAAAACCCAATTAGGGAGTTTCATGTAATGTTTTTTCTTAATTTCATGTCATGTTTGCATTATGTTAAAAAAAATTGAATGAGATTTGTTCTCTCTGTCCCATAGGAAGGCATGCTATCCTTTTTTTAAATCATGTCCTTCCAATGTGAGTAATCTTTTATTTCTCAAGTTGATCCATTCTTTAATCCAAACTAGAGTTGCTGCCTGATAATAAAGTCTCCAGTCTGGGAGCCCTAAGCCACCTCTGCTTCTACTGTTCTGAAGGTCTGATAATTTTATTCTTGCTTTTTTCTTCGCCCATATAAATTTTGTTGTAATTTGATTCAGTTCTATAAAAAAATTCTTATCTAATTTTATGGGAATGGTTTGGAAAAAATATAACAATTTTGGAAGAATATTCATTTTAATCGTTGCAATCCGACCCAGTAAGGATAGATTTAATGCCCCCCCATCTTTCCAAATCAATTTTAATTTGTTGCATAAACTTTACATAGTTGTCTTCTTTGATTGAAGAGCACCTTGCTGTCAGCCAAATTCCTAGGTATTTAATTTTTCTCACATTCTGTAATCCTAATTTCCCCTCTAGTTCTCTTTCCTGTTGTATTGTTAAATTTTTGACTATAATTTTTTTTTGTTTTTTGTTTGCAAAAAGTTTTTTTTAATTTTTTTAACCAAACATACCAATTACATCTTTTCGGAACAGAGCTTTGATCCGGTCATCAATTTGTACAATTTTTTATCATCTTTAACAAAATTTTGTATACTCTATTTTGCCATAACACTTATTTCTCAATCTTAAGTCACTTATTCAACTAATAACATCTTTAAAAGTTTACTCTTATTTACTTAATCAAAACAATTACCCTTCTATTAACCCACCTAAAATCTTAAATCAGTTAATAACTCATAATACATTTATCAAATTTAAATCTTATCTCTAATCTTAAAAATATAGCAATTTAACATTTGACATTTAGACATAATTCTTAATTCAAATAATGCTATTTCAATTTTCTTTTCATTTTTGCTTAAGTAAAAAATGTTCAAATTATTACAATTGTTAGACATATTTAAACAATATCCCAATTATTATAGCTATCAATTTTCTCAAACAATACCTTCCAATATCTTAATAAAAATTGATTATTTCCATTTATATATTTTCTTTTTACATAATCTAATTTTACCTTTTCTTTTATCCTTCCACTGTTAATCCCAGTGTTATCATCTTTGTTCCACTGTTAATCCCAGTGTAATCATGTTTATTTTTCTCACTGTTAATCCCAGTGTAATCATCTTTATTTCACTGTTAATCCCAGTGTAATCATCTTTATTTTTTTCTTACTGTTAATCCCAGTGTAATCATCTTTATTTTTTCACTGTTAATCCCAGTGTAATCATCTTTATTTTTCGCAGTGTTAATCCCAGTGTAATCATCTTTATATCACTGTTAATCCCAGTGTAATCATCTTTATTTTTTTCTTACTGTTAATCCCAGTGTAATCATCTTTATTTTTTTCATTGATAATCCCAGTATAATCTCTAGGAACCTTCTTTTATCATTCTACTGTTAATCCCAACATAATCATCTTTTACGTTTATCAATATATTATTCAAACATATTCAAATTATTACAATTGTTATAGGTATTTAAATAATATCCCAATTATTATAGCCATCAATTTTCTCAAATAATACCTTCTAACATTTTAATAAAGAAATAATTATGTCTATTGCTATATTTTCTTTTTTTTTTTAACATAGTCTATTTTCCATATATTTTAGCTTCAATCCATATTTCATTTCTAAATATCTGTAACATATTTCTTCTCACATTTGTTGATCTCAATATAGTCATTTTATAAATCCAAATCCTGGACTTTTTTATTTCCTTTAATATTTTCCAACCTTTTATTCTTTTATCATTCACTGTTAATCCCAATATAATCATTATTATATTATTGTTAATTTCAATATAATCTTCATTATGTTATTGTTAATCTCAAAATAATCTCTAGATTATTTAAATAATCTCCTTTTTATTATTACTATTCACATATTCAGTTATTTATTCATATTTAATCATATCTTTATCTTCTTTATTTTCCACTTCTATGTCTTATTTCTCCATCTTCATTTTCTTGTCCACTCGTGTATACTCCATTTCAATTTTTATGTCCTCAAATTTTTGTCCTCTATGCAACATTATAGTTATTCCTCTTATTTCCATTCTCCAAGTCAAATAAATCAATTTGTTCCTTCTCTGATTCCTATGCCCTTTTTCTTTTTAGGTTAATATTATTCCAATTATAAGAGTTCTGTTGTGTTCCCTTCTTTTTATTTTTTTATTCCTCCAAAAGTCAAACCGCTTGTAGACAAGAAAATCCTCCTCCACACATTCTCACGGTTGTTATCTGTGAGGTTCACAATTTTCCAAAACAAAACCAAAACCAAAAATGTTCCAAAACAAAAAGCCAAGTTACAATGTTCCTTTTTACTCCAGATGGTATCTCTCTGCAATCCACAATTCCAGTTGCTTAACAAGTATCCATTTTGTTTCAATCACATCACGATGTCCTGTTTGTCCACACCGATAGCACTTAATCTCCCCCCCCCCCGGTTGAGTGTGTGTGTGAAATTTGTAGCCTTTGAAATGGGCCTTCTAGATAACGCTCTCTGAGGCGGCTGCTCTGCTGGGGTTTGGCTGTGGGGGTGGACTTCTCTGTCTAGTGCAATGGACATGGTATACCAGTCGTGGAGATGCTCAGGCACCCCCCGGATCCCACAGGCTTTTCTGACTTCTGGGTCAATAGCTTCTTTAAAGTAGTGTAGGAGTATGCGGTCAGGCCAATGACCTAGATTCCCTGCGACTCGTCTAAAGTCCCATACAAAGTCTTTTATAGGTCAATTACCTTGTTTCATGACTTTTAGCGTGGTTTTGCTTTCATTTATGCAGTCTGGGTCCTCAAATCGGGACCAGAGCAGTGTGATAAACCCATCGGCATCATTCAGTTCCACAGCGCCCTCATTATGGGAGGGTTATGGGAGCAACGTGGAGCTCCCATGTAACACCTCTCCTGCGCGAGCTGCACTGGCTCCCGGTGGTCTTCTGGGTGCGCTTCAAGGTTCTGGTTACCACCTTTAAAGCGCTCCATGGCTTAGGACCTGGTTACTTACGGGACCGCCTACTACCATCAATAGCCTCCCACTGACCAGTACGCTCCCACAGAGAGGGGCTCCTCCAGGTGCCGTCGGCCAAACAATGTTGGCTGTCGGCCCCTAGGGGGAGAGCCTTCTCTGTGGGGGCACCGACGATCTGGAATGAGCTCCCCCCAGAGATACGGAGGATTCCAGATCTGCGCACCTTCCGCCGCGAGCTGAAGACGCTTTTATTTCATCAAGCTGGCCTCGCCTAAATCTTCTCCCTTTTAAGTGTAAATTTTAAATTTTTAATGTATTTTAAAATATGGGTATTTTAAATTATGGGTATCAATTCAGCCAAATTTATTTAATTCATTTTATTCAATTTTAAATTTTGTATATCTATGTGTTTTATTTCACGGCTGTGCACCGCCCTGAGTCCTTCGGGAGTAGGGCGGTATAGAAATTCAATAAATAATAAATAATAATAATAATAATTATGCAGCTGGGCTATCCTTTCCGAAGCCTCCCCCTCATTCATCCCATCTGAGATTGCCGACACTAAGTCCTGTTCTGATTCGTATTGGTCCCCATACTGATCCATGTGAGATGGAGATTCAGGTTAATGTCAGCGTTCCAGAAAAAAACCCAACTCCAAGTAAAGACACGGAAGCAAGCATTTTCCAAAGTTCTCTTTACTAGAATAGGCAAACTGGCACATCTGGGGAAACCCGAATCTGAAAAGCCCGGGTTTTCCTTCAGTAAGTCAAAGCTCCCCAAACCATCCCCTTTTCCACCCAGTCGGTCACAAGGTCCAATCAACATCCGTTCCATCCCGATCCAGCCCCTTGACCACTCCTTCTCCAGATGCTGGATCACCCTGACCTTGACCGACAGGAAGGTCAAGGTGGCAGCATTGGAGCTTCCGGCCTAATATGGCTTCCAAAGCTGACATATACAGTTCTAAAAGAATGGGTTCTAATAGCTCCCCCATGTTTTTGTAAAATTCTCCTGGTAAACCACCTGGTACCGGGGTCTTATTATTTTTTTGTTTTTGAATCGCTTCTTTTAGCTCTGTCGATGTTATTTCCCTATTTAGCAGCGTTCTCTTATCTTCCTCTATGATGGGCATCTTTTTCTCTTTTAAATAGTCATTTATTTTTTCTATCTCAGTTTCCTCCTGTATATATAAGTTCTCAAAATATTTTAATACAATCCTTTTAATTTCTTCTTCCTTATTTTGTAAATCCCCTACCTCATCCTGCAGTTGGTGTATTATTCTACTTTCCTTTTCTTTTCTTAATTTGTATGATAACCACCTCCCTGGCTTATTTGCATTCTCAAATTGGTATTGTTTCACGTATTTAATGTTTTTAACGTGTTCTGCTTGTTCTATTAGGTTTAATTTATGTTTTACTAATGTTAATTCTTCAATTTGTTGTACATCACCTGGCCTTATTTAAATTTTTTTTTCTAGCTGTTCTAATTCTTTCACTAATATATCCTGCTGTTTCCGTTTTTCCTTATTCCTTTTTGCCATATATGCTACAGTTATTCCTCTTGCATATGCTTTTATTGTGTCCCATAGGTTCTGCAAAGAAGTGTGTTGTTTATTATTTACCTCTAGAAATAAGGTCAATTCCTGATTAATCTTTTGTATGTATTCCTTCTCTTGTAGTATCTGTGGGTTTAATGTCCATCTTCTGATTTTCTTTTTTTGACCTTTCCATATTATTTTCAGGGAGTTATGATCTGCCCAAATGTTTGGGAGAATCTCTACATTTTCTACTTCTTTACTTAGTTCTTTATTTGCCCATATCATATCTATTCTTGAGAAGGACTTATGTGGGTTGGAATAAAAAGTAATTTTTTTCTCTTTGGGGTTTAGTGTTCGCCATATATCATTCAAGTTTAATTCTTCCGCCATATTGAAAAAAGTTTTCAGTAATCCACTCCTTTTTTCCCCCTTTTTCTTCTCACTAATATAATCCTTTTTTCTATCTATTATCCCATTGTAGTCTCCCACAATACATATATTTTTATAACCTGTTTCAATTATTTTTCCATGTATTTTTTTTGTAACATTCCCTCTGGTTTTTATTGGGAGCATATATATTAACTAATAACATTTTAACTTCCCCTATTATTAATCCCAATAATAATATTCTTCCTTTCGGATCTTCATATATTACACGTGTTTTTATTTCTTTTCTGACATATGTCACAACCCCTCTCTTTTTTTTCTCTGCCAGTGCTGCATATAAATTCCCCAACTTATTATATTCCAAGTATTTCTGATCCTGTTTTTTGATATGTGCCTCTTGGAGGCATATAATATCTACATTCTGTTTTGTTAATTTTGTAAGTATTTTTTTCCTTTTCACCTGGTCATTCAATCCATTTACGTTTATTGACAGTAATTTAGTTTCTTTCTCTATTTTCTTAATTGTCTGCTGGTCTCTGGTTTTTGTTTGCTCTTGTAATTCTTTGTGGTCCTCCTTTCTTCATTTTGATTCCCCTTCTTTGTTTTGGCTCCTTCTTCCACATCTTCGTCCCCGGATTCTTGTCTTTGTTCTTCTAAACTGGGTGTTTCCAATCTCACTTTACTTCTCAAATCTTCCTCCATCCCCATCAGTTGATCATATAGTTCTTGGGCTTTATCTAGATCATCGATTTTAATTCGTTTGTCCTGCCAAGTTACTGACATTCGCTCTGGAATGATCCGCCGAAATAATATTTTTCTTCTGTTTAGTAGAGATGCTAAGAACCTGTAATCCTTCCTTTGTTCTCAGATCCGCCTGGGGACTTGCTTCAATGTTATTATCTCTCTTTCATGATATAACATTGGTTCATTAGTGATTTTATAGATAATATCTCGCATTCTTGCGTGCAAATCTGATATGTACTTCCCTTGGTAAATGGTGCCGCTTTGCATAATTGGTTTGAACTCTGTACACTTTGTCCATCTCATTTATAATCTCTTTTTTATCTCTCTGGAGGGCTTCCGCAATCAGTCCCGCCATTATCTCTCCTAGGTCATCTTCTTTTGTTTCCGCCACATTTTGAAACCTCAGGTAAAAAGAGACTTGATCAATTTCCAAATGCATTAATGAGCTTTCCAAGTCTTTGTTTACCGCCATCATTTTTTGGTCTATCTGCTCTAATTTTTTTTCAGTTTATTTATTTATTTATTTATTTATTTATTTATTTATTCAATTTGTATGCCGCCTTTCTCCGAAGACTCAAGGCGGCTTACAATGCATTTAAAAACCATATATAAAACATTAAAAGTTAAACCATTAAAAACAATTAAAACCCATTCACACCATTCATGGCCGGATCTCGCCAGATCGCAACAGCAAGATCAACGGCCCCAGGCCTGCCGGAAGAGCCAGGTCTTCACCGCTTTTCGGAAGGCCAATAGGGTGGGGATGGTCCGGACCTCAGGAGGTAACTGGTTCCAGAGAGCTGGGGCAGCCACAGAGAAGGCCCTCCCCCATGGGCCTGCCAGCCGGCATTGTTTAGCTGACGGGACCCAGAGGAGACCAACTCTGTGGGATCTTACCGGTCGCTGGGAGCTATGTGGTAGAAGGCGGTCTCGAAGATACCCTGGCCCTGAGCCATGTAGGGCTTTAAAGGTAATAACCAACACCTTGAATTGTGACCGGAAACCAATAGGGAGCCAGTGCAGCTCGCGGAGAATTGGTGTAATGTGGGTGTACCTAGGTGCACCCACGACAGCTCACGTGGCTGCGTTCTGGACCAACTGTAGTCTCCAAACACTTTTCAAGGGTAGCCCCATGTAGAGCACGTTGCAATAATCTAACCGTGAGGTGACAAGGGCATGAGTGACTGTGAGGAGAGCCTCCTGATCCAAGTAGGGTCACAATTGGTGCACCAGGCGAACCTGTGCAAAGGTCCCCGTAGCCACAGCTGACAGATGTTGTTCTAATCTTAGCTGTGAGTTTGTTCAGTTTTTATTTCCATGGACCTAATTTTTTGCTCATTCCTTTGTATCGCCTCTTGAATTGAATCCATTTTGTTGTCTAAGTTATGTATGTCAGATTTCAATTCTCCATGGTTTTTCATCATCTCCTGAAGTTTCATCATAGTTTCCTGAAACATTACGAGAGTAGTCTGCATCGTTTGGGAAGTCAAATTGGAGTTTGATTTTTCTGTAGGCAGCATTCATTCTATTGTTCTCTGGGTTGATGGGGAAGCCATCACCACCGTTGGGTTTCATGCTGCCTTTTTCCCTGTTCTCAGTGATTTAGTGGTGATACTTGTCATTTCTTTTAGAATGTTACTCTGTTCTCCTAAAATTTTATAAATCTTTTCCCAGATTACCATCCACTATTTTTATCACTAATAATAATTTCTTTTATCCCTCTAAGTTAATTTTCTTATAGTTATGTTCCTTTTCACTATGTCTATTGTTGGCTTGGCCACTTTTATATTACTTTTGGCTTTCTCAATATCTTCTCCCTTTACCTATCAATATTTTAGTGTTTGCTTCTTTCACATTTTGTTTTTTCTAGGCTCTAGATTTCAGTTTCTATTTTCGTTGGTTACCTACCCAAAAAACTTATAAAAGTTTACAACCGTAAGTCAATCATAAAGGCATACAATACAATACGGTATAATCATATATCACTCCAAATAGATCTTAATATTAACTTAAATATCCTAATTATAAATAGTTCTATGCTAAATATAATACCTTCAGCACAATCTGACTGATCTTAAATTACTATCTATGTCAATATTTCATTGTGTATTTGTAAATACAGTTTTACCACAAAAATTGCAGGCACATCAGTATTCAGAAAATATCCTATTGCCAAAATGTTAATCACAGATTATAATGTAACAATATAACAATCTATTTTCTATTTCACTCGAGATACTTCCTCTGCTTTAACTTTTTTTTTATTCTTTTAGTTTAGTTTCCCAATACTCTGTTGTATCTGGATTTCTCAGTTTTTACAGTTTTTCCCCCCCTTTCTTCTCCTCGCCGCTCTATCACCATCTTCTCACTGTCTCTTTCAAGCATTTTTAACTTTGTATCGGCTATTTAAATCCAGATCGTTTCTGCTGCTCCGCTTTCACTTTTCATTATAAATCCCAGTTTTCCTCCACCAGGCACCGTTCTCAACTTGTTTATTCACACTTCCGTCTAATCTTCTGCTCCTCTCCAAGCTTCCTTCCTTGTCTCTCGTGCTTTCTCTAATCACCCGATCTCCTTCCGCCTTAATCGTCTTTCGCCAACCCCTTTTTTTTTCTTATCAAATTTCGATGTATGGGTTCTCCTTTTTTCTCTTCTCTTACTCTTCCTCCGTTATCTTACACTCGTTTGTTCTCATGCTCCCCTTTACAGTCGGCTTTCAATCTTCCTTTCTGTTTCTCCCCATCCTCTCTCGGCATTTACTTTCACTTAGTCACGGCTCGTCTCTTTGAATCACTGCTAGTTTCCTACCAGAGCTCTCTGTAATTTGCCAAATACTTTGTTTTGTTCACTTTGACAGTTCCAATTGTTTTTTTTTTCATTTTTTATTAAGTTACATAATGTTACAATTCAACTGATATCAGTTAAGCAGTGTTCATACATATATACAGATTACATACATGGTGTCTCTTAAATTACTTATTCCTTTTAGTAGTTGCACCCTCCCTTATTCCTTCTTTTATTTTATCTTCCATCCACTTATACCACCTTTCCCACACTGTATAGTGCTCCAAATTTTCGTCATCCTCTAACTCATATGTTAATTTACTCATCTCAGCGCATTCAAATACTTTTCTGATTATATGCTCTTCCAGTGGTAAACCCTTTTCTTTCCAATATTGTGCATATATTAATTTGGCAGCCGTAATAATATGTATAATTAGGTACTTCTTTTTCTTCCCATATGTCCTTTTTAGTATTCCCAGGAGAAATGTTTCAGGCGCTAAATCAATGTTTTCCTCAATTATTTCTTGTATCCATTTTTGAATTTTTTTCCAATATTTCATCGCTTCGGGGCATGTCCACCACATGTGGAAGAAGGTACCCTGATGGTGGCCACATTTCCAACAATTTGGATTTGTATTTGGGTAAATTTTTGCTAATCTTGTAGGGGCTAAATGCCACCTGTATAACATTTTGTATTGATTTTCTTTGTACGCTACTGCTCTCGTCAATTTGTAGTTCTTGTTCCAAATTATTTCCCAATCATTCAAATTTATACTATGCCTGATGTTTTTTGCCCACGCAATCATTTGATCTTTAACCACCTCTTCTGCCCTATCGTATTCTAATAAGTAATTATATAATTTGGCCAATATTTTTTTCTCCGTTCCTATCAATATCTTGTCAAATCCGTTTGATCCCATCTCTATACCGAATTCCTCCTTAACTTTTTGATATCGGGACTTAATTTGTAAGTATGGCCACCAGTCGATATTAATGCCTTGTTCTCTCAGTGTATCATTGGATTTAAGATTTCCGCCGCTATCTAAAATATCCTTATATCTAAACTTTTTTTCTATTCCTAGCATGTTGGGGTATATCATGGCTTCCATTGTGGAAAGCCACTTCGGGACTTTCATATATTGCTTTTGCCTAATCTCTGTCCAAGTTTGTATTAATGTGTCCCTTATTTTGTGTCTATGAAAATATGTTTTTTTTCCCTATCTTTATCCCATAAATACGTGTGCCACCCTCTCTGCAGGTTGTGCCCTTCCAAAGTTAAAATCCTTTTGTTTTCTAGGGTGACCCATTCCCTTATCCATACTAAATTAGCTGCCTTATAACATATTTCCCAAGCTGGGAGTCTGAAACCCCCCCTACTCCTTTTATCCTGTAATGTTCTAAATGAAATCCTAGGTTCCCCCCCCCCACAAACAAATTTCCTAATAGATTTATTCAATTCCGAGAAAAAAATTTTATCCAAATTAACAGGTGCAGTTTGAAACAAATATAGCAACTTGGGCAGGATATTCATCTTTATTGAAGCTATCCTGCCTAACAGTGACAATTGCAGTTTCCCCCATCTTTCCAAATCCTGTTTCATTTTTTTAATCAGGGGCACATAATTATCCTCTTTTAAAGCTGAGCATCTTGGTGTTAGCCAGACTCCTAGGTATTTTATTTTTTTAACAATTTGCAATCCCAACATTTTTCCTATTTCTTTCTTTTGCACTTCTGTCACATTTTTGGCCAACACTTTAGTTTTGGTTTTATTTAATTTGAATCCAGACACTTCTCCGTATCTACCTAGTTCTTCCAGAATTTTTTGTCCTGTTTCTAGTGGTTCCTCCATAATCACAACTACATCATCCGCAAATGCCTGTGTTTTATATACCTCTCTCCTAATCTTAAATCCCTTTATTTCATCATTATTCCTAATTCTTCTTAACAAAATTTCTAAAGCCAATATAAACAGTAATGGTGACAAAGGGCATCCTTGTTTTACCCCCTTCCTAATCTGAAATGTTTTGGTCATATCCCCATTTACTAATATATTCGCCCTTTGTTTGTCATAGATTGTTTTTATCATTCTCTCAAAATTTTCTCCAAATTCCATTTTCTTAATTTGTTTGACCATAAATTCCCAATTTAAATTGTCAAACGCTTTCTGGGCATCTAAAAAGACTAGTGCCATCTGTTTATCCGAGTGCGCTTCGCAATATTCTAAGGTGTCAATCACTTTTCTTATATTATTTCTTATTTGCCTTCCAGGGAGAAATCCATTTTGATTCGTATGTATCAAAGTATTTAATATTTTCTTTTTTTTTAAAAAAAAAATTTATTATTAAAATATAAACACAGATATAAAGACAATACAATACAATACAAAGACAAACAAAAAACCCACCACCTACAAACCCACCTAACATTTTACATTTACGCTTTTGTCATCAACAGAATATATGTCATTGACCTTATATAGTTTAATAAAGAGTAATTATTAAATGTCTAATTCCAATGTTATAACTTTTCACTACAAATTTACATTTCTTATGGGTTCATCTCCTTGTGAAAGTCTTTACCCTAATTTCTGTCCTCTACATTTTTGCTGATTTTCCTTTGATACCATTGGTGCCATACAAGATAGTATTCGCTTTCTTCCTTTTCCTGGAGTTCCAGCGTCAATCTGTCCATTTCAGCACACTCTGTTATCTTTGCAACGATTTTGTCTTTGGATGGGAGTTGGTCTGATTTCCAGTTTTGCGCGAACAGTAGTCTTGCTGCTGTCAAGATATGTATGATGAGATATTTCGTTTCCTTAAGATGTTGTGCTGTTATCATGCCAAATAGAAAAAATTCTGGACTGTTTTCTATTTGAATGTTCGTTATTTCTTCAATAATATTTTTTTATATCTTGCCAATAGTGTTGGGCTTTCCTACATTTCCACCAAGTGTGATAATATGCCCCCTTTTTTGATTTACATTTCCAACACAACGCCGAAGTGTTTGGGTATATTTTGGCAAATCGGGCTGGTGGTAAGTGCCATCTATAAAACATTTTAATGAGGTTCTCCTTGTAAGATGTGGCTCTTGTCATTTTAATGTTCTGCTTCCATAATTTCTCCCAGTCAGCCAATTGAATATTATGTCCTATGTCCCTGGCCCACATTGTCATATTATGTTTAACTGTTTCTTCTATTAATTTGTCTCTCAAAAGGTAGTTATATGTTTTAGTAATCATTTTCTGGTCTGCTCCTAATAAAATTCTGTCCAGTTCGTTCAGATCTTTTGCAATTCCATATTTGATTTTATCCGCCTTGTATCTTGAGTATATTTGAGTATAGTGCCACCAATCAATATTTATATCGCCATTTTGGAGTTGATGTCTTGGAGTAAGTTCTCCTTCATAATTCAGTAAATCTTGGTATCTCATCATTTTTCCGATTTCAAGGGTATTTGGAAATATTAATGCCTCCATTGGGGACCACCATTTTGGTATTTTAGTATAATAAATTTTCTTAATTCCCTGCCAAATCTTGAAGAGTGAGGCCCGAATTATGTGTCTTTGGAAGTACATGTGTTGTTTGTCTGGTCCATCCCATAGGAACGCGTGCCATCCTCGTATGAGATCAAAGCCTTCTAGATATAACATTCTTTTGTCATCTAATCTCATCCATTCTTTGATCCAGGTCAATCCGGCTGCTTTATAATATAGCTCCCAGTCTGGTACTGCGAGGCCTCCTCTGTCTCGTGTGTCTTGTAGCGCTTTAATCTTAATTCTAGCCTTCTTTCCCTGCCATATGTAGGTCATTGTAATTTTGTTGAGATTTTTGAAGAAGTCCCTTCCTGGATGTAATGGTACTACCTGGTATAGATATAGTACCCTCGGTAATATATTCATTTTAATTGAACTGATTCTGCCCATCAATGACAATTGTAGCCTGTTCCAGATTTCCAGGTCTTTTTTAATTTCTTTTAGTAATTTCGTGTAATTGTCTTCTTTGATCGTGGTTGCTTTCGCCGTCAGCCAAATACCTAAATATTTTATCTTCTTTACTAATTGGATTCCTAATTCTTCTTCTAATTCCGATCTCTGAGTCTGGGTCATATTTTTCGTCATTATTTTTGTTTTTTGTTTGTTTATTTTGAGGCCCGCGACTTCCCCGTATTGTTCTATCATCGACATCAGTCTGGGTCCAGATCGTCTTGGGTTTTCCAAATTGAAAATTACATCATCTGCAAAGGCGAGCAATTTGTACTCCTCTCCCCGGATCTTGAGTCCTTTGATTTCTTCCTCGTTCCTTATTTCGTTTAATAATACCTCCAATGCTATTATAAATATTAGCGGTGACATGGGACATCCTTGTCGTACTCCTTTCTGAATATCAAAAATTTGTGTCATGTCACCGTTTATTGAGATTTTTGCTGTTCGTTGGGAATAAATTTTTTTAATCAGGTTATGAAATTTCTCTCCACAGTTCATTAGTTCAAGTTGTTTTATGAAAAAAGACCAATTCAAATTGTCGAAGACCTTCTGGGCATCAAGGGAGATTATGGCCATTTCTCTGTCTATCTTCTGATCATAATATTCCAGAATATCTATAATCATTCTCAAATTATTCTTTATTTGTCTTTTAGGTATGAAACTGTTTTGGTCTGGATGTATATAGTTATGTATTATTGCTTTGAGTCTCTGAGCTAGTATTGACATGAATAGCTTATAGTCCATGTTGAGTAATGAAATTGGTCTGTAATTTTTAATTTGCGTCGGATCTAAGTCTTCTTTGTGTATTAATGTAATAATAGTTTCTGTCCAAGATTTTGGAATTTCTGCTATCAGTAGTGCTTCGTTAAAAACTTGTAACAGTATTTGGTCTATCGATTGTTGACAAAGTTTATAGAATTCAGTAGGAATTCCATCCAGTCCTGGAGTCTTATTGTTCTTTTGTTTTTTGCGGGCTTCCATTAGTTCCAGCATTGTTATGGGCCGGTTTAACATCTCTCTGTGATCTTCTGTGAAGTGCATGAGATTGGTTTTTTGGAGGTATTTTTTGATTTGGTCTTCAGGGACCTCTTCCTGGCGATAAAGTTTTTGAAAAAAAAATTTGGCTATGTTTTTCTTCTCCAGATGTGTGTGGTAAAGAGTTCCTGATTCGTCTTGGATTTGGTGTATAATTCTTTTTTCTGTTTGCTTTTTTAGCTTATATGCTAACCAGCGTCCAGTTTTGTTAGCATGTTCAAAATTATTTTGTTTTACCATTCTTATTTTCTGTGCCAATTCGGTTTTTGGGGTTAGATTCAGTTTATGTTTGGCCAAATTTAGCTTTTGTAGCACACTCGTGTTGTTGGGCTGTTGTTGTAATTTAAGTTCCTCTGTCTTAATTTCTTCCAATAATTCATTTCTAATTCTTTGTTTCTCCTTTTTCTTTCTTGCCATATATGCAATAGTTAGGCCTCTAATATAGGCTTTCGTGGTATCCCATAGGTTTTGTAACGATGTTGTGTCTTTTGTATTTATTTGTAGAAATATCTTGATTTCCTTTTCTATCATTTGCTGATATTCTTTTTCTTTTATTATACTTGTGTCCATTTTCCATCTCTTCTGTTTTCGGAAACCTTTCCAGACTATTTTGATAGGACTGTGATCGGCCCATATACTAGACATAATTTCTACTTCATGTGTTTCTTTACTTAGTTGAGGTGTCATCCAAGCCATATCCAGCCTGGACCACGATTGATGTGGGCCCGAGAAATATGTATATTGTTTTGTTTTGGTATTTAGTTCTCTCCAGGTGTCATGTAGGCTCATTTCTTGTACTAAATCTTTGA
Source organism: Arizona elegans (assembly GCA_022577455.1). Taxonomy (NCBI): domain Eukaryota; kingdom Metazoa; phylum Chordata; class Lepidosauria; order Squamata; family Colubridae; genus Arizona; species Arizona elegans. Next base: position 5,286,381 of record JAKOOJ010000010.1, on the reverse strand, counting down.
ATGTTTGTGGCAATGTCTTCCTTTTAATTTTATTCTTCCTAGTGCTGTGGTAATCTTCTCGTAAGTTTACTATCGCGTTAAAGTCACCGACAATGCATACATTTTCGTAGTCCAACTCCTTTAGTTTGTCATGTAATTTTTTGTAAAAATCTAATTGGTTTCCATTTGGAGCGTAAATAGCTACTAACAATATTGTTTTTATTTCCAATTTTAGTTCTACCATTAAGACTCGGCCTTCTTTATCAGTGTAAATCAGTTTAGATCTTATATGATCTTTAATATATGTTACCACTCCCCTTTTTTTGCAATCTCCTAAAGATGTATATATTACTCCTAATTTTTTATTTTCAAGTAGTTTTTTCTGTTGTTTTCTTATGTGTACTTCTTGTAATGTAATTATGTCTGCCTCTAATTTTTGCAACCTTGTAAACATTTGATGTCTTTTGCTTGGTGAGTTTAAACCATTTATATTTATGGAAATGAGCTTTATTTCTTCTTCCATTTCCGCTAGTGTTTATTTGTCTGTTATTTTGAGCTTTGTTGTGTTTCTTGTAACTCTTTGTGAGATCCCCGCTGTTTCCTCCTTCTCCAACCTTCCCTTCTTTTGTTCTTTGTCTTCCTTGTTTGTCATTTGTGTCTCTTGGTCACTTGGGTTATGTTCTTCTCTACTATCTCTGCTTTCCTGTTCTCCTTCATTTCCTAGATATTGGTCCATAAAGTCTTGAGCTTTTTCTATTGTATCTATTCTGATTTTCCTTCCTTCCCATGAAATAAGTAGGCCTTCCGGTATGAGCCATCTAAATTTTATCTTGAGTTTATTCAGTTGTCTACTTAATAAATTGTAGTCTCTTCTCCTGTCCCTGGCTCTTCTCGGTACTTGTTTCAATGTTAGAACTTCCCTCCCTTTGTACATGACTGTCTCCTCTCTCATTCTTCTATATATTTCTTCTCTCATTGTTTTTTTTTTTGTAAACCTAATATGGACTTCTTTGGGGAGTTTGTTTCTCCTTGCATAATTTGTAAAGGCTCTGTAAATTTCATCAATTCCATTTCTAATTTCGTCCTTATCTTTGTGTGTTGCCTTTGCCAGTATTTCGATCATAATCTCGCCCAGGTCTTCATCTCTCTGTTCTTCTATATTTTGGAATCTAAGGAAGAAAGATGCCTTTTCCATTTCAAGAAACGTGAGTGCATCTTCGGTGTCTCGGCTCCTCATCGTTTGTTGGTTCTCCATCCTCTCCAGCCTCGAGGCTGTAGCTTCCATTTTTTCCTCCACTTTATGTATTCTCTGTTCATTTTCTATGATATTTTGCTGGATTTTCACTATCTTCTCATCTATGTTTCTGATGTCATCTTTAAGTTCCCCTACATCCAGTCGCAATTGTTCATGGTTTTTTCTAGTTTCATCGTGATTTAGCATCATCTTATCTTCCATCCTTTTCATTCCCTCTTGTATCATTGCGAGGGCAGCCTGTATATTCTGCATGCCTATGATAGTATTGGTCTTTTGCTGTACTGGGGAGGCTACTAGTAGTGTTTGAGTGTTTGAGTTTGGGGTACCTTTTTGGTTGTTTTAATAGTAGTTGATATACTTGAAGTAGCCATGTCTATTGTACGTGTTAGTCTTGTCCACAATTTCATATAATTATGTATTGCCTATTTTATGTTAATGCCTTAAATGAAATGTTATTGTTGGAATTAATATTAGTGGAAATACTTCTAATCAGCAATCAGCAATATAATAATAATATATATAGAAAGAAGAGAAAAGCAGGGGGAGGGAAGGTAGAAATGGGGAAAACAGCGGGGAAAGGGCACATTTCTAGCAATTCATAAATTACCTTATTCTTAAATTAATTGCAAGTTAAAAGATCTATTTCACTAGCAGTATTTGTAGTAATTCTAAAATCAATTCTATATCAATTTATATTGCTAATTATCTTAATTGTTATAACTGTATTAAATTGTTTAAATTAATTAGCTTTCAATCAATATTTATCACACATGTAGTACTCTATAGTTGTTTGAATGATCAACTTGTTATTGTTATAATCAACTTATTCTTATATAGTCACAAACAAAAAAAAGAAGAAAGAAAAACTACTAAATTATTAAATATTCTTTTCAATTCTATTGCGTTCTAGTATATTATGATAAGATTAAGCCAGACCAAAGTATTTAATATTTTCTTTGTCCTTTCTGCCATTATGCTCATAAAAATTTTGTAATCCGAATTTAAAAGGGAAATTGGCCTATAATTTTGTATTTGTTTTGGATTGGTACCTTCTTTTGGCAGTAGTGTGATGTATGCTTTCCTCCACGAATCTGGAATTTTAGAGCCCATCAGCGCCTCATTACAAATTTCCAATAATTTCGGTAACAATATTTCCTCTAATTTTTTATACAGTTCTCCTGGGAAACTATCCGGACCTGGTGATTTATTATTTTTAAGTTTTGACGTTGCTGTTTTTAATTCCTCTATTGTAACCTCTCTGTTCAACATTTCCCTCTCTTCCTCTCCTATCAATGGAAGTTCTTCGTTTGACAGGTATTGTTCAATTTTCTCTCTTGGAACGTCTTCCTCTTTATATAATGCTGCATAATATTCCCGTGCGATTTCAAGCTTATCCTCTTCTTTATTTAATACACTTCCCTTCGAGTCTTCCAAATGATAGATGATCCCTTTTTTGTTCTCCTTCTTTAGTTTATAAGACAGCCATCTGCCCGGTTTATTAGCATTTTCAAAGTAGTATTGTTTTGATCGTTTTATTTTGTATGCTAATTCTTCCTGATCTAAAATATTCAGTTTGTGTCTTAACATCATCCAACTTTCTTTTGCCGTCTTGTCTGCTGGGTTTTGCTGCAATTTTCTTTCTGCCGCCCCCAGTTTCTCTAGATATTCCTTCTGTGCCTTCCTTTTTTCTTTGTTTTTATGTGCACTATATGATATTGCCAACCCTCTTAAATATGCCTTCATCGTGTCCCATATAATTACTCGGGGTGTTTCTTGATTTTCATTTTCCTTAAAAAATAATTTTAATTCTCCCTTGACTTTTTCTATATATTCTTTGTCCCTCAAAAGTTGCGTATTTAGCCTCCATCTCTTCCGTTTCTTCCTTTGTGAATTTTTCCACCTTATTTCTAAAGGATTATGGTCTGCCCATGTATTTGGTGTTATTTCTGCAGATTCTATTTCCATTCTGAGATTTCTACTAATCCATATCATATTGATTCTCGACCACGATTTTTGGGGATTCGAGTAAAAGGTATATTGTTTATTATTCAGGTGTAAAGTCCGCCAAATATCTACTAAATTCAATTCATCCGTTAAATCAAAAAATGTTCTTGGTAGTTTGTCCCTTTTTTTAATCTTTACCGCTCTTATGGTCCTTATCAGAATCTACTATCCTGTTGAAATCTGCTATTATACAGATGTTACTGTATTCCATTCTACTTATTTGCTCATGGAGTTTTCTAAAAAATTCCCCCTGCTTTTTGTTTGGGGCATATATAGCTACCAATAATATTGGAGAGTTCCCTCTCTTTATCTCAATCATTAATGTTCTCCCCTTGGTATCATTATATTTTAACTCCACTACAATCCCGTTTTTAACGTATATTACTACTCCCCTCTTTTTTTTCCCCGCTAGTGAGGTAAAGGTTTTTCCAAATTTCTTATATTCTAAACATTTTCCATCTTCTTTTCTTATATGAACTTCCTGAAGGCATATTATGTCGGTATTCTGCTTAACTAATTTTCTGAGTATTTGTTTTCTCTTTCTGCTATCATTTAATCCATTAACATTAATTGATTTTAGTTTCCAGTCCTCCATTTCTAATTTTCTTGCTCGACTTTAGTTTCTGTTTGCTCGTGTGGTACTTTGAGGTCTTGGTTTCTTCCCTTTTGTCTCTTTGCTTTCATTTTCTTCTATCTCCTTCTTCTCCGAGGTTCCTTCTTTTGAGTTCCGTTGATAGAGGGTTTCCTCTTCTGGTGCTGTTGCTTCTATTTCTTCCTTGCTGCTTTGTTCCTCCTCCGTTCCCCTCAATTGGTCAAGGAAGTCTTGTGCGGCAATTAAACTATCTATTTTAATTTTCATCCCCTGCCAGGTAATTAACATACCTTCCGGCAGTATCCATCTAAACAAGATGTTCCTTTTATTTAATTGTATAGCTAAAAATCGATAGTCCCTTCTCACTTCCCTCACTCTCCTGGGGACCTGTTTCAAAATTATCACCTCTTTCCCTCTATACATCACCAGTTCTTCTCTCGCCATGTTGTACAATATATCCTTCACTTTTTTCCTCGCGAATCGGATATGCACTTCCCTGGGTAATCTATTCCTTCTAGCGTAATTGGTCTGCACTCTATAGACTTCATCTAATTCTTTAATTACATCCTGCTTATCTTGTTGTAATATTTCTGCAATCAATTCAGCCATCACTTGTCCCAGGTCTTCCTCTTTATCTTCTATGTTTTGAAAACGTAAGTAAAAAGACGCTCTATCCATCTCTAACTGAATTATCAAGTCTTCTAGCTCTCTATTTTTGTCAGAGCATTGATTAATCCCATATTTGGCTCTGGGAAAAATCACCCTGATTTAATTAGAGGATGGATCGAGGCTTCTCCAAGTTGCAATATTCTGAAAAGAAAACACGAAGAAAAGTTCTCTAATAAAATTCATTTATTTGTTATAAAGAAAATAAAACACCTCACTAACTAAGAAAAATAATTGCTACATTTTGAAATAGTTCGGGCCAGCTGCTTTCCAGCAACCGGCAGCTGTGGCAAGAGAACAAACGGAAGAGTGTGAAGGAATGTGGGTGTAGACGGATACACGTATCTTACTGATAAGAAGTTGGCAAGCTACGGAAAGTCTGACAGTCCAGAAATAATTAGCTCAGCTGGTAAATAAAAGAACGCAGTGACATTCCCCTTCTTTGCCAGTTGAGCGAAACATCAGTTACATCATCAAATAAGGCACATCTTCTTACGCAGATACTCGTGTTGAGCTGCTGGGAGTGGTTTGTTGAGCAGATCAGCAATTTGATCATGTGTAGATACATACTGCATTTTAACAAAACCTTTTTTCACTAAATGTTTTATGTTTTGATAACAGATGTCAATGTGTCTGGACCTAGAACCTGTGAAATGAGATTCAGAAATATAAACCACTGATTCATTGTCTTCCATCACCTGTGATCAGTCGGATCGGGTGTGTCCAGTTATCTGTGACTAAGGCATCAAACCAAGTTAGAGAATTACATGCATCTAAAACACAAGCATATTCAGCTTCAGTAGATGAACAAGAAACAAAATTCTGTTTACGTACTTGCCAATAAACAGGACATCCATTTAAGAACATCATATAACCTGAAGTACTTTTACGTGATTTCTTATCACTTGCCCAATCAGAATCTGCATAACAACTTAATTCTGCATAATCAGTATGTGTTGGTTCTAACAATAATTTCATGTGTTTAGTGTATTTTAGATATCTCAATAATTTCTTAATACATGTCCAATGAAACTGTTTTGCCTTACCTACGTGTCGAGATAAAAGATTAACACTAAGTGCAATGTCGGGTCTGGTCCAACTACTGATGTACAATACTGACCCAATAACTGAACGATAAAGTGTTTGATCCTCGAACTCAGGACTTGCTTCTTGTGTCAAGTTGTGAAAATCTGTTTGCATGGGTGTCTTTGTTGTGTTAGCATCTTTCATGTTGCAATGATGCAAAATTTGTTCAATTTTATCTTCTTGTGAAAGACTAAACCCCTTCTGTGTTTTTTCAATCTGAACACCTAAATAAGTGCTAATGTGACCTAATGATTTCAATGTGAAGTATCTCTGCAAAGCTTTGGCAAAAATTTCACTCATTTGCTTATTTGGACCAATATAAACAATATCATCAACATAAACAAGAACTATCTCATATGCGTGGTTAGATCTTCTTGTGAACACGCACTCATCAGTTTCGGCCTTAATAAAGCCAATTGAATTTAGTTTGTCAGTAAGACATAAATACTGTCAGGTTTCGTTGCTATCTTAAATAAACTTCATTTTCAAACGCAAAGTCTCTAATGAATCTTTTTTTTTATTAAGAATAGAGAACAACATTTCTGAACTCTTTTGCAGCCAAACTGGCCCCTCCTTCCAACACCCTCCCCTTCTGCTCTCCAACCCCAATGTCCCATTGGCCATCATGCAGATCCATCTCTTCGTCCCAGCACGTTCTTTCACAGGAATTTGTCCCCCTCCCTCCATCACCCAGGTAACCCTATCTGCTGTATGCAGAAAACTAGGTAAAAGTTCATCTCAGCAATAAATCAACACTTCTTCTCTTTCATTCATTCCAATCATGTCAGCGCTGGAAAAGAGCCTAATTTGGAACACTGACATCCGACCCCTCTCCCTTCACTTCTGCGACGTAACCTGCCCCATAGGAAAAACCACAACAAGATAAGCATCATTAGCCCCTCCTTGGCTGCGAACCCCGGCTTTCCCGGGTGGTCTGCATGGAATTTTGCTATAAGGCGGTCAGCTTGAATGTTTGAGCTCTTCACCCAGGAAGCCTCTGACAATGGGTAGCCCTTCCATTTAATTAAGTATTGGAGGCGCCCCCTGTGCCATCTTGCATCAAGAATTCGCTGCACTTCGTAATGTGTTTGGCCCCCAACAACCAGGGGCCCAGGGGGTTCACGTGGCGTCGGCCTTAAAGTAGACCCCACTACAGGTTTTAGAAGGCTACTGTGAAAAACGGGGTGAATTTTCCCTAAAAGCTGTGGCAACTGCAATTGCACTGTAACGGGGTTGATTATTTTTATTATAGGAAATGGTCCTATAAATTTCGGGCCCAATTTCTTGCTCGGGAGTCTCAGTCTCAAGTACTTGGTGGAGAGGTAAACTTTCTCTCCCAACTGAAATGGTCTTTGGGGAGTTCGGTGCTTGTCCGCTTGTTCTTTATAAGATTGAGCCGCCTTTACCAGCGCCCTCTTAACATTCTCCCAAGTTTTTCTCAACATTGCCATCCAGTCGGTCAAACTGACTGAGGAAGGGGGCTCCCTCGGGTACTCTGGCATGGGGACAAAATCCATGCCACTCACTACTTTGAACGGGGTTAGCCCCATGCTGCTGTGGACAGCATTATTATAGGCGACCTCCGCAAAAGATAGGAGGTCTGCCCAATTGGACTGCTGGTAGTCGACATAACATCTTAAATACTGTTCTATCATAGCGTTCAGTCTTTCCACCCCCCCCCATTGGTGCTCGGGTGAAATGCTGAGCCCTTGGGATGACCCTATGGATTGTAGAAACTTCCTCCAGAACTTTGCTGTGAACTGGACCCCTCGGTCGGAGATTATTCTCCTGGGAACTCCATGCAGGCGGTAGATGTGTTTCAGGAACAGTTTGGATAACTGGCGGGCTGAAGGCAGTCCACTACAAGGAATGAAGTGTGCCTGTTTGGAGAATAAGTCTATTACAGTCCAGATCACTGTATTTCCACTGCTCCTCGGTAGGTCTACTATAAAGTCCATTGCAATCTCCTCCCATGGTCTTGTCGGTTCAGCTACTGGTTGCAACAGCCCAGGCGGGCACCCTGGTCTTGTCTTCATCGTGGCACAAATGGTGCAGCTTTTTACATAATTGTCTACGTCCCTTCTCATGTGGGGCCACCAGAACTGCCTTCGTACTAGGTGCAGAGTCTTTAGGAACCTGAAGTGTCCCGCTGATTTAACGTTGTGGCTCCTCTTGAGAATCAGGATGTGTAAAGTCTGTGGGACATAGAGCTTTGTCCCCCTCCATGCTAGGTCATCTCTTTTTGTCAAGAGATGTTGATTGTCTCGATACCAGGGGTCTGTCAGCGTTTCATTTTTTAATTTTGCAGTTAAGTCACTTGCAAGTTGGCCCTGCTGGTCACGTTGTTGCAGTCTGGTGATCACTTGAGCCGCAGCTTGGGTGGAGGGGATGATGGCATTCACTACCTGCTCCCGCTCACTGTTGTATTGGGGCATCCGGGAGAGGGCGTCAGCCAGGAAATTTCTCCCTCCTGGGATGTGGTTAAGCTCGAAATTGAAGCGATTGAAGTATTGTGCCCATCGTACTTGCCTGGGCGACAGTTTCCGTGGGGTTTTTAGGGCCTCCAGGTTTTTATGATCAGTCCAGACTTCAAACGGTTTCTGGCCTCCCTCTAGTAGGTGCCGCCAGGTCAACAAGGCCCACCTTACTGCAAACGCTTCCTTCTCCCACGCCGCCCATCGTCTCTCTGTATCGGTGAGTTTGCAAGAGGTGTAGGCGCAGGGTTGTAGATCACCTTGGTTGTTCTTTTGGAGTAACACGGCTCCTACTGCCACATCACTTGCGTCTGCTTGGATGACAAAAGGCTGTTCCGGATCCGGGTGTTTTAAGACAGGTTCTTTCACGAACAGTCCTTTTAGCGTCTCAAATGCCTGTTGGCAGGTCAGGTCCCACTGTAGGGGTTGTCCCGGGTGAGGTTTCATTGCTGGGCTTCCTGTCTTTAGGAGGTCCGTCAAAGGTTTGGCAATCTTCGTGAACGAGGGGATGAATTGTCTGTAGAAATTCGCAAAGCCTAGAAAACTTTGAAGTTGTCTGCGGGTGCGAGGGGGCTGCCATTGTAGAACTGATTGGACCTTGGCTGGGTCCATCTCTATCCCCTCATTTGATACTCGGTAGCCCAGGTAGTCTAGCCGTGATTGGTGGAAAGCGCATTTTGATAGTTTGACATATAGGTTTGCCCTTAGCAGTTTTTTCAGTACTTGGTGGACGAGAGGTATATGTTCATCTATGGTCTACGTGTAGATGAGAATATCGTCCAGGTAGACGAGGACCCCTTTGTAAAGGTGTTCATGTAAGACTTTGTTTATTAACTGCATGAACACTGCCGGGGCTCCTTGCAACCCAAAGGGCATTACTTTGAACTGGAAACTACCCAGGGGGCAGTTGAATGCTGTTTTCCATTCATCTTCTGCCTTTATGCGTACTTGGTAATAAGCTTCTCGAAGGTCTAGTTTGGTAAAAACCTTCCCTTTAGCTAGGTGGGTTAGCATATCCTTCATGAGGGGGAGGGGGTACAAGTTGTGTATGCAAACGGCGTTGAAACTTCAAAAGTCGACCACCAGTCTCATGGAGCCGTCCTTTTTCTCTTTAAACATGACCGGCACCGCTACCCTTGGTTTTACTGGCTCAATAAATCCCCTTTGTAAGTTTTTGTCTATGTAGTCCCGCATTTTCTGCATTTCTCGGGGCGTCATGGCATACATTTTAGGTTTCGGTAGTTTCGCTCCCGGGATAATCTCGATGGCACAATCGGTCTCACGGTGGGGGGGCAGAATGTCACACTTGGCCTAGCTGAATACCTCCGCAAGGTCTTGGTACTCCCCTGGGATCTGGTTTGCATTACAAGCGGTGGTGGGTGTGGCTGCCAATTGCTTTGCTGCACCTTCTGGGAGGGACCCTTGTGTTGGTGGTGTTTTCTTCTGTAGTGGAGGGCTGCTTTGGGGTTTCAGCGTGGGAGGGAATTCTTCTGGTCGGGGCGGCAGGGGTTGGGGCCCCTTTGCTATTCTCAGCCTGCGGGTCCCTTCTTGCCACCAAATGATTGGGCCCCATTTGTCCAGCCACGAGAGTCCCAATATGACTGGTTCTGTCATCTTGGGGGCTATTATGAAGCGGATCGTCTCCCAGTGATCTGCTAGTTCTAGTCTCATGGGTTCAGTCAAGTGTGTGGCGTACGCTCCTCCCACTAGGGACCCATCAACTTGCTCAAAGCGAATTGGTTGTTTGAGATGTTTAGCTCGGATTCCCAATTTTAGAACTGTGGGTAGGTTGATTAGGCACCGTGTGCTACCCGAGTCTATTAGGGCTTGGAAAGTCTCTTGGGCCCCTGTTTTGGGGGCTGTTAGGCGTATGGGGAAAAGAAAAGGATGGACAGGTCCACTCACCATCGGGTCGTCCTCGCCTTCGTCCTCCGTGTCATAGGGTTCGGGGGACTGATCTCCCTCATCTGGGATTCCTCTGGTTTCGGTCAGATGAGCGAAAAACTCAGGGATTTGGGGAGCTTCCCGCGGTACGTGGGTGACGCGCTTGGGCCCTCATTCCGGTCATGCTTTGGGCGGTGGAGCTGGTCCCGGTCTAGGCGTTCCACATTTTGCTGCTATGTGGCCGCTTCCTCCACATCTGTAGCATTTCAGTGGGCTTCGTGGGGCAGTTGGTCTATAGGAGGGCTGTGATGTTGGGGTTTCTCGTCTGTTGAGTGGCCCCTGGTCTGGTCAGCCTCTTTCCTTTCCCTCTGGTGGTTTTGACGTGTCACTCGCCCGCAGCCCTCTGTCGACTTTTATCACTACCCGGAACCATTCAGCGAGTCGGTTTGGGATGTCACGATAGGCAGTCACTTGGGAAATTCTTTTATCTAGGCTTGTTCTAAAAAAATACACCAGCAAACGCTCTGGTAGGGGAGGCAGTGTCCCAATAACTCTCCAGAATTCACGGATATGCTCTCTGATAGGCTTCCCCCTCTGCATTAGGTTTCTGAGCTCGTGTTCCGCATAGGGGTCCTCCTCCTCCTCATAACGGGCTTTCAATAGTTGCAAGAACCCATCCGCATCTTGTAGCTGGGGGGCCCTGTTTTTGTAGAGTGATGCTGACCACCTCTTTGCTTCTCCCTCCAGCCCTTCCGAGATAGCATTCACTAGGGCTCTGGGGAAAGGGTAGAGGTGTCCGAACAGCTCTATGTATATCTCAGCTGAATCGAGGAATTGGGCGAGGTTGTCTGGGTCACCATCGAACTTCCCTCTGAACTGGGGTGGCTCCTCCCTCTCTGCCCTCTCCTCTCTGTGCTGAGCTCTGGAGGGCCGGCCTTGGTGTTGATAGTCCTCTGCCTCGCTTCTCATCCTGGGGTAGGGAGGTGCTGCCTTGTCTGGGCTTCGCTGCCATTCCCATCCCCAGTTCGCTCTTCCCAATTCACTTAGGGGCTTTTCTTTATCTTTTACCTTTGCAAAGGGAAATCCCGCCTCGGAGGCTTTTGGCACAGTCCCCGGGTACTTATCTGGCTCACGTTTCTTTGCTTGAAGTTCTGCCGGGGGAAGGCGGAGAAAGTTGAACCTTTGTATTTTCCAAGTTGGCAGGGATCACGACTACTTCTGCTCCTCCCGTTGCTTGAAGCAGGCTTTCCTCCGAGAGCTTGGCTTCAGCCATAATCCGTCCGATCAGACGTCTGGGAGGGAACGGGATGATTTAAACTCAGCCAGCCTGGGTTTGGAGGAGTTTGGCTGTCTGTCAGGTTTCGTTGCTATCTTAAATAAACTTCATTTTAAAACGCAAAGTCTCTAATGAATCTTTTTTTTATATATTAAGAATAGAGAATGACATTTCTGAACTTTTTTGCAGCCAAACTGGCCCCTCCTTCCAACACCCTCCCCTTCCTCTCTCCAACCCCAATGTCCCATTGGCCATCATGCAGATCCATCTCTTCGTCCCAGCACGTTCTTTCACAGGAATTTGCCCCCCTCCCTCCATCACCCAGGTAACCCTATCTGCTGTATGCAGAAAACTAGGTAAAAGTTCATCTCAGCAATAAATCAACGCTTCTTCTCTTTCATTCATTCCAATCATGTCAGCGCTGGAAAAGAGCCTAATTTGGAACGCTGACAAATACCACATTAAACTAGATTGTTTCAGACCATAAAGACTTTTGTTTAGGAACCAGGTATCCCCTTCTTGCTGTCGGAATCCTGGAGGACTTCTCACGTAGATCTCTTCATCTAGGTCTGCATGCAGTTAAGCTGTGTCAACATCAAACTGGAAAACTTCTAAAACAAGGATAGTTGCGGTTGCTAAAGCAATTTTTACACTCTCAGTTCGAACTGTCGGTGAGTAGGTATTTGTGTAGTCCTCAGGATAACGTTGAGCGAAACCCTGAGCTACAAGTCTGGCCTTGTACAGTGACTCACCATTTGGTTTCTTTTTGATTCTGTAGACCCATCGAGTGCCAATGACCTTTTTGTTTGCTGGAGGTTTTGCAGGTGTAAACACTTTGAGTTTCTTTAGACTGTCCATTTCAGCCTGCATTGCCTCATACCATTTGTCTTGCTCTGAATCAGGGAGCTGCTTGATTTGTGTGAAATTATCAGGTGGAAGTGTAACATTGCAAATCAAAGGCAAGGGTGCTTTTGTCAGTTGCCAAGAATATCGTTGTGGAGGGATTCCTTTTGTGGCCCTCTTGGAACGTCTCGGAACAACAGTCCAGTCTTCTTCTGCTTCGTCCTCGTCCTCACTTTCATCGCTAGCGTCAGCATCCGCGGCTTGCGAAGACGGAACATCGGGTTGAGAAGAACCAGTGGAATCTTGATCATCAATCTGCGTGGTATCAGCAGTATCATCTCTAGGAAAATAAACTCCAGGATCATTGGAATGAATCCTGGACCAGTCAATATCTTCTTCAAAATTAGCAGATTGGGAAATCACAATTACATGTTTAGAGTCAATAAATCTGCTCCATTTTGAGTTATCATCAATACCCATAAATCTCAGTCTTTTTGCTGTTGGACCTCCTTTTCTTCTTTGAGCTAAGGGAATGTTCACCATAGCATATGAACCAAAAATATGGATGTTTTTAAGATCGGGCTTGTAGCCATACAACATGAAGAAAGGAGTCTGATTTGTTACACTGCTCCAAGTACGGTTGACAATGTAATTTGCATACTTGATAGCTTCACCCCAGTATATTTTACCAAGGTTGGCGTCTTCTAGGAGACAACGCATCATGGTTTGCAGTACCCCTTGTCTTCGTTCTGCAACCCCATTATGAGCCGGTGTGTAAGGGGCCGAAGTCTGATGAATAATTCCATTCTTACGCATCCAGTCCTGGAAACGCTGAGACATGAATTCGGTACCACGATCACTCTGGATTCTGGCGATGCGAACTTGATGTTGGGTAGAAACAAGGGCTGCAAAGTCTTTAAAGATCTGAAAGGTCTCTGATTTTTCTTTCATACGATATACATATCCATATCTAGAGTAATTATCAACAATTGTTAGAAAATATTTTCTACCACCAAATGATGGCGGGAAAGGACCAACTATGTCAGTGTGAACCAAATCAAAAATGCGTGTTGACAGGCGTGTAGCGTGTTTGGGAATGGCTGCGGCTTTGGATTTGGCCTTCTTGCATACAGCACAATCCAAAAACACCTTACACCCCTTTAGATCCAAACCTTTTGCGAACTCCGGCATCTTCCTAAGAACACAGAAACTGGCATGCCCCAATCTTCTATGCCATTTATGGATACACCTGGAATGCAAAGGTTTACCAGTTAGTGAATTCTCAACATTAACAGTTTTATGAGGAACCTCAGGCTTGCTCTGAGCAACCTGTTTACCAACTCTCTTTTTGTTGGCTTTAGGACCCTTTGGAATAGCAACAGGATCTCTCTCTGGGCCTGTGCTCTCCCTTTTTGGAGTTTGTATACTTGCCTGTGTTTGTGGTTTAGGCTTTGGCTTTAAGTAATAAACACCACCAATTAATATGGTTCCAGCAAAAATATCTCCATCTTTAACTATTTAACTTGCAATTTCAAGGTGGTGAACCTGGAATTTTAACATTCTAGACAAGTGACTCTGACTAAGCAAATTACTGGTTGCTGTTGGTATGTAATAAACATCAGGAATGAATGCATTGAGCTCTTCCACATAAACAGTTCCTTTTCCTTTGACCTGACAAGGATGATTGGAAAAAGAATAAAGTTCACGTAGTTCTGGTTCAGGCTCGTGCATCTCTGTAAATATTTCCTTTCTGTAGGTAACATGCAATGCTGCACCAGTGTCCAAAGTCCACAGGAGTTGTCTGTCGTACTCTGGTTGAGGTTGTGGATCATTGGTTAAAGCCAATGTGGCGAGTGGAGTTTGTGAATCACGCCGGGGACCACGACGACCTTGTCTTCCGCCTCTGCCTCTGCCTCTGCCTCTGGAATCTGTTCCTCTGGGCTGGTATGTGATGGGAGCTGGAACTCGTTGGGGACAATCCCGGGTGGCATGTCCCACACGATTGCAGGTGTTGCACCTTAGCATCCTTGGAGCATAGGTCCTTCCTTGGAAGGGGCGCCTAGCTGGACCTCTTGATACGGGTGGTCCTCTCAAATGTGGTGTGGCCAACATGAATGCCTCTTCTTCAATTAAAAGTCTACAGACATTGTCCACTGTGCGTTGAACAATAGGGACTTGGTTAATTTTTGTAGCAGCATCTTTCCATTCATAATTCAAAGAGTTAATAATGATGCTGATCATTTGAATATCTTCAATGTTATGGCCTCTTTCTCTCAATTCTGTTCTCAGACCTTTCAGTTTGGTCAAATGTCCTCCAATTTGTTCACCGGGTTTTAATCTCGAACCATGGAGTTCAGACATGAGTAAACATGAAGATTCAATTGAGACAGGCCTGTAGCAATTTTCCAATTCAGCCCAAATTTGTCGGGCTGTTGTATTTGGTGGAAAAGTGACCTGCAGTTCAGTATCCATGGACATCAATAATGTTGCTCTAATCTCTAAATCTCGTATTGCAAAATTCCAAGGTTGTGCAGGAGGGTTAAAAATCATGCAGTGAGTGCCTTCTCTAAGAAGCAATAGTGTAATCTCACTGACCCAGGCTTTATAATTATGTCCTGACATTTTTAGTTTTGACTCACCAGTTAGTGGAGAGACAGAAAATGCCTGGTAAGGAGCCTGCATTTGATATGCTGGCTGTGCTGGCAGAAATGCCTGTGGTATTTGCTGTGCCTGTTGTGGACCTAAAAATGGTCTTGGTTGTGCCATTGGAGGTGGGCCAGGAGCTGGCCCTATTTGCACTTGTGGCTGGAGCATATATGCAGGCATTTGTAGCTGGTGTGGGATTGGAATCTGTTGTATTCCAGTTGCCATTTGTGCTTGAGCTGCAATATTGGCATGACCTGCTGGAGATGCAGTCATTTGCCTTTGCTGCATTAAGCGTGGTTGTGTTCCATCTAAAAAGACACCAGCACCACCAGGGGGTGTTGGAGTTTGGGCTCGTGGAGACACTTGTGGCATTTCAGCTTGAATCTCTGAGTGAGTTAGAGACAGGTTTGCCAGGGTCTGCTGTAATAATTTAAAGTGTTCATCTAAGCTCTGTTCTCTTTCAGCTTCGTGTAGTAAATTACTTTCACCAGCAGATGGTGCTGCACCTTTAGTTTCGGGCAACTTTGCAGTTACAAGAAATGACTGCGTGGCAGGTTTATGTGTAACTTGATCAGGGAGACTTTCATGTGATGTATGCATTGCTCTCTGTTCTGATTGGCCTGATACAAAATCCACCAGGGGGAGTGTCTTTGGCTCCGGAGAAGAAGGCAATATGGCGCTTTTTGAAAAACTTAAGTCACGGGGCTCTGCCTTTTCTTGTTCCAGCATAAACAAATCTCTCTTAAATTGAGACAGTTCATTTTCATAATATTTTACTTTATTTGTTTTTTATTTTATTTTATTTTGAATTTGTATACCACCCTTCTCCCTGAGGACTCAGGGCGGTGAACAGCCAAGTAAAAACATCAAGTACAAATATTAAAATACAGTTAAAAATATACATATATAAATTTGGCCCTGTTAATTAAAAACAATAAACAAAACACTTAAAAACACTTTAAAAATTAGGCCAGCCCGGCTTGCTGGAAAAGGAAGGTTTTAAGGGCACGGCGGAAGGCATTGAGGTCATGGATTCTCCTTATCTCTGGGGGGAACTGATTCCAGAGGGTAGGTGCCCCCACAGAGAAGGCCCTCCCCCTGGGGGTCACCAGCCTACACTGTTTGGCTGATGGCACCCCGAGGAGGCCCTCTCTGTGGGAGCGCACGGGTCGATGGGAGGTCGTCGGTGGCAGCAGGCGGTCTCGAAGATAGCTAGGCCCTATGCCATGGAGTGCTTTAAAGGTGATAACCAACACCTTGAAGCGCACCCGGAAGACCACTGGGAGCCAGTGCAGCTCGCAATCTGTGCGCTCTGGGAGGATAGATTCATAGCATGCAAATTGAGAAGAAAAAGTTACAGTTCATTATCTTCAAAAGCAGCTGTTCTGATATCTCTCCTTTGATGTGTTTCCGAAAGCATTTTCAGATCTTCTTCACCCATGGCACCTTCTTGTTCCAATTGCGTAGCTGTAGCAAGAGGCTGGAATCTTGAGGGCGTTACTAGCTCCTGTTCTTCTTCCAAAGAGGATAAAGCTCTGGGCTTCATTTTTTCCTTTTTCTTGTGTTTTGGCATCTTAGCAAAATAATTAGCATACCTCAGTAGCTAAAAACTAATTGCCTATGCGCTCTTATCAGAAATAACAAACAAGGAAAAAAAGCCATAAATCAACCGTCCGAGCTACCAGATGTCAGAGCACTGATTAATCCCATCTTTGGCTCTGGGAAAAATCACCCTGATTTAATTAGAGGATGGATCGAGGCTTCTCCAAGTTGCAATATTCTGAAAAGAAAACCCGAAGAAAAGATCTCTAATAAAATTCATTTATTTGTTATAAAGAAAATAAAACACCTCACTAACTAAGAAAAATAATTGCTACATTTTGAAATAGTTCGGGCCAGCTGTTTTCCAGCAACCGGCAGCCGTGGCAAGAGAACAAAAAGAAGAGTGTGAAGGAATGTGGGTGTAGACGGATACACGTATCTTACTGATAAGAAGTTGGCAAGCTACGGAAAGTCTGACAGTCCAGAAATAATTAGCTCAGCTGGTAAATAAAAGAACGCAGTGACATTCCCCTTCTTTGCCAGTTGAGCGAAACATCAGTTACATCATCAAATAAGGCACATCTTCTTACGCAGATACTCGTGTTGAGCTGCTGGGAGTGGTTTGTTGAGCAGATCAGCAATTTGATCATGTGTAGATACATATTGCATTTTAAGAAAACCTTTTTTCACTAAATGTTTTATGTTTTGATAACGGATGTCAATGTGTCTGGACCTAGAACCTGTGAAATGAGATTCAGAAATATAAACCACCGATTCATTGTCTTCCATCACGGCGATCGGTCGGATCGGGTGTGTCCAGATATCTGTGACTAAAGCATCAAACCAAGTTAGAGAATTACATGCATCTGAAACACAAGCATATTCAGCTTCAGTAGATGAACAAGAAACAAAATTCTGTTTACGTACTTGCCAATAAACAGAACATCCATTTAAGAACATCATGAAGTACTTTTACGTGATTTCTTATCACTTGCTAGCTAATCCTAAAAAGCTTCTCAGTTGTCTTTTTGTTTGGGGTTCTGCCAGCATTAGGACCGCCCTTTTCCGCTCTGGTCCTAAAGCTCGACGACCCTTATATCGTATCCCAAATATCTAACTTTCCTTTTCACCAATTGAGCTAACAAAGCTAGCATTATCGTGCATTCATCTTAGTATTATCCCAACCTAAATCCTCTGTCAGTCCTATTGATCAAAACATCATCAACATATTGCAGTATTGTGTCTCCTGGTTGTTGAGGCACATAATACTGTAAGTCTCTAGCTACCGCTGTTCCAAACAATGTGGGGGAGGTCTTAAATCCCTGAGGCAGCCGAGTCCAAGTATATTGCATTTTCATTCCTGTATAAGGATTCTCCCACTCAAAATGCAAACAGTGGCTGGCTTACGGGGTGAATGGGAATTGTAAAGAATGCATCCTTTAAATCAATAACAGAAAACCACTCAGCCCGGGGTGGAATTAAACTTAACAGGGTATACGAATTCAACACGGCCGGGTGTAAGGTTACCGTGCACCGGGCGGTAAGACCCATCTGACTGTTTAATTGGGATAATTGGAGTATTCCGGGGGGACTGAATAGGCACCAAAACCCCCGCTTCCAAATATCTCTGAATGCTTTCATAAATAGCACAAATAGCTTCCCAAGAAACGGGACACTGCCTTATACTCACAGGCACCGCTCCAGGTTTTAGTTCCACCACCACTGGAGGGTGGTGAGCTGCAAAACCCGGCAGGTTATCCTCAGGCACATCAAACAACCCCACTTCCCTTCAACCTGTCTCCCTACCATCAACCATCAAATTTCCTCCAAGTTTCCTCCGGAGAACGTCTTATGGCGACCCTCATCAAATGAAATTGTTGCCCCTAATTCGCTAAGCAGATCCCTGCCTAACAGTGGAATAGGGCATTCAGAAACATACAAAAATTCATGCTGGATTTCAGCTCCCTTAAACTCACATATCTCTGGTTTCAAGACCTGCCGCCCCATGGCTTGCCCTGATACCTCCTGGACCTGAATTTTATGGGATCCGGGGGCTGCAATCTGCTTATTTACAACTGATCTTCCTGCTCCCATATCTACCAGAAACGTTGTGTGCTGACCCCCTATTTTCATTGTAACCAATGGCTCAGGCGGGGGTTCTTCCAAGCCTGGTCCCCCTCAATCTGCCCAAGCCATGTCTGCCAATCCAATACTTTCCGCTTTCTGCTGCCCTGCGCCCTCTCCAAATCCTCTACCAAAACCTCAACCTGAACTTGTCTGTCCAACCTTCTACTCAAACCTCTCCTCTGTCCTCGTTCTCCCCTTCTCCCAGAGAGCTGCCCACACATCCCTGACCCAAAATCCGGTCTTCTCATCCCTCTACCTCTCACCATCCGTCTTGGGCATTCCCTCTGCCAATGCCCTTCCCCCTTACACATTCCCCCCTTATTTTTCCTGCCTGCCCTAGATACACATAGCCTGACCATTTCTGCCTGACATTGCAATAAATCCTCAGCTTTTTCTGTTAGGGCTCTCACCCATTGATCAATATATTGAAATTGATCAGGATATTTATCCTGATTCACTACGATCACTCCCACAACTTATCCACTGTTTCTTCCCTTAGTGATCCCTGAGGGGGCCAGCCCGTCCCCATTTGTGGCCACACATGTCTACATAAGAATTTTAATCGATCCTTTGATCCTTTCGGATAGGAAGGGTTGCTAAAATAATTGTCAAAACCTTTTAACATGCATGCCAACGGAGTATTTGGCATGCTCTGAGCTCCTCCCATTCTATCACACTGCCGCCGACTCGTAGCCCCGGAACTCACGGTCACTAACGAGAACTGCGACGGCTTACCCAACCCACACAACCTGACACGGACTTCGTTAGGGTAGCCACCCCGAGTCCAAGGGAGTGATCAAGTCCCTTCTTCTGCCTTCAAATGAGGCAGGTACAATGCCTTTACAATATACTCACTTGGAACGTTCCTACTCCGTAGATTCCTGGCCAGGAATTTGTTCAGACCACCTTTCCTACACCGCAGGGTTCTTGGACTTGATCAGAGTACCGTCGGTCCCACAGGGCTGCCGCTGCCATCTCCCGGAGATATAACCCCGTGGCGCCTGGAGAATGTTCAGGAGCGACTTCCCGATGGTCCCGAGGGGTCAAACGGCCCTCAGTGAAATATCGCCTCGTACCTGGTCCCGGCGGAGTCACCAGCTGTTGCAGGAAAAGAAATGGAACCAGGCCAAGCTCTTCAATGCAGGAAAGAGTTTATTGTGCACGGTTCAAACAGTCCAAAGACAAGCAAAAAGTCTGAACCCCGATGGGTCCTTTCTGGCCATATATTTATACAAATTAAAGGCAGAGTCATTACAGAGGGTGATACATTTCACACATAGAAGCTGCCTTTTCATCTATCTCTAGGAAAGGGAATAACAATCCTGTTCTCACAGGCTCAGGTTCTCAGCTCCGGAGCTCAAGACATAATAAAGAAGAGATAAGAGGCTTGGAGACACCTCAAAGGCAGTAAAGGAAGCAGTATTTCTCATCATGACATTTGGGATGCAATAAACAGTAAACAACAGGATGTGTCTGTTTAGGGTCAGTTTGCCCTTCTACAATTCTGTGCCTACGTCAAATACCTTTTGCCAGCTCAGCACCTTGGCATGGAAGAGGCACTTCTGTCTTGACCAAAGATTTAGAATTATACTATATGACTTTTGTCCCAATATCAGATCTTAGCCTAGCTCAGGGCGGCATATAAGCCTAATAAAATAAAATAAATAAATAAATATTTAAATCCAGATCGTTTCTGCCGCTCCGCTTTCACTTTTCGTTATAAATCCCAGTTTTCCTCCACCAGGCACCATTCTCAACTTGTTTATTCACACTTCCGTCTAATCTCGGGATCGAGGGGGGGTTAGAGCTTGTCCGGATAGTTTTTTGAACATCAGTACTGTAGGTGGGAGGGGTAGATATGGCGGGAGCAGGGGGCCATATCGTGTTAGGGGAGTGCGCACTCGCTGTCTACGAGCGGTGGCGTGCTCCAGCCCCCAAGGCTCTACTCGCTCCTCAGGTTGCATAGACCCTCAGGACCCAGGCCTTTGGCTGATGCTGTGCAATGCCAGGTCCATAGTAAATAAAGCCCCCCTCATCTGTGATCTTGTTCAGGAGGGGGGTGCGGACCTGGCAGGTATTACGGACACCTGGTTGGGCCAGGAGGGGGGGTTCCCCTCAATGAAATGTGTCCGCCAGGTTTCCAAGCATTCCATCAGCCGAGGACACAGGGGAGGGGAGGGGGGTAGTGGTTATCATTAAAGAAGGTCTGAGACCGAGGGAGGCCACTGTTCCTCAGATGGCCGGCTGTGAATCCCTTTTTGTGAAATGGGGTCATGGGGTTCAGATGGGTTTGCTGATCACGTACCTGGCTCCCTGCCACGTGGCAACAGCCCTGCCCGAGCTACTCAACGTCATCGCTGCGGTGGCGGTTGATAACCCTAGGCTTATGGTCATGGGGGATTTCAACCTGCCGTCAGTGGGTGAGACGTCGGAGATGGCTCGGGAGTTCATGGCTTCCATTACAGCCATGGACCTGACCCAGTTAATTCATCGCCCTACCCACACGGGGGGAAACACGCTGGATCTGGTTTTTGTCTCTGGACAGTGGCTGAGTGATCTTGAGATAGGGGATATAGTTACCGAGCCCTCGTCATGGTCAGATCACTCTCTCCTTCATCTCGACCTTCAAACCTCTGCACCCCGCTGCAGGGAGGCGGAGCCGGTAAGATGGTTCCGCCCCAGGCGCCTGATGGAACCTGATAGGTTCCAGGTGGAGCTTGGGCCATTTCCTGAGGCTCTGGCACACGCCTCGACTGGAGACCTAGTGGCTGCCTGGGATAGGGTGGCCGCTGGAGCTCTGGATCGGGTCGTGCCTTTGCGGCCTCTGACCCGGCGCCAATCTCAATTGGCTCCTTGGTTTACCGAGGAGCTGAGGGAGTTGAAGCGCCGGAAAATATGCCTAGAGAGTAGTTGGAGGGCCAGTCTTTCTGAATCTGACCGGACACTAGTAAGATCCCACATTAGGAATTACTTAGTGGCGATAAAAGCAGCGAAATGTAGTTATTTTGCTGCTCTTATTGCATCATCAGATAACTGCCCGGCCACCCTGTTTAGGGTGACCCGCTCCCTGCTCCACCAGGAAGCGCGGGAGGACCCCTTGGAGGGTAGAGCCGAGGATTTTGTTCAGTATCTGTATGACAAAATCACTCAGATTCGGGAAGATTTGGACTCCGACTGGGTAGTCTCAGGGGGAGAGACAGGGGCAGGTCTTGAGAATGTTATCTGGGATGAGTTTGATCCTGTGACCCCTGAGGACGTGGACAGGATTCTGGGTAGACTGAACGCGACCACTTGTTTATTGGACCCGTGTCCTTCCTGGTTAGTACTGGCTTCCCGGGAAGTGACGCGAGGCTGGCTCCAGGGGATTATAAACGCTTCGTTGGGTGAGGGTGACTTTCCCGCCGCCTTGAAAGAGGCGGTGGTGAGGCCTCTCCTCAAGAAGCCTTCCCTGGACCCAGCAATGTTGGTTAATTATCATCCGGTCTCCAACCTTCGCTTTGTGGCGAAGGTTGTTGAGAGTGTGGTCGCGCAACAGCTCCCCCAGCACCTGGATGAAACGACGTATCTGGATCCGTTCCAGTCGGGCTTCAGGCCCGGGTACAGCACGGAAACGGCATTGGTCGCGTTGGTCGATGATCTCTGGAGGGCTCGGGACAGGGGGTGCTCCTCTGTCCTGGTCCTGTTAGATCTCTCAGCGGCTTTTGATACCATCGACCATGGTATCATGCTGCACCGGTTGGAAGAGTTGGGGGTGGGAGGCACTGTGTTGCGGTGGTTCTCCTCCTTTCTCTCTGACCGGTCGCAGTCTGTGTTGACAGGGGGACAGTGGTCGACCCCGAGGCCCCTCATATGTGGGGTGCCGCAAGGGTCGGTCCTCTCGCCTCTCCTGTTCAACATTTATGTGAAGCCGCTGGGCGAGATCATCCGTGGTTTCGGGGTGGAGTACCATCAGTACGCTGACGACACCCAGCTGTACATCTCCACCCCGGATCACCCCAACAATGCCCTTGAAGTGATGTCCCGGTGCCTGGAGGCCGTACGGATCTGGATGGGGAGGAACAGGCTCAGGCTCAACCCATCCAAGACCGAGTGGCTGTGGTTTCCGACGTCCCGATATAGTCAGGTGACGCCATCACTGACTATTGGGGGCAAATCATTGGCCCCCACGGAGAGAGCTCGCAACTTGGGCGTCCTCCTGGATTCACGGCTGTCTTTAGAAGAGCACTTGACGACCGTGACC
Source organism: Arizona elegans (assembly GCA_022577455.1). NCBI lineage: Eukaryota > Metazoa > Chordata > Lepidosauria > Squamata > Colubridae > Arizona > Arizona elegans. The sequence continues at coordinate 5,263,767 of JAKOOJ010000010.1, read as the reverse complement.
GGGAGGATTTTTCATCAGGTTCGCCTGATTCGCCAGTTGCATCCCTTTCTGGATCGGGACTCGTTACGCACGGTCACTCATGCCCTCGTCACCTCCCGCCTGGACTATTGCAACGCTCTCTACATGGGGCTCCCCTTGAGGAGCACCCGGAGGCTCCAACTGGCGCAGAGTGCGGCCGCGCGGGTGGTAACGGGAGCGACATGGCGTTCCCATGTAACACCCCTCCTGCACGAGCTGCACTGGCTCCCAGTGGTCTTCCGGGTGCGCTTCAAGGTTCTGGTTACCACCTTTAAAGCACTCCATGGCTTAGGACCTGGGTACTTGCGGGACCGCCTACTACCACCAATAGCCTCCCACCGGCCGGTACGCTCCCATAGAGAAGGGCTCCTCCGGGTGCCATCAGCCAAACAATGCCGACTGGCGGCCCCCAGGGGGAGAGCCTTCTCTGTGGGGGCGCCTACTATCTGGAACGAGCTCCCCCCAGAGATACGGAGGATCCCGGATCTGTGCACCTTCCGCCGCGCCTTAAAGACCTTACTATTTCACCAGGCCGGCCTGGCCTAATTTTCCCCCTCTTTTATAAAACATTTTTAGAATTTTAAATATCTTTTAGTATTTTATATATTCAATTTTAAATTGGTTTTAAAAGTTTGGGGTTTAAAATTTGTCGGGGCCAAAATTATTTAATTTGATTTTATTCTATTTTTAAATTTTGTATGTATGTGTTTTTATTGTTTGGCTGTGCACCGCCATGAGTCCTTCGGGAGTAGGGCGGTATAGAAATCTAATAAAATTAAAATTAAATGGAGCTATTGAGGGAGCAGGGCTTTAGTTTGGACTGGTGGAATTATATTCGGATTAATTCAAGATTTCAAAAAGACAGAGACAAATTTGGAATAGCAGCGAAACATGGAAATTTTGACAAAATAATTTGGGGACCAGAAAAAAAAATGTTAACAAAAATTTATCACTTTTTATTAGATGAAGATAAGGCAGAGTCTATAGCAAAAAGACAATTAAACATCTGGGAAAAAAACCTAGGATATAGATTAAATTTCAACGATTGGGAAATAGCTTGGAATAGAAATTATAAAATAACCAAATCGACAACGTTTAGGGAAAACCATTACAAATTGCTTCATAGGTGGTATCTAGCCCCAGCGAAGCTAGCTAAGATGTTTCCAAATCTCTCTCCCACATGTTGGAAATGTGGAAAATCGGTCGGCACCTTTTATCACCTATGGTGGACTTGCCCTGAGACTAAAAAGTATTGGTCCAAAATTCAACACTGGCTCTGTGAAATAACAGGACAGGAGGTAGCCCTAGTTCCGGAACTTTTCCTCCTAGGCATAACTGAAGAGGGCCTAAACAACAACAAAACCCAATTGATAATCCAGATTATAACTGCGGTTAGATTAGCCTTTGCAAAATGGTGGAAAAACAAACTTTTACCCTCAGAAGATACTCTAATAAATAAGATCCTAGAGTGCGCAGAAATGGCGAAACTGACAAGCGAGTTAAAAAATGAGGATAACTCAAGATACTATGATGTATGGGGTATTTGGTACCATTGGCTTAAAAATAAGACGAAAATATGACTTTAGAACTTTGACCTGGCACATGTATTATAGTCATATTGTATAGTATCATGTATAGTTAAGACTGAAGCCTTATGTTTCCCAATTTTTGTTTCACTATATTGTAAATACACTGTACCTCCGATAGCAGAGATTGAATGTATATTTTCTTTTTTGTTTTGGAAAATCAATAAAATTTCTTTAAAAAAATAAAATAAAATAAAATAAAATAAAATAAAATAAAATTAATCTTCTGCTCCTCTCCAAGCTTCCTTCCTTGTCTCTCGTACTTTCTCTAATCACCTGATCTCCTTCCGCCTTAATCGTCTTTCACCAACCCCTTTTTTTTTCTTATCAAATTTCGATGTATGGGTTCTCCTTTTTTCTCTTCTCTTACTCTTCCTCCGTTATCTTACACTCGTTTGTTCTCATGCTCCCCTTTACAGTCGGCTTTCAATCTTCCTTTCTGTTTCTCCCCATCCTCTCTCGGCATTTACTTTCACTTAGTCACGGCTCGTCTCTTTGAACATAGAACAAACCCATGAAGACAAGATTCAGTGGTCCATCTGCATTTGAAAGACAAAGGTCACTCCTTTGAAGACAGCAAAGTCCACATATGGACAGAGAGGACTGCTGGTTTGAAAGAGGGATCAAAGTGGACATCTACATTAAAATTGAACAGCCCTCTCTCAACAGAGGGGGAGGGATACGATACCAGCTATCTCCTGTTTACATTTTAAATATTTTCTTAATCAAAACCTTGACAACAGGGCCGCCGTCGTTGCTAGACGGTCTTTTCAAGACTGCCAGCCCCGCCGCCCGTAAAGAGCCGCCTCTACAGCTGAGAGGCGGCTTGAAAAACTCCACGATCCTGAGGAATCGGGAGGCGAGCCAGTGAGACAAGGTAGAGCCCCCTGCGAAGTCCCCAGACTGTCTTTTTTGCTTCTGGGGAGGAAGCAGGGTGAGGCTCCCTATCCAGCTCGCTGAGGCTCTGGACTCCGGGGACAACTCTGCATCTAGCAGAGCCAGACGACGCGACCAACATAACTAGCGAAAGCCAAGAGAATTACCAAAAATAAACAGGGTGGAATCTGGACTTGAAATTCAAACTGCAAGTATTTCTATTAGCCCTGTGAATGAATTTAAGAACTGAGAAAAAGTAAAAGTTTGCTAAAATGGCATCCGGCTTCAAGCGATAGGGAAAACTGAAAGCGAAAGTGGATTTGCCTGAGTGTTTAATACGTTACAAAGTAACTAAAAGTAACAGCGCTGGCTAGAAGAAAAGGGAAAAGTTCTTTTTAAAGTGATTTTGATCTGTTCCTTCTCCCTTGAGACTTGACTAAAGCTGGGAAAATTTCTGAAAGGATTCTGTGGTGAAAAGGGAGGGAGGACTTCCTTCTTAGAAAGAATCAGTCTGCGTGGCAGAATGGCTTCAAAGCAGACAAACCCAGCCAAAGCTGCAGGTGGTGGTGGTGGGGGGTTCCCCCACTCACAAGCCACAAGAGCAGCCTTTAAGTTTGCAGACTCAGAGCCAAGCACAGGAGACTGGTTTTAAAGATTTGAAGGAATTTATTGCTGCGGCTCTGTTGAATCAAAATGAAGTTTTGGAATAGAAATTTGAAAAATCTCAACAGGAAATTAAGGAGGTGGTTCAAGAAAAATATGACAAGATGAAGCGTGACATACTGACGGTTGTGACTGGCTTGTCAGAAGCAGTTGTCCAGATTGATAAAAAAGTGGAAGAACTTAGTTCAGAAGTAGAATCTAAAATGAAGGAAGCTGATTATAAAATTTCTTTATAAAAAAAAAATTATTAACATAAACAAACGTAAAACACAAATACATGTAAACACTTATACATTAACAAAGAGTCAATCGACTAACTTCTAGAAAACCTTCGCATCGGTGATTAATGTCCATTTAACCAATTTTCCTTAATCATACTATTTACAAATTTACTTGCTTATACCTTAATATATTCATTGAAGTTCAGCAGTATCTTTCTACAAACATATTAACCATTTATTTATACAATCCTACGGCTCATCTCATGTATCTATTTCTACAATTCTTGAGTTATGTTCTCCTAATTTCCTATGTTGTTGGCCCTATCCTTCTTTCTAACCATGTGTACCATTTTTGCCAAACTAAATAAAAGTCAGTGTTCTCTTTATCTTGGAGCTCTTTTGTGAGCCTATCCATCTCTGCGCATTCATTTATTTTTGTTATTATTTTTTCTTCTGTTGGTATTATCTCGGATTTCCAATTCTGAGCGTACACTATATGTGCCGCTGTCAATATGTGGATGGTAAGATATTTTATCTCCTTGGTACACTGTGGTGTAGTCATTCCAAATAGAAAGAATTCTGGTTTCATTTCTAAACTTTGCCTCGTTGTTTCTTCGATTATTCTCTTAATCTCTTGCCAGTAGCGTTGTGCCTTCCTGCAAGACCACCAGAGATGGTAATATGTCCCCATTTGTGTCTTGCACTTCCAACACATTGGTGATGTGTTTGGAAACATTTTAGCTAAACGTGCCGGAGGAAGGTGCCATCTATAAAATATCTTGTATATGAAAATCTGGGAAAGAATAAAAAAAGAGATAATAATGGCGACCACAAGTATAACGACAACAGCTAAAATAAGTAAGAAAACACCATCGGGCCAAATGATACTTATGACCTCACCAGCTCAACAGAAAGTAATTGAAACCACAGAAAAGGAGAAGATGAGCCCTGCCCTACAGAACATCCACTCCGCATTAGCAATGATCCAGGAAGGCATGAATAGAATGCAGGAAACCATGGCACATAATCATGAAGAGACCAAGAAAAATCATGAAGAATTGAGGTCAGATGTGAGTGAAATTAAAGATAACATCAAAAATATGGATGAGAAGATAGAACAAATTCAGCAAAATATAACAGAAAACGAGCAGAGGATCCAAAAGGTGGAAGAAAAAGTAGAATATGCGACCAACAGAATGGAAAGAATGGAACAAGATCAAGGGGCATTTAATAAGGAAACTGAGGACGCGTTAACCTATCTGGAAATGGAAAAGGCATCATTCTACTTACGGTTTCAAAATGTAGAAGAGCAGAAGGATGAGGATCTAAGTGAAATAATGATTGAGATACTGGCAAAGGCAACCCAGGTGGATAAGGATGAACTGCGAAATGGAATGGATGAAATATATAGGGTGTACACGAACTACACAAGAAGAAACAAATTACCCAAAGAAATTCACATAAGATTCACGAAAAAATCTATTAAGGAAGAGATCTACAGGAAGATGAGGGAAGAGACAATCATGCACAAGGGAAGAGAAATCATAACTCTCAAACAAATACCAAGAAGAACGAGAGATCAAAGAAGAAATTATAATTTCCTGACCACCCAGCTAAATAAATTTAAAATAAAATTCCGCTGGCTACTACCGGAAGGCCTACTTATCTCCTGGGATGAAAGAAAGTACAAGATTGATAATCTGGAAAAGGCTCAAGAATTCTTTGACCAGCACTTTACAATGGAAGAGGAACAGGAGACAAGGAGAGAAACGGAACCCGGGACACGGCGGATGGAGAAGGAAGAAAAAGATCAGGAAGAGGCAAAAAGATTGGAGAGAGAAAGAATGGAGAGAGAGGGAGCGAGGGAAAAGACTCAAAGAGTTACCAGAAACACAACAAAGTTGAAAATCACAAATAGATAAACTCGATAGAGATGGAAGGAGAAATAAAAATTATATCAATTAATATAAACGGACTCAACTCCCCAAGGAAAAGGAAATATATATTTACGAAATTACAAAAATTGGACTTAGATGTGATAACTTTACAAGAAGTACACATTAAAAGACAGCAACAAATATTGTTGGAGAATCAAAAATTAGGAAAATTATTCACATCCCTAGGAGATAATAAGAAGAGAGGAGTGGCAACTTATGTCAAAAACCATTTAAAAGCTAATCAGATATATACAGATTCGGAAGGACGTATTTTAATAACTGAAATACAAACAGAAACAAAGAAAATATTGCTAGCTTCTATCTATGCATCTAATGGAAACCAGAGAGAATTTTACAAGAAACTACATGATACAATTAAAGATTTGGAGTACGAAAATATCTGTGTTATCGGAGACTTCAACGCAATCGTGAATATACAAGATGACTATCGAAGTAATAAACAAAGTAAGACTCGAAAAAGAATCTTACCGGATACATTTAAGGATATGACTGAAGAATTGCAATTACATGATGGATGGAGAGAGGCCAACAAACAAACTAAACAATTTACCTTCTACTCAAATTCACACCAGTCATGGTCTCGGATTGACATGGCCTGGATGACGCCAGACCTCAGGAAGGATCTACAAGACATCGAAATTATACCAAATACATGGGCCGACCATAATCCTATAAAAATAACATGGAGAGGACAGCGAAAGCAGAAGAGGTGGATGATGGACACTGGAATAATAAAAGATAGAGATTATGTGCAGATGATGGAGAACGAACTTAGAATATTTTATCAAATAAACACAAAGGAGCAGACTTCAGTACAGAATCTGTGGGACACTACTAAGGCCTATATAAGGGGCCTCACAATAGCATACACAGCAAAAAAGATAAAGATAAACAACAAAAGAGGAAAAAATTAATGGAAGAACTTAACATATATGAGTCACAATTACAGAAACAGCCTGACGACAAAACAACAAGGGAAAAATTGAATCGTACTAAACATGAGTTGAACTTAATTACACAAGCAGAAATCGCACAGAAAATGAAAATGGCCAAGCAGAAATACTTTGAATATGCAAACAAAACAGGTCGCTGGCTGGCATACAGACTGAAGAAAGAGAGGGAAAAAAGAATAATATACCAATTGCAGGATGAAACAGGACAACTATATAGTATGAATTTAGATAAAAAACGTATAGTAAGGGAATTCTATCAAAACCTCTACACACAAGAAGAGACTCAAGACCAAGATATTATGGAACACCTACAAAAAGCAAATATCCAGAAATTAGAGGAATCCCACAGAGAAATACTGAATAAACCAATAACAATGATGGAGTTGATGGAAGCCCGAAAGAAACAGAAGAACAACAAAGTCCCAGGTCCGGATGGAATTCCAACGGAATTTTATAAAAACTGCCAGTCTGCAATAGACGAACTACTACTACAAGTTCTCAATGAGGCACTGCTGGAAGCAGAAACACCTAAATCTTGGGCCGAAACAATCATCTCACTCATCCCCAAAGAAGATACGGATCCGACTAAAGTCCAAAATTATAGACCCATCTCGCTGTTAAATGTAGATTATAAACTATTCACGACAATTATAGCACAGAGGCTGAAAACAATTATACATAATTATATACACCCCGACCAAAATGGTTTTGTCCCAAGGAGACAAATAAAAAACAACATGAGGACAATAATCCCATTCTTTCCCTCCGTTGAATGGAGGTTTACATCTGGGGATTCAAGTCTTGGCGGAGTGGGTCTATAGCTGCTGTCTCAATTCCGGCTTTTTGGACGATCGTGGTTGACCAGCCGCCGTGAGAGGGGGGCTGGGTCACCCTCCGCCGGATCGAAACAGCATTTTACTCCCGCCATTGCCGTGAGAGGGCAATGAGGTCCCACATGCTCCATTGGAATTCTATTGAAGTCCGGCATTTCACTCCTTCTGACTGTGATAACATCAAATTGGCCCCTGGTTATTGGCCATGGACTATCACCTCCCTTTGATGTTCAGATGTACTCGGTGAATGACCTTCGTGCCCTGCGAGATTCCCCCCTCTCGCAGGTCTGGCCCTCTTCGTTATCGAGGGCCTATCTTGATGACGGGCGTTGGAGCCCCAAGAGATGGCATGCGGCAAAGAAGAGTTTGAGGGGTTTTTTAAGTGGGTTTTTTAGTGGGTTTTTAACAAAAAATTTAAGGGGTTCGGGGGGGATTAGGGTGGGTTCTGGGGGAAATCCACCGGGTTCAAGACCAGCCTTAGCGAAGGGCTATGACATTAGGGACATAGAACCGGAGGTCGGGGAGGGGGGTGGAGTTCGATTTGAAGAGGGTTGTTCCATCAGCATAGTGAGTGGGAGGGGCAGATATGGCGGAAGCTGGGGACCATATCATGTTCGGGGAATGCGCACTCGTTATCTTAGAGCGATTGCACACTCCGGTCCCCAATGCTTTTCTTGTTCCCCAGGTTGTCCAGATTCTCAGGGCCAGAGCCTTCGGCTGATGTTATGCAACGCCAGGTCCGTTGTTAATAAAGCCCCCCTCATTCACGATCTTATTCAGGAGGGGGAAGCGGACCTGGCGGGCATTACGGAGACCTGGTTGGGCCAGGAGGGGGGAGTCCCCCTCGTGGATATATGCCCACCAGGCTTCCGTGCATTTCATCAGCCGAGGGCTCAGGGCAGGGGCGGGGGGGGGTGGCGGTTATTATAAAGGAAGGTCTGGATCCAAGGGAGACCACTGTTCCACAGATAGCCGGATGTGAGTCCCTCTTTGTGAAGTGGGGTCGTAGACTACAGATGGGCTTGTTGGTCACGTACCTGGCTCCCTGCCACGTGGCAACGGCCCTGCCCGAGCTGCTTAACGTTATAGCCGAGGTAGCGGTGGACACCCCCAGACTTGTCATCATGGGGGATTTCAACCTGCCATCTATCGGTGAAACGTCTGAGGTGGCTTGGGAGTTCATGGCTTCCATGACGGCCATGGACCTTACTCAGTTAATTCATGACCCCACTCACACGGGGGGACACACTCTGGACTTAGTTTTTGTCTCTGGTCAGTGGTTGAGTGGCCTTGATATAGGGGATATAGCCATCGAACCCTTGTCATGGTCTGACCACTCGCTCCTTCGACTGGACTTTCTAACCGCTGCACCCTGCCGCAGGGAGGCGGGACCAACCAGGTGGTTCCGCCCCAGGCACCTGATGGACCCCGATAGGTTCCAGATGGAGCTTGGGCCATTTCCTGAGATTCTGGCTCATGACTCGGCTGAAGACCTGGTGGCCGCCTGGGATAGTGCGGCTGCCGGGGCCTTGGACCGAGTCGTGCCTTTGCGGCCTCTGACCCGGCACCGAACTCACCTAGCTCCTTGGTTCTCCAAGGAGCTTAGGGAGATGAAGCGCCGGAAAAGACGCCTGGAGAGTAGTTGGAGGACCAGCCGCTCCGAATCTGACCGAACACTGGTGAGGTCTCATATTAAGACCTACCTAGTGGCGATAAAAGCGGCGAAAACTAGCTATTTTGCCGCTCTTATCGTGTCATCAGATAATCGCCCAGCCGCCCTGTTTAGGGTGACCCGCTCCCTCCTTCATCTGGAGGTGCGGGATGACCCCTTGCAGGGCCGAGCTGAGGATTTTGTGCAGTATCTGTATGACAAAATCGCTCAGATTCGGGAAGGGCTGGCCTCTGACTGGGTATGTCCGGACGGGATGACTGAGGCAGGTCTTGAGAGTGTTATCTGGGGGGAGTTCGATCCTGTGGCTCCCGAGGACATGGACAGGGTCCTGGGACGGCTGAACGCGACCACATGTTTATTGGACCCGTGTCCCTCCTGGTTGGTACTGGCTTCCCGGGAGGTAACACGAGGCTGGCTCCAGAAGATTGTTAACGCTTCTTTGAGTGAGGGGGTCCTGCCAGCCGCTTTGAAAGAAGCGGTTGTGAGGCCCCTCCTCAAGAAGCCCTCTCTGGATCCGGCTGTTTTGGCTAACTATCGTCCAGTCTCCAACCTTCGCTTCGTTGCAAAGGTTGTTGAGAGTGTGGTGGCGCAACAGCTTCCCTGGTACCTGGATGAAGCTGTCTATCTAGACCCGCTCCAGTCCGGCTTCCGGCCTGGGCACAGCACGGAAACGGCATTGGTCGCATTGGTGGATGATCTCTGGAGGGCCCGGGATAGGGGTTGCTCCTCTATCCTGGTCCTGTTAGACCTCTCAGCGGCTTTTGATACCATCGACCATGGTATCATGTTGCACCGGTTGGCGGGGTTGGGGGTGGGAGGCACCGTCCTGCGGTGGTTCTCCTCCTACCTCTCTGACCGGTCGCAATCTGTGTTGACAGGGGGGCAACGGTCGACCCCGAGGCACCTTGCTTGTGGGGTGCCACAAGGGTCGGTCCTTTCGCCCCATTCTGTTCAACATTTATGTAAAGCCGCTGGGTGAGATCATCCGTGGCTTTGGGGTGGAGTTCCATCAGTACGCTGATGACATCCAGCTGTACATCTCCACCCCAGGCCACCCCAATGATGCCCTTGAAGTGATGTCCCAGTGCCTGGAGGCCGTGCGGGCCTGGATGGGGAGAAACAGGCTCCGACTCAACCCCTCCAAGACTGAGTGGCTGTGGCTTCCGGTGTCCCGATATAGCCAGCTGATGCCATCGCTGGCTATTGGGGGTGAATCACTCGCCCCCACGGAGAGGGCTCGTAACTTGGGCGTCCTCCTGGACGCACGGCTGTCTTTAGAAGATCATTTGACGGCCGTGGCCAGGGGGGCTTTTTATCAGGTTCGCCTGATACGCCAGTTGCGCCCCTTTCTAGATCGGGACTCCCTACGCACAGTCACTCAAGCACTCGTCACTTCCTGCCTGGACTACTGTAACGCTCTCTACATGGGGCTCCCCCTGGGGTGCACCCGGAGGCTCCAGCTGGTCCAGAACGCGGCCGCGCGGGGGATTATGGGGGCGACGAGGCGCTCCCATGTGACACCTCTCCTGCGCGAGCTGCACTGGCTCCCGGTGGTCTTCCGGGTGCGCTTCAAGGTGTTGGTGACCACCTTTAAAGCGCTCCATGGCTTAGGGCCAGGGTACTTACGAGACCGCCTTCTGCCACCAATAGCCTCCCACCGGCCAGTACGCTCGCACAGTGGGCCTCCTCAGGGTGCCGTCCGCCAGACAATGTCGGCTGGCGACCCCCAGGGGGAGAGCCTTCTCTGTGGCGGTGCCCACCCTCTGGAACAACCTCCCCCCAGAGTTACGTACAATAACAGACCTCCGGATTTTTCGTCGGGCCCTGAAAACCCATTTATTTCAACTAGCTGGGCTGGCTTGAGTCAAATTTTTAAACTATTTTAAATTGGAATTGTTTTTAATTATGGCCAAATTATTTAATTATTTTAAACAGTTTTTAGATTTTCTATGTCTTGTTTTTACTTTGGCTGTTCACCGCCCTGAGTCCTATATTGGAGAAGGGCGGTATAGAAATTAAAATAATAAATAAATAAATAAATAAATAATAAACGTTCTCGAATACTACGAGCAAAACATCAATAAGCAGGTAGCGCTAATCTTTCTCGACGCGCAAAAGGCGTTCGACAATTTGAATTGGAAATTCCTTATAGCACAACTGCAGATTATGAATTTCGGCGACAAATTCCTGAAAATGATTAAGAAAATATATTCTTCCCAGACAGCGAGAATTATAATTAATGGAGTTATGACCGAAAAAATAAGCATCCAAAAGGGGGTAAGACAAGGATGCCCGATATCGCCTCTACTGTTTATAATCTCACTGGAAGTCCTTCTAAAGGAAGTAAGAAAGGGAGAAGAAATAAAAGGACTGAAGATAAGGAATGAGGAGTATAAACTACAGGCTTTCGCGGATGATGTGGTCTTCATAGTGGAACAACCGGAAGTAGCGGGAGTCAAATTATTAGAGAAGATAGAGGAGTATGGCAAAGTGGCGGGGTTTAAGATCAATAAACAAAAAACCAAAGTCTTGACCAAAAATATGACAATGACACAAGAGGAAAAATTAGAAGAAGAATTAGGAATGTAAATTGCAAAGAAAGTAAAATATTTGGGAATTTGGCTTACTACAAAAGCAACAACTATTAGAGAGGACAATTACACTAAATTGATGAAGCAAATTAGAAAAGACTTGGAAAGATGGAATAAGGTACAACTATCATTTCTTGGCAGAATAGCGTCTGTAAAGATGAACATATTACCAAGACTCCTATATCTCTTCCAAGTGATACCAATTGGTCCGGGAAAAGAGTTCTTCAAGGATCTCAACAAGACAATAATGAAATACATCTGGCAAGGAAAGAAAGCTAGAATTAAAATAGGATGCTTACAGGACACAAAGGAGAAGGGAGGCCTAGGTCTACCAGACTGGGAGCTATATTACAAGGCGGCAGCGTTGAATTGGATCAGAGAATGGATAGATCTATCAAATAGGAGAGCGCTATACTTGGAGGGATTTGATCTGAGTCGAGGTTGGCATGCCTTTCTGTGGGAAGGCACAGACAAGCAACATCCGTACTTCCAGAGACATGTAATAAGAGGTGCACTATATAAAACATGGCAAGATATCAGAAGGCAACACTATAGTAAAATCCCACAATGGTTGTCGCCTATGGAGGCGCTAATTTATCCAAACACTATAGAAATAGGAAAGATGCGGAGATTATAAAATTTCTAATGTTGATAATAAAACGCAAAGGATTGAAAATGAAGTGACAATGATGCAATTTAGATTCATGGAGTTTGCTGTAAGACTGAGAGGAATAAAAGGGAACAATAGAGAGGATTTGAGAAGGGTTTGTGCTGATGCCCTGGCTGTGATGCTAAAGGTTGACCCTGAGGAGATTTTGTGCAAGATTGACAAGGTCTATAGAGTGAATTCTTGGGTGTCAAGGGAAAGGCAATTGCCTAGAGATGTGGTGATCTACTTTACAGATAGAAGAATAAGAAATGATATCTTACAAAAGTCTTTTGTTTCTACTATTCAAGTGGATGGAAGGGAGATTGGGATCTACAAAGAGCTGCCACCTAAGATGCTAAGAGATAGAAAGGATTTTGGATTTTTGGTGACTGAATTAAAGAAACAACAAATTCCATTTAGAAGGGATGCTCCAGTTGGCATAATATTGAGGTATCAAGGAGAGAGATATTGATTAAATACTGTTGAAAAAGCGGAAGAATTTTATTTCAATGTTTTCAAAACTGGTGCAGCATCTCCACGTACATCCTCAGTGTTAGGTATAGTGGAGGGTGAGAAAGAGAAGCAATTTGAACAAGAGCTTGAAGAGCAGCAGAAACAGATGGAGGTGGAGGCAATGGAAACTCAAGGAGCAACAGGGGGCTTTTTAGATGAACCGTTGCTGGATCTTCCCCTAGAGGCTATAGGTGGACCACCTAAAAATACAAGAGAAGTGGCAGCGGATCTCGACCTGATGGTGCACAATGCTAAAGACCAGCGTATAACTCGAGCAGCTTATAAACAAATTCTAGAGAAACAACAACAGCAGAGGTCTAAGCCAGCACAAGACAAACAGGGAGTCAATGGTAAAGCACAAAAATCCGAAGCTATGGGAGGAGCTAAGCCAAAGACTACTAGTCTGGAACAGAAACTTCAGCAAATGCTCTTAACGCTTCAGGAGACTACAAATGACAATTAAGTTTTTATCTTGGAATGTGAACGGACTGAATTCACCACAGAAAAGAAGATATTTCATTATCTGAGACAGTTTAATAATGATGTTATTTGCTTACAAGAAACTCATATTAGAACACAAGACCAAAAATATTTGATAAATCCTAGATTAGGAGCACAGTTTACAGCCTCAAATTTGGAGAAAAAGAATGGTGTAGTGATCTATATAAATAAAAGATTGCCAGCAAAAATTTTAGAAGCAGATGACTGTGGAAGATATATAGCAATTGAACTTTCTACAGATAATGGTCCAATCTTGGTGATTGGAATCTATGCTCCTAATCAGCAACAAGAAATTTTTTATAAAATATTGTACTCTAAAATATTACAATGGGACTATAGATCTATCTTAGTTATGGGAGATTGGAATGGAGTAATAGATTCTAAAGAAGATAAAAAGAGTTTGGGAAAGTCATGTGTTAAATTACCACAGATCTTTTTTGATATGAAAGAAGATTTGGAACTGAAAGATATATGGAGAGTGCATAACCCAAAAGAATTGGATTTTACCTTTTTTTCAGATAGACATAGATCCTTCTCTAGGATCCATTTTATTCTACTTACGGCTGACTTACTTTTAAAAACAAAGAAAACAAAGATATTTCCGAGGACTTTATCTGACCATAGCCCGGTATGGATAGAAATAGAAATGGGAAAGAATTTAATTTAATTTCCAATTTATATACCGCCCTTCTCCCTGAGGACTCAGGGCGGTGTACAGCCAAGATAAAAAACA